>OX101785.1:50451597-50766854 GCA_944452715.1 Ophion slaviceki | reverse complement strand
CCGACACAGCTTGATGTTCACGAGGACACTTGGCCTTTCTCATAAAGGTTTCGGTGCATATCCGTAGCCCGTACCCGTACTTATCCTCTTCTTATTCTCACTCAGTCTAGGAATTCCCTAGCGAGTTGGTTTCTACCCGGATCTGGCCGTACCCGCCGGCTCACGCTTTGTCACTTATAATCAATCACTCATACTTGCTCATGTCAGACTGATAGTCACTTGATCACGTACTCATACATTTCTCATCTTCCTACCGGTCACTCAATCGTCTTGACCGTTTCATATTTGTTCGCTAGTATTCAATTAATCATACGTAATTATAGTGGGCCACGCATAATCACTCATATCAACCGGTACGTATTCGCGTGCACTAAGGTGCTCATGTACTCATCAGTTACGAATACTCGCATCGGCAAAAAATCTAACTCGTTAATTCGCTGATTGACTCGTGCTCAATTATTTATACTTACTCACGCACTCATACTCATTTATTGTACTTGTATTCAGTCGGATTCATCATCACCCAGTCATACTCGATTACACTTGTTCGCTTATATTTACTTACGCATACTTACGTACTTGTAATCACTTTCTGACAAACTCACACTTGTTCACTAATGATCACTCACCGATACTCATTATCCACTAGCACAATCCACTTGCATAATTGTTGGCCCATATTCACTTACGTACTTACTCACTTGTACCCGTTTACTTATATACAGTCATAGTCATCATCGCCGAGTCACACTCGGTCGCTTGTATTTTCGTAAGCATACTCACGCTCTTATATTCTTTAACCTACTTACTCATACTTATTTACTTATACTCAAACACAAATACTCATCATCGCTCACTCATACGCCAAAGGAGCCCAAACAAATTAAACAATTTCTCGGACTCGCGGGATACTACCGCCAATTTATAAAAGACTTTAGCAAGATCGCTAAGCCACTGACCGAGTTGTTAGAAAAGGATGTCGCCTGGGTGTGGACAGAAAAACAAGAACAAGCCTTTCAACTGCTGCGTACTGCGCAAGCAACTGCCCCTGTGCTACATTATTCCGATTTCACAAAGGAATTCGTCTTAACCATCGACGCCAGTAATCACGCGGTCGGTTCGGTATTATCACAGGGACCGATTGGAAAAGACCGACCGGTCGCTTACACCTCTCGCACCCTCAACAAGCCAGAGCAACGCTACTCCACCACTGAAAGAGAAATGCTTGCAATTACCTGGGCAACGAAACATTTCCGCCAATACTTATACGGAAAACATTTTTAAATCATCGCCGACCACAAGCCGCTTATCTGGATTTTAAGGCCACTGACCCTCCGACTAATAGCCGCTTGATGCGACTGCGAATGAAGGTGGACGAATACGAGTACGAACCCATTGATAAGAAAGGCTCTCTCAACACCAATGCAGACGCTCTTGCTTGTATCTACACTGTGACGACCAGAGGACAACAACGATCGAGGCTCACAGCAGGAAATAAGTCTACTCAACACACTAAAGATTGTGGCGACGACTATCCAGCAGAGCAACAAGAAGAACCATCAATGGAAGACGCACCACTGTACATGGAATTCGAGTTATCAAAAAATATTCCTTTGGTTCTCGAAATCAGCGAAGATACTCCACCTAGGGACGTTCCTGCTCTAAAAATAGTGGACACACCAAACAACGCCACGGATTGCCTTTACATTCATTTTTCCGAGGACGAAATTAACTGGTACAATCGTATTGCAGCCGTTCTAACAAAGGTAGACAACGCAACGAAAATCCACTTGGGCTGCCACCACCTCCGCGCTCATCCAGGAACAAAAACCCGGATTAAACAAATAATTAATTTCATTTGGTCAACACGAAAGAATCGCCCTCCATTGGACTTCTACGATAGAAAACTTTATGAACCAGATACCGAAGAGGACCGTCAGCGCATCATAAAGGAGCACCATGGCACTAAACCGACTGGGCACTTCGGCATAGCTAAGTCCCTCGACCGCATAAAGGCAGTCGCTACCTGGCCAAACATACAAAGGGATGTCGAAGATGATATCCGGAGGTATGACACGTGTCAGAAGATCAAATTGGTGCGCATACGGCCGCAAGCGGAAGCCGTGATCACAGATACGCCCGAACGTCCGAACGATAAGATTCAACGAAGTATTCAAAATGGAGCAGGTCTCAGGACCAATCTACTTGGAACATCTGGGGGACGTGGCAATGTTCTGCAAAACTTGGACCGTCGTCAACTACGTCGACCTCATCGAGATCAATTTGCGACGAGACGAACTATTCAGCATCGCCGATAAGCTATCGACCGTATGTAATGCTACGCAATGCACAACGAGATGCCTAGAGTCAATAACAATAGAGACCGTACGAAATAGACTGCTCCGAATCGAAGACTGTAGAGTCCGGCTCATGAGCATAATCAATTATACTCCACGTTCTAAGAGAGGAGCGTTTAATTTCATTGGCGACATTAGCAAAATTCTGTTCGGCACCCTTGGAAACTCAGACGCTGAGGATTATAATACTGAAATCGATAGAATTCGCGACCACAACACGAAACTAAGCGCCCTGATTCGCAATCAGACCACGATTGTCAAAGACGTAATCTCAACCCTTTCTGGCCCAATAGAAAGTTTGCGCAAAGAAACCGATCACTTACGTAACGCAATGTGCAGCATAGGTTTCCAAACAGCGAATAATACTCGCAATATCATCATCAGCACCCAAGTAGCACTTCTGGAAACCATAATCGATGAATATAGCGAAAACCTTAACAATGTACTCAATGCCGTGAATGGCGGAAAGCAAGGAATTGTACATCCACAAGTTCGCAGCCCAACAGATATAATTGTAGGTCTCCGCACCATCCGAGAAAAGACGATTTCTAGTGATACATCTCCTGTACCGCTAGAAGAATCTGCTTTCGCTGCTATAATAGAAATTAGCGAAATAAGCGTCATGATTGTTAACAACCGCTGTGCCTACGTTATCAAAGTTCCAGTGGTCGAAAGTAATGTATTATATGCGTCCCGACTGATACCCATACTCCAACAAAAGTCATCAGAAAATTCATTTTACTATTCAAATCCACACGACACGATAGTCATCATCAATAATATGAAAACCTTGTTTACCCCTAGTAATGAAAACGATCAAGCTCGCTGTAAAACGCTGGGTCCGAAATTACTTTGTAAAAGACAGAATCCCGATTCCGGCAGCAACAATCTCAAGAGCTGCGAAGCTGTAATAATTCAAAGACCAACTGATATTTACGACTCACAGTGTCAGATAGTATTGATTAACTTAGCGAAGTCCTTATGAATTCAATTAAAAATGGAAATTCTTGGATTGTAACCTCTCCCACTCCCGAAATACTTCACATCGTCTGCGACGACCATAAAATCCGACTGACCGCCCTACACGGAATCAACAGAATAACACTTTCAGGAACCTGCCTTGGACAAACTGCCAGTATTGTCATTAGACCCAGGCTCGAAGAAAAAATTATACAGACAATGGAAGTAATCGTAAACAAGACGATCAAGACTCCCAAACTCGATGACATCTTGAATAATTACTCTGTATTCCTGGACGATTTACAACTGACTACTTTCGGAAAGCCCACGCATATTGACGCAACGCAACTGAAATTCGTGGGACAAACATTAAACGAAGTATCAGAGAAAGCTGAAAAAATTGGACGCCGTCGACGAAACAAACCATTATCCGAAACAGCTTACGATGGGCTGAAATACCTTGGATATGCGTGCATCTGTATTGCAGCATTAATGTTAGCCTTTAAGATAGGTCTATGTACGTGTTTAGACAATCTAATATCCAATTTTTTGGCCAGTACCTTCTCGCCTTGTGTCAATGTGTACAACAATTGTTTCCATATGAATACCACCGACAGCCTCAACTACGAAACTCACTATCCACCCGAAGAACTTGTAGTCTTATCAAACTGAAGCCAACCCTCCGATACTCGCTCGACTATACGACATACCAATAAACGTAATTTTTCTTACCCTGAGGCATAGAAAATCCAATTACTGCTTTATGGATTTTCTAAAATAAGGGGGGAGGTGTGACGAGGCCCTTTCCAGCCCGTGTCTTTTTCCTTCTCACAGACTCTCTGTACCCCTAGCCAACTACCCCGCATAATAAATTATCGCTTCCTGGACTGCACTTCGACCCGATGTCGTGTACCTCCTTTCTGACTTTTCCAGGACACAGGTATAGTCGACTGCATTCCAATCCCTCTTCACACACCTTGCGTGACTATTCCTCAAATTCCTTCTCTACGGCTCTTTTTATCGCCTCTGTTCCCACGGACCCGCGTAGTCAGTGCAGCTGCTTTTCCTAGAATCCAGAAGCATACGTGTACTCGTTTCCCTTCGAAATTTCCAGACGCTTTCCCAAAAATCCTCCCCACTATGAACACTTTCCAACGGCCGATTTCTTTATAACACTTCACGCGATAGTTCTGCAAGCATTTTACTCCTACACTGTACTGGACGAATGTTGTAGCCAGACTCGTTGAATAAATCTTCCTCACGATTCAATTAAAGTGTCAACCGCGCCCTCGCATCCAAAAACCGCGCTTCGAAGCCAAGCTGGCCCCCGACGTTCGTAATCAAGAAAAATCCATTTTCCGACATAACAGTATAATCTCTGAACTTAATTATCGAATTAATATTAAGTGATTATTACTAATTAAGAAGAAAAACGAAAAACAGGTAAACAAATTGTAAGAATCAGTGTAAAGGTGAAGAGAAGGTGAGAGGGAGTATAGGTGTAAACACCCTTACAGGGAATACCGTGGAATAAATACGAATATATATACTAATTAAGAGAATAAGTACCAATAATATTCGTTGTTTAGGCGTCTTCTCACTTTACGATTCTCAAAAAATCGATTTTTTTAAATAATTTTTTTCGAAAGGACACATCTAAAAGTATCATACTGAAATTTTATAAAGATCGGAGGAGTCTAACTGTATTTTTGTGTGACCTTTACTTTACTACCGACTACGTTTAACGAGCACGAGCAAACTTTAAACGCGTTTTTCTCGAAACAACGTTTTTCGGCGACTTGTTGATAAAATCTTCGAAACTACTGAACCGATTCTTATGAAATTTTAACGGAGACTTTGTCCTTGGAGTGCCATATTTCAGGTGTTTACATTTTATTTTTTTAAAAGGAAACGAGTGAAGCTTTTTGAGTGCGGTTTTTTTCTTGTTTTTATTCATGATATACAAAACGTTAAAAAAATTTTTTTTGAATAAAAAACCAAAATGGTGGCCGTTGCACCTCCGCGAAAACAGGTCCTCAAATCGCGGGAGGTAAACGGCTGACATCACTGCCCCCTCTTTGTTGATCTGAAACACAAATTCAAAGCATATTATCAATCTGGGACCCTTTGGTCATGGAATGACGGATGGGTTTTTCGTTTAGTACAAATTTCGGAAAATGGCGGCAATTTAAAAAAAATCGAATTTTCGCGTTTTTTTTCGCATAAAAAGATAAATAATAAATGCAAAAATGTATCTATCGAAAAAACGATCCGTCATTCCGTGAAGACATATTTTCTGAGTATGCTCTCCAAATTTCAGGTCGATATGTTAATTACAGCGGTCAGAAGAATGTCAGCCATTTTTAAAAACATGTTTTCGAGAAAAACGCGTTTAAAGTTTTGTAATGTGTTTACACAAATGTGTTTATAATTACCGCTAATCGGCAATGCCTGAGGCAATGTCCATAGAGGCATCCCTCCTCTTCTTCTAGCTGCTCATGTTGAGCTCAAATTGATTTTTTGAAAATTTCAAGGACAAAGTCTCCCTTAAGCACATATTCTTTACAACTATAGCTGTAGCACACATGAAGGATTTAAAGAAAATGGATATTTACTTTTTTGCCAAAAACGGTGACAACACATCTTTTGTTTTTTTTTTTTTTTTTTTTCTAAAAATGCCTGCCATTTTGTCATTTTTGCATATATATTTTGTAAGTGATTGTACACAAAAGGTAAGTCCATTTGTGTACAATTATGGAATCATGGAACAATCATGTACAATCATGGATACAATTAAGGAAGCCACAACTCCCTAATATCTGTAAAATGTTTAAAACTGAAGAAAATTGAATTTTTTTAAAACACTTTAAACTACTATATAACAAATTGTAGGCAATTTTTGGGGATATGAGGAATATAGTTGGTTTTTTTTATTCGGATGCCTTTGCCGATGTTTGGAGATAAGGACACTTCGAAAATCTCATGATGCAGTAAGGAATCGGCTACGACAGGTTCACAAGTCGATACGTCCATTGACGGAAAGAACTTTCCAATGTCCGCAGCCGGTGAATCTGCACAAGCGATATCTGTAATGTAAACAGGCAAAATGTTTGTCTTTAATTCTTATAAATTCTGTCTTCAACTCTTATTAATAAAGAAATAATTAAATAATAAATCAAATGAGAAGGAATTACTCACATTTCATTCTGCGCACAAAAGGTAAGTCATGATATGTTTCGTGCAGCAATAGCAATTGACACTTAAACTTGTTTTCTTGTCTAGTTCACGTTAAATGTTATATTACTCACGTTCATTGCTGTTCAGAGATGACGGCGCTGCCGAAGGCTCGTAACATGCCGACGAATCTGTGAGTGGAGATTTGCAGCTTGATACATCCATTGGTACTAACGACATCCCTATATCTGCAGTCGGTGAACCAATACGAGCGATATCTGTAATGTTTATAGAACACATTTATTCATGTTTCAATTACGCATATTCAGTCTTAGTTTTTGTCACCGTTGTAATAAAGGCTTTTTGTTTAAGGAAACTCACCAACCACAGTGCTGATTACTTGCATTGATGGTTTCATGAAACTGGAGGACTCGCTGAAGATGTTCGACTGAT
Organism: Ophion slaviceki; assembly: GCA_944452715.1. Lineage (NCBI taxonomy): Eukaryota > Metazoa > Arthropoda > Insecta > Hymenoptera > Ichneumonidae > Ophion > Ophion slaviceki. The sequence continues at coordinate 50,759,910 of OX101785.1, read as the reverse complement.
CTGGAATGTTTGGAGAATTTCTTGAGGAACTTGCACAATTGTCGTTCGCTGGAACGAGGTTGCTTACCGGAAATCGCTTTGCATATTCATGAAATGAACCAAAATTTTCCTTTCCTATCGCCACATCACCGAATTTCGTAGGCACATCGAGGTCCGACAGTCTCGGACGTTTGTGTGTGCCCTACAAAAAAAAAACTAAAAAAATTGCGTGGGAACTCTTGAATACACATGCGAATTATTTTTGTGATAACTCACCTGTGCAATTATCTGCCCATTTGCATCGAGCTTGACCCATTCTCGAGAAATATCGTTGTCGCCGAAATGTTTTTCACACACAACATCTGTCCGTTTCAGCTTAACAATTCCCGGAATAGCCTCGTCCCACTTTTTCCACATCACTGTGTCTTTTGGTGAGGTTATGTATGTCCGGTTTTCGGAACCGCAGCGACAACTAGTGGCGGCGCTAGGACCGAAATTTGCCACGCTAACTGATGCATCTGATCGAAGCTGCCAGCATTAGAGTTTCCAGATCTGTATGTAAGACCGTGCTCTCGCACTCTTTGTGGTTTACAAACTCAGTTGTAGGCGTGCGTTCTCTATTGACTACCACTATACCACCTTCAAACCATCATATTGACGCCTTATCAGTAGATATAGCTTACGCGATGCAGTCTCTTTTGGTCCCACTTTCCCTCACGACGGCACGGAGCTTCGCTTGTCTCGATAGCGATAGTGATAGTAACACGCAACAAGATGATGATGTGGCGTAATCACACCTGCAAATATATATATTAGCTTCTGCCCGCGACTTCGTCAGCGTCGACTTCAGTATCTCATCAAGACCGGAGATAAACGAATACAGAACGAAAAGTAAGAAAGGAACAAACGGTAGAGTGTCTGTTTCTCAAGCACGGTTGTAGCCTGATTGACGGAGGTAAGTGTTGAGTTGGTTGTCTATAGAACTATATGTTTTTGCGCTATAGTTCTGTAGACAACATTGAATGATTTATGGTCTTCGGCAAGCACATGTAAATTTCTGACCCTCAATTTTCTCGAACTGCCCACATATAGTTGACCGCGCGAGAAGCACGGAATGACGAAATCCATCCCCACCACTTTCAGGATTTGGCCCTGTAATTTATTAATTGTTAAGGAACATGCCAACATCAATGGGAGTTAGAGGTTTTTTTATTGAAACAACTGTCTCCGCACCAAACGATGTCACGTGGAAACAGCCATTATACTTTCTGATACTATTTAGAAACTTGCGTGATTCGTCTGTTTCATATATCAAAAGCTGTTTCCAGGATTTAACTGATTTCTCTAATCTAGAGATGGCTACTTTACCTCCAGAACAATACACGCCTGCGGTTTCCTCTTTCCATTTCAACGCTCTACAGAATATACACTCTTTACTCATCCTTTCCTTTTTTGATAAGCCTAGGACTACCGTAGTCGAGAACTGGATCACCGTGTTCAAAAACGGCCCACGTGTTATGAACGCTCGCCGCTGCTGTGCTACCCGTTCAGCAACAACACGTCTGAGAGCTTCGACTTCCTCGACAGTCGCAGCAGCCCACTGTGACGCTAGATAATTAGCGTGCTACTTACGCCGATGGTTAGACTGCCCCGTCGTTTCAGCAGTTCTCAAGATGGCTTACCACTCAGCTTGCTCTTCCCGCCAAGCTTGAAATTGTTGCGACGTTCGTCCGACTGCTCCTGCGTTTCTGCAGCTCTGCGAGCCGGTTGATACCTTGCCTGCTCAATCCTTCTAAGCTCTGCTTGAGGTGACGTCTCGTGCCTTCTAGGTTCCTTTATAGCTCGACTTTTATTCGAACTTTTTGACAGATTAGACTTACGTTTCCCCGGAATTTCTAAACACCATGCCATCCGCATGTGTAATCAATATTATCATTTTTTGCACTCATAGATCGGTAAAAAAATTTTAAAAAAGTATCTGAGCTGAGCGACGCGAAAAAATCTAAAAAAGTACCAAAGATGACCGTCTTCGATATTTTTAACGGGGTCCTCTAGTTTCTCGGCTGTTTTTTTACGGCTTTTTCAATAATTTTTTACGGGCAAAGCATCGAAATAATCAATCTCATTGTTTTTGCATAATCTTTATTAACATTTAAATAAGCTTTACAAATTTTTTAATTCAAAATATATAATAGAATAAAGGTTATAGTGGCCGACAGGAAGACATCAAGTAAAAGAGGTGATTGACGGTGACCAAGATTGCGGCTGTTCTGCTTATCTGAAATCAAAAAACCAAACGGCATGTTAATCTTCATATTTAAGACTAGCGATTGAACTAGAGTGAATTCTAAATTACAAAAATTGACTTTTTATACACTTTTGAAAATTACATTCTATTTTTTACTCATTTTTTCTTAAGTTTTTCGCTCGCACAAAAAAAACTATCGAAGCAATCATAATAATCCTAGTTCAATCGCTGGCTTATAACATATTAAAGATGCTGTATAAATTTGAACAAGATCGGTGCAGTAGTTTCTGAAATATCGTGGTCACCGTTTCGAAAAATGGTGTTTCGAGAAAAACGCGTTTGAAAGTTCGCGCATGTGATTTACATTTGGGAACCACTTCGAATATCGAAAAATCCTTTGGCACACATTTTCTACACATGTTGTAGATGTGATTTATGAAAAAAAAATCGATTTTTTCGACCCCAGAAACTAGAGGACCCCGTTAAAGAAGTACCTGAGTTTACCGCGGAGACTCTTAACAGAAGTGGTGAAATGGCCAGAATAGATGGGGATTAAGAGTAGGCTAAAAAAAATTCGCCGAGTCCACCTCTACGCGCGAATTCTCTCTCGTTCGTCGCACTTTTTTGTCACTGTCTCACATAAGGAGGTTGATAAATGAAAGAATAAGCCTCCGGTGTGAACACGCCGTGCCACTCAATGGGCAGAAATATGAAATACCTCAAGAATGTTCTTGGCGAAATCGTTGGCGGCAACGATGCACGCAAGGGGACCGCGACAGACTTGAAACATAACCGAACCCCATTTTTCCGTACTTTACACTATCTTTTCCCGATGACAAAAAGGAAAAGTACAGAGTATGTATAAACGAACCGCTTCGTTGTCAATTGCTAGTACTTTTACTAGCTTTAAGTACTAGCTGATACTTTTAGGCTTCCATCCGCGTTTTCTTCGAGATTTTTTTGACAGATTGATAGTACGTCACATGAACGTAGTGTCCCCACCATTTGTTTGACATATTCCATGGCAATTCCCCCTGTGTAGCAAATGTCATCTAAATACGTTGAGCTATTTTGGCGTGATTGAGAGTAACAAACTGTCGTTGTAAGCCGTATGAGACCTTTTACTGTGATCAAAAATATTCTATATACAATTTCAGGGTATACTCTACATGTGTGCCTAATTTCATCCAAATCCGTTCAGCCGTTTCGACGTGATTGAATAACAAGCATCAACCATCCGGAGAAACAAATCTGCAAAGTTCCTCATTTATAATAATTATATACAAATAGGAAAGGATATTTAGAACCCATTCTATGTAATATCGGCTATCAACCTATCCAGCTGTTTGCCGATGGTCCTTCTTTTTAAAAATAGAAAAACGATGATATTGGGCACGTAACGATCTTTGATCTATATAAAGATTCATCAAAGCTACATTCCAAAATTCCGTAATAAAAATGTCTTATTGTCCAGAGCTCCAATAGTATCGGCAGTGGTGACAAATTCGTTTACCAATATTCCATCGAATTGGATATATACTTTTTACCCTGCCTCGGCCAGATGGAAATTCAATGCTTATACAGAGATTTCTATCAATCCAATATATGTTGAAACTATTGTTTCGAAAACCAGCACCAAATTTCCGAAAAATTCCGAACAGTTATTTCCGATAGTGCTGAATGTTGCATCATTGGAATGCGACGAAAGTTTTTTATGCTCTTATTTCCAGATTTTTATTATTATGCAGAATTTTATTTTTGGCAGATTTATGTGGTAGATCTCTATGTGAGTATCTCACAAAAATAGTTGCGGGATCCATATAGGTAAAATATGCCACAAGAAATTAAAGCAATTCAGTAATATTCATCTTCATTGCATTCCAACGATGCAAATTTCAATCTTATTATTTCGGTATCGTTGATTTGGTTTTTTATTTCGCAAATGGAAAAAATCTAATATTGGCTATACATTTTAATAGAACTGGGCAAGAAACTTGTCTTTTTTTGTACATCCTGTTCTCTATTCTCTGTCGAAACCGTTGGCGCGAAAGCGTCGAGAGCGAGATGGAAAACACTCGTGGATCGATAGCTGGGCGATTCGAGCGTATACACACGCAGTGGCTTTTGCCTCAAGTACGAGACCGAGCGTAGAGATATAGATGTATATCATGGAAGAGGTGCCGAGCAAAAAGAAGATATATATAGGCAGTGAGTTGATTCTAAAGCATTCGCCTTTGAGGAACCTTCTCAAAATATCCTCTTCCCATGTGTGTGTGTGTGTGTGTGTGTGTGTGTGTGTGTGTGTGTGTGTGTGTGTGTGTGTGTGTGTGTGTGTGTGTATCGTCATTACTTCACGAGAGATAATACAAAAAAGCATAGGGTACGTAGCCACCACCTACATATTTATAAGTACACATTATATTTGCCTAATATGATTCGGTGCAAAATACAAATTCTGCACATGTGCATCAACGTATAGAATTGTTAGATCGACGTACGAACATAAACTAACACAGTGTGTTCACTATTTCCATTTTATCGAAGGGAAGGGTTGAACGATTCACGTATCAATGTGAAAGGAGACTGAGGTAGCTTTCTTGTTCAACCTAGCTATGTCTGAGAAAAGTCCAACTTTTTGGTTTTCACAAGTACCAAAACATCTTTGAAACAAAAGTAAGAAGCAATACATAGAAATCGCCGTCTGTGGAATGGATGGATCTTCCAGGCATATTCGAATATGCCTGGAAGGATGAGACTTTTTTTAAGCACTAAAAATTAAAATATTCCTCCCCTAAAGTTTGTCTACTGTTCTCTTGATATTTGCATCGTTCCAGCGTGTTATTTACCTCTTAAGCCAAAAGATAACCCAATTTTACAATGTCATCTAAAGCTTAGTAGCCCAAATTATGCCTGTACTGAATTTGCATGACTAACGTAAATCCGGGGATGGAGATTCAATGGGAAGGCGCTGAAGGAAACTTAGGCGATTAGTCAAAGTTTTCAAAAGTTTTTTTTTTTCTTATTTATACAGATTTTTCATATATCCATTCGAAAACACGTTACATGTACGGACATTTTTACACTTTTCCATGAAACTCCGCCGTACTGTGGCCGTTCCAGAAAAGCAAGTAATTCAAATCACCGCTTTATATGTTCAAAAATCGTTTCGATTCAACTTTTGAAAATGATTGTTCTGCGACGATATCAAGGATTTATTGTATTCGGCTGCCCATACTTCAACGTTATTCATCAACAAAAAATCGTTGCAAAAATTCCTGTCTCATGTCTGGCGTCACGGTGCTGTCGAGTTTCGTGATATATTCTATAGAATGTTGATATTAACCCTTTTCACTCGGGAGGTGACTCTCCGTCGACATAGACTTCCTATCCGAGCAAAAAAGGCCTCGAGTGCAAGGATTAATAATAATAATAATATTAATAACAGTGATAACAACGGTGAGAAAAAAATAACCCACAGAATAATAATTTGGTCAAATTAAGACGTCATCATTTTACAATATATATATATATATATATATATATATATATATATATATATATATATATATATATATATATATATATATATATAATAGTAATAACAATGTATAATAATTGATATACATACACAGTACCGGTCAAAAGCTTTCACTTCGGATATCTGCAAAATTAGATTAGAAAGACTAATAGAAGAACTAGAATATTAAATAAAATGATTTATTTATTTAATATTTTACGAAGATACTATATAGCTCTATACAACGAATTATATTATTCTAATATAATTTTGCAATTATCCCAAGTGGTCGAAATCTTTTGACTGGTACTGCACATGATTAAAGAATGCCGGAATAGAGGAGAGTAAAGTAGAATAGTTGATACTCAAGGACTTATCTTTTTGTTATAAATAAATAAAACAATGAATAACAAAAATAATTATTCCAACAACAATGTGTGTGTGTGTGTGTGTGTGTGTGTGTGTGTGTGTGCGTGTGTGTGTGTGTGTGCGTGCGTGCGTGCGTGCGTGCGTGCGTGCGTGCGTGCGTGCGTGCGTGCGTGCGTGCGTGCGTGCGTGCGTGCGTGTGTGTACAGAATGGTCATTTTGATATATGATTGTTATTTATCATAAAACTACCCCGAAAAACTTTAACATTGTATATAGATGATAGCATTTTTTTAAACCAGCTTGGTTTCAGGATAGAGCCCGACTTGTAAGTATTTATAAAATTGTGTATATATGTATATACATACACTTACACTCATAATTTATTATTCTATAACTTCGTTTTACAATAAATTGATGGAACAAAACAATAATTAATCAATGAATAAAATGTATACACATCATGAGATATGAATTTGACGAATTCGTTGTTACATCCCTTATTATTTTTACCGTTATTGATGTTACTATTATTGATATTGTATTAACAATATCCTCCTGTGTTAAGCTGTGCATACGTATATTTGCGTATACTCTTGGAACTCAATTGCAGGTACTTATCGAATGTATACAACCCAATAATAATATCGTAATGTGGTTCACTGACGTCAGTGATTGAACGAGGTGTTTTTTTTCCTTTCTTTGTTGTTTATCTTCACGATTTTGTGAATTTTGCACGTGATGCAGCATGTATCGAGGGGTACAGCCGAGAACAGCCGAGATGATGAGAGCCACACAGATATTTTTGACCCACCGCGGTTTACATCTATTCTTGGCCACACTCCCGACGAAATGCACAGCCTCGAATCTTTCGCTTTTACTACTCTTTCAAGCTTCTCGAACTATATGCATACATTAGATACATGTATAGCGCACTGCTCTCGCGATGTGCCTTTTTTCAGCGCGGCTCACGCGCACAGAACGATTATACGACTTTAGACGTTAACAGGCTCGTAAAAAACAAAAAACAATTATACATGTATTGTTTCAGTGAATTAAATATCGATAGGCGACTTTTGATTTGCACGAGTACCAATATGACACGCGCGGAGTCGCTTCATTTCTATTTTGTAACTTTTACACGATTTTTTATTGCACCATTTTATAGCCTAGGATCTTAACTTCAATTTGCAACCAAGATTTAAAAAAAAATCGAAAAATTTACCGAGTTATGAAGATTTTTGTGGAGGGTCCTTTGGCCCTTCTTTCTTCCGTGTTTTTCTCGGAACTATTTTATGAAACGGTGCAAGTCGTATCTCAAAATGTGTTCGTCCGATTCACTTTAAATTCGGGCAAAGCATAGTTTAGAACGCTTTCTATCGTATGACCCGATGATTTTTTTATATTTTTATCCATTTCTATGATAGCATATTTCTAATCCATGACAACAATTTATTAAAGCTGTTTTTTTTTCGAGAATCGTACTTTTCGTTTATAAGGGGATAGGTTCGTTCGTCGCGTGAGGCAACTCAAATTGAAGAGGAAGGTCCAACATATAGTTCAGGAATCGCAGATTGAAGGTAAACTTTTGATTACAATGATATAACTGATAGTAAAACTTTGAATGCGTTTTTCTCGAAACTATTTTTTCGAAACGCTGTACACGATTTCTCGACATTCAATGAACGGATTGACTTGACATTTAGTACACTTATTCAGTGTAATAGTATAGTTCAGTCTCAACCGACCTTTTCCTTTTTAACATATTTTTTCATTCGTTATTAACAATAATGATGTCATTTGTCCTCGGAAAATCGAAAGCACCCACAAAAAAAAATGTTCGATTATTGAAACACGATACCAAAAAAGGCTCGATCAAGTCTTAGCCAATATTTTTACTATCATCTGACTATGCCTTCAATTTTTTTTAATAGCCCTGATTTTCGCATCACCACAGCAGCCTAACGGCTTGATGAAGCTTGCCCTTTTCATCATATTCAAAATTTCAAAAAAGTATGCGGTCATACAAACGTTTCATTATATTATTAAAAGTACATTTTTTACGTCGCATTTCAGATTACCCTAGTTGTCGCAACCACCTGCAGTGATAGCAACCATGCAGCAACGGCGGCACTTTGTTTAAAAAATAATAACTTTGTTGTTTATTAACATTTTTCAAAAAAAAAATTCAAACGTGGCAAAGGGGATAAAAATCCCGATCACGTCACCCGAAAACTCTCATCGGAAAAAAATATTGAAAAACGACCCTTTTTTGGGCACAAGCAGCGCGTTGTGGGAGTTCAAAAAATCTTCCCTGCATATATACATAATTGACTAAAGAATGCCGGAATAGAGGAAAGTAAAGTAGAATGATTGATACTCAAGTACCCATCCAAAAGTACTCATATATACGAAAAGAGCGAGCGAGCGAGGAAAAAAGACAGAGAGAGAGAGAGAGATGGAGAGAGAGAGCGAGAACTGTCACGTGCCACGCACTTGGATCTACCCCCGCTGTGGATTTACGAGCAGACTCGAAAATGTATTTCCACCCGGTTGGACGGGCAGAAAATGTCTGAAGTGTGACCCCGCGCGCGCGCGTGTACAGAAAACCGCAATAAAAGACAGAGGAAGCAGGGTCAATGGACGGGGTCACGATACTCGTGCGCCCTCAAAGCGCGCGAAACACCGAGATCTGTACGGAAAAGTATACATCTCCGATAAATTTACGTGTCACTCGCTGTTAAACCGGTGACGAATTTATTATTCGCCTACGGTATATTCGTAAAGACGCGAATTGACTCGTTCCAGATAGAACCGAACGATATACTATGCGTATACAGGTTCTATTGTCAGTTATTTCGGGATCGTGGCTTGTTATTCGGAGAGTATAATTAATGGCGTCCCTCGACAGCCGGTGAATAGTTTCCCTTCGTGCCGTTACCGCGCAGATTTGAATGGCGATGTAATTGTTCCGCTTAAGGGGGAAGAGATCCCTTTGGGCAGCCGTAAATAATCGAACATTCAAGTTTTTTTTTTAAGCTGAAACTAGTTATTGTACATACTTAAAATGTTCCTTAACTATGACTGCATCTTTCAATTTTCTAATTTTTTAAAATACTTAGGTATAAATAGCGGCTGTGCGACACTTACTTTAGAGACGGTTGCCGCCGGAGTTGTTCCACGGCGCACAATATAGCGCCTGGTGCATTAACCTGAAACATCAGAGCCAAGGATATTTAGATTTCTAAAACGCACATCCTCTATGTGAACCTCAAAAATCCAAGGAAAAAATCGAAAAATGGTACGTGTTTGAAAAAATGTTCTATATTTCATGAAATGTTTACTATCATACTCTTTCATGAAAGAGGAGTTTTTTTTAAATATTTTTTTAGGAACTATACGTTCACACAGACAGTAATTATGTTATCTGAAAGTGTAAAAAAATTCTAAACGCTCAGTCAGATAGTTTTTTACTTATCTTGTATGAGGTTCACGAAAAGGTGGTTTTCAGAAAAATGCGTTCAAGAGGTTAGGCTACTTGACGACCAGAAAATCAGGGTTATTTGAACAAATTAATTTCGAACGAATTAGTAAGATGATTTAAAAATGGTTTGGACATTTATTTTTTATACATTAACAAAGTTGTGAACCAAACTTCATTAAACAAAATTAATAATTTAAAAAGTTATAATCAATCTCGTAAAGGACCTTTAAACATGAGAGGCTCAACGGTGTACTTGATTTTAGCCACCCGGTTGACTTGAAACAAAAAAAACGTAAATAAAAAAAAGATAATATTATCTAAGACCACATAGCTTTTCTTATTACCAATCATTTCCCATCACGACAGAAAAAAATGTTCAACATTTTTTCGATTTTTCGAAGAAAAAAGTCATCATTATTGCTGATCACTAATGAAAAAGAAAATGTTAAGAAAAAGGTCAGCCAAGACTAAACTATACTGAATAAGTGTAGTTTAATTTTGCACTTTTTACACTGAATAAGTATATCAAATACCAAGTCAATCCGTTTCTTAGATGCCAAGCAATCATTACACCGTTTTGAATAACATAATTTCGAGAAAAACGCGTTTGAAGTTTTACTAGCCGTTTTATCGTTGTAATGATGAGTTTACTTTTAATCTGCGACTCTCGCACCAAATCTGGGACCTTGTCCCAAGCGATAAACGAGTGTTCGTCATTTTCACAGTAGGCTAACCCCTTGAAGTTTCAAGACCCAAAAATGTTGTGACTAAATGACCTACCGATTAATTTCCAATTTCGGAGCTATAAAGTAGTCCCTTAACTTCCGTGTGGAGTTCATCCTCGGCCATAAGCTCTTATTTACGTTATATAGGGATCTCCCCCCTTAAGGGAGACTACCCGTCTAGAGCCCGAAAAAAAGAATCTAGAGAATGAAAACTCCGTTCGGTGGCTTTTATTCTACATATCTTAGAGTATCTTTACAAATTCTCTCACAAGATTTTCTAACAAAATGGCGGCGTTGAAGCTGGATGAAGCGAGTGTCACCTCTGTCTAATAGGGTGCTGCGCCCGGCGAAATATCTCTTTCAATTTTTTACGAACGAAAAATCAAAATGATTTGAGTTATAGATAAAATTTTCAATAAACCAAACGATGCATGTTTGGAAGAAAAATTGTTTTCGGAAAAAAAATCAGCTGAAATAACTTTTTCGCAAAAAGTTTTCAGCATATAAAAAACCCTCTCCGTACTTCGATGTAAAATGTTGTTCTAGGGTTCGAAAAAAAGAATTAAGACAATTGGCGATGTAATGTTGCCGGCCGCAGGACACTATCGGACACGAGTAACTCGCTTCATCCAGCATCAACGCCACCATTTTGTTGTTAAATCTTGTGAAAGAATTTGTAATAGTACTCAAAGACATGCAGAACAAAGGCCACTAAACTGAAATTCCATTCTACCAACCGAGTATCCATAAAAAATTATTAAAATTCATTTTTCTCCGGGCTCTCCACTGGTAGTCTTTCTTTTTCTTCATCATCGCCGCGCATCTTCGAAGCGACGTTTGTCCCATTTTTCGCTTAAAAAAACTTTATCCCGAAATAATCCGCTCCGCTCGTGAGCCTCTAATTAAAATTCACACTCAACAATCGAGCGCTTATTCAGTGGTCGCGCCGTTTGAATTATTTTTGTCCCTTCTCCGCGCGCTTAACGACGAGTCGACTAACCAAAAAATACACAGCTCCAGAGCGCGTCTTGGCCCATCTAAACCCGTGTGTATCTTCAATTAGTGGAGAATTCTTGCCACTGTTGAATTTTCTCGAAAAAAGAGACTCCGTGACGCCAATGACGCGGTTTTAATCACCATTCACGCTTCAATCAATGTTATTCGTATACAAAAGAAGGAAAAAAGTGGAGCATCTTATTGTCTTGCGCAACCTGCCGAGGCGAAAAAATGTCGAGAACTTGCCAGGCCCTGCGTTATCAGATTGCAAGGACGCTGCTCCGCACGGCACATTGTCGTCATAATTGTGTTCCAGGCGATCGCAGCCATTATTATTTTTCTGCTCGTTGCAAAATGACATCTTTGGTCTTTTTCATTCATCATTATCTTTTTTCAAATTTAATTTACCACGATGTCGTAATTAGCAGTTGTCACGGTCATTGTTTGAGGTTGCTATGGGGTTAAGTCAACATGTTACCATCGAGCTGAAATTTTTGTGGTCCTTTGTAACCTCTTTGCTGAGCGTCCTGTGCAGTTTGAAAACAATCCACAGTAGCGTTTTTTAGAAAAAAATCGGCAACGCGACGTATTTTGTGAGCTAATTACATTACGCTTATGCAAAACACCCGATCATTTTTCAGTACATTATTGATATCTGCTGAGTAAATATTACCACGGAGCTAAAAAAATAGGTCTGTTTTGACTAATTATCGGACTGACCCTTGGTACTGTGAAAATGAGGATTCAAAGTACCGTTATAAAATTATTAATATTTTTGATAGCGAATTTGTGCGAAAATCAAGCACACATTATATGAGACTGCGCAATCATGGCGACGCGGTAAGATGGCACAAATGCTACCTATCTTATCGGTATTCGGTAATTATGCCCGGGATAATTAACAACAAATATTATTGGTACTTATTCTGTTCATTAGTAATAATTACTTAATATTATTTTGATACCTATGTTTAGAAATTATACACGTCTAGACATTTCTAGGCAACGACACAATAACGCGGATTTTTTTTTTTCATACATAATATTTTTTTTAGAATATCGGGAAATTATTAAAGTTTTTGATTTCTTCGAGATTATAGATAGCTTTAGTACACACTTTTTCTTTCCAGCGGATTTTTTTTTACTCGGACCGACATTCATTTTTCACAGCTCCTTGGGCCGATATTGAGGTTACGAACGGGGGCACATGTCTCTAGCTTCGCGACACTTCTGCCAACATGGGCATTAGGATGTACCACGATTTACTATGTTGCCAAGACGTTGCCAATTCGTTTCGTGTTAATTGAGCGAGAAAAAGTTATAGAAAATAATTTTACAAAGTAATGAAAACACTTAATGTGATCACCAAATGTTCAAAAATCCATACTTTTACAAAGAGATGTCGAAGAAGATGTAGCAAAGTTCGAAAACGTATGTTTAATATGACCATAATTTGAAAGCTAAAAGTTGATAACAGTCAATCAACTCCGTGCATAAGCATAGGGCGCTCCCGTCGTACTTCACCCCCGACGGCTAAATCCCATAACAACCTTAACGGCCTTCTTTTTTTTACGAGCGCATTCCGATGAACGAAAATTAATTGCGCGAGGTTGTTTTTCTTCTTAATAATTGGACGAACACGATTTCGCGAGAACGGGAATGGACAAGGACTCGGAGAAACGAATGTTTTAAACAATCGTGAAGATGCACCACGGCCTGACATACAAGTTTGGGAACTGCGGCGTTTTTGAGTGGTGGAAAGTGTCACCGATAGTGAGGCAAAAAGTTAGTTTCTCATTTATCCACTAGCAGCGTTGTTACGTAGGCGCCTTGTCGGTATAGATATGCAGCAATAGATTCCCTCCTTAAAATCTCTGAATTACGTCACCGTGTTCCATTGTAGTGGGGAAAAAAAGCAAACGGGCTATTGAATTCGGAAAATGCCTGAAGCATGCATCGTACCGAACTGCTGGAAAAGTTTTAAGAAGGATACTAAAAAGTGTTCAGTGTTTGAAGTTCTGCAGGACGATGAATTGCGTCGAAAATGGGAAAACGGCAAAAACAATTCGTTGTAAAAAGCCAACTCGCTAAATTCGCAAAACAATAATAACGGTGCCTTTTAAACATACCCAATGCGTTTATTCCTTTTTTTGTACCTCTTCCATTACATTTATTTCGAGGTTCTCATTAACATGATAAAAAAAGTAAAAATCAAAATGAAAGTTGTACGAACAAACCCGGAATGCAATCTGCTGAGGAAAACCGATTAGGGGTAAAGAAAAAAAGGAAAAATGCAGGCCGTATAAATTCTATTATACCCCATCCATCCCGTGTCCCGTCTTGTCGAATGGCCTAAGACCAAATTGAAAAACAACAGAAGTTCGAACATACGTGAAATGCAGTCTACTGAAATAATAATTGTCTTTCTCATCATAGGATAAATAATAAAAAAACACTGAATCATTTTGCATTCATATCGCTCATAAAAATATTGTTTATTTCGGAAAATCTGTCTCATTGCAAAGCTGTTCGGACCCTGTGTTTGATTGGCTCACTCCTATGTAACAACGCCTCAGGTGGTAGAAGCGAGAACTATCACTTTGTCCAATTATCTGAGTCACTCCCCACCAGGGGGCTGGCACCAAGCTCAATAAACTTAGCCGCCGACTATGAAACGCCGTTTGTGAGTGTGTGTTAAATAAAATCCAGCTTTTGCTAGACTTTATTTATTTAATTATACGAAAAACAAAATTCATGTCAAAGATAGCCGCGGTAAAATGTTTTTCCAATGATTTCGAACTTCTTTTCGTAACCAATCGTTTGTTAGTCGTTTGTGAGTGATTGTTAGTCGATTTTTATCGTTTGTGAGAGCTTAATTTTTATTTTATCGTTACAAAACTTTTCATTCCCATAGCACGCTGCAAAGCACGTGAAGTTGGCAGTATTGCCACGACTGCTGGGCACGGCTTTGCCCATGTCACTCCTCAATTTCAACAAAATGCTGATTATTTCAATTCTACTCGATTGTTAGTCGTTTGTGAGTGTTTTTTAGATAAATTCAGCGTTTATTAGACTTTATTTATTTAATTATACCAAAAACCTACTTCATGTCAAAGTTAGCCGCGGGAAAATGATTTTCTAATGATTTCGAACTTCTCTTCATAACCAATCATGTGTTAGTCGTTTGTGAGTGAATTTTAGTCGATTTTTATCGTTTGTGAGAGCTTAATTTTTATTGTCTCGTTGAAAAACTTTTCATTCCCATAGCACGCTGCAAGCCACGTGAAGATGGCAGCATTGCCACGACGGCTGAGCACGGCTTTGCCCATGTGACTCCTCAATTTCAGTAAAATGATTAGATTAGACTTTATTTATTTGATTTCATGAAAAACAAATTTCATGTCAAAGTTAGCCGCGGGAAAATGGTTTTCTAATGATTTCGAACTTTTTTCGTAACCAATCGTTTGTTAGACTTTATTTATTTAATAATCCGAAAAACAAATTTCATGTCAAACTTATAAGTTTGACAAACGCTGGATTTTGCATAACAAACACTAACAATCGAGTAGGATTGAAAGAATCAGCTATTTGCTGAAATTGAAGAGTCGCACGGGCAAAGCCGTGCTCAGCCGCGTGGCAATGCTGCCAACTTCACGTGGCTCGCAGCGTGCTATGAGGATGAAAAGTTTTGTAACGATAAAATAAAAATTAAGTTCTCACAAACGATGAAAATCGACTAACAATCACTCACAAACGACTAACAAACGATTGGTTACGATAAGAAGTTCGAAATCATTAGAAAACCATTTTCCCGCGGCTAACTTTGACATGAAATTTTTTTTTCGTGTAATTAAATAAATAAAAACTAACAAACGCTGGATTTTGTCTAACAAACACTCGCAAACGACTAACAATCGAGTAGAATCGAAATAATCAGCATTTTGCCGAAATGGAGGAGTCGTGGCAATGTTGCCAACTTCACGTGGCTTGCAGCGTGCTATGGGAATGAAAAGTTTTTTAACGATGAAATAAAAATTAAGCTCTCACAAACGATAAAAATCGACTAACAATCACTCACAAACGACTAACAGATGATTGGTTACAAAGAGAAGTTCGAAATCATTAGAAAACCATTTACCCACGGCTAACTTTGACATGAAATTTGTTTTTCGTATAATTAAATAAATAAAGTCTAACAAACGCTGGATTTTGTCTAACAAACACTCACAAACGACTAACAATCGAATGGCATGTAAAGAGATTCGATATTTCATAGTCGGCAGCTAAGTTCATTGGGCTCTCGCAAGAGTCGCACGGCCCGCCTTCCATGCACGTGTTCTGATTCTGAGCTCACAGCCGAGTGGACCACGGACGCGAGGGAATGCGACATGCTTCTGTAATAATACAACAAAGATGACTCGTTTCTGGCAATTCGAAACTCGAATGAATCTCTCTTGGCGTCGCGTTTGTGCTTCGAGCATATCAATCGCAAACTAGTCGCATAACCTAACAAAACGTTTAGTCTCCATAATTTTGGGAAATGACAATGTCGATCAAGTAAAGTTATGTTCTCTCTTTTGTAAATCTGCTTTGACTCGTTAAAAATGACAGCTATAGAGAATAGTTTGAAAAACAAAAGGTTCACGGATTTAGGCGTAAATCTGAGCGCTCCGGTGACGAAAACTCTGAGAAAACTCAAATTTTGCACCGCCACACCGGTCCAGGTAAGTAAACCATTACATATTTAAATGCAAAGTTGCGAAGTTTATTTCCAAAGATTTCAACTCGTCAAGCTCTCAGCACAACCTCAAGGATTTCATTTTCGAAAGAGACATTTTTTACTTTCCCAGGCAGCCTGTATACCATTGTTGTTGTCGGGAAAAGATGTTGCGGCCGAGGCTGTCACCGGGAGCGGCAAAACTCTGGCGTTCCTCATTCCGATGCTGGAGTTGCTACAAGTAAACGAGAAAAATTCAGGAACTCTAAGAATTTCAAGTGTGTTCCTTTTCTAGAAAGTTGCCTTTCTCTACCATTTTACAGAGACGGGAGGAAAAGTTAAAGAGTACGGAGGTCGGCGGTATCGTTGTTTCGCCCACGAGAGAACTTGCCACCCAGATAAGCGAAGTCTTGGCGCACTTCCTGAACGACATACCCGGACTCAAACAGACTCTTGTAGTCGGTGGCACGACGGTGAAGGAAGATGTGGACAGATTCAAGGAAGGGGCCAACATCATAATCGCCACTCCTGGCAGACTAGAAGATCTTTTGTCTAATTGTAAAAGTCTCAATCTGGCTGCCAGTGTCAAATCGTTGGTAAGCCAATTCTAGCAATGTTGGGAATACTGTGAACAGTTGAGCAGCTTGGAAATTTTGGTGGTCTTGGGAGCGACATCTTTGCTCTCGCGGGCCTAATAAAGTTAGATGTTTACAAATGAAGGTGTAACAATCAGTAACGGGTCTGCACAAGCTGACCAAAAAGTAGGTCGATATTTTATATTATTTTCTGATAGGAGTATTGGGTTCACGATGGCAGGATTCAAAATAACATTGACGCATGGTCTTGCCAATCTTGAGTTTTTTTAAATTGAAAAATTTTGATAAACATTGGAGGTATTATTTTTTACCATAGTGCCACGTTTTCTGCATGGCTAAATTTTGAGATACGACGTAAGGTATTCCTTGTATGAACCAGAATAGTTAACAATTAACTTATTTTCATCTACAACTAACAAGGGGACAGTACGGCAGTCGGATTTTTGTAATTTTTCGTACTCATGGTACGCGAAGTTCAGAGCTCGAATATTAATATCCCAAAGCAGTTCGACGCCATATTCAGAAATTTTCGAGAAAATTGACTTTGAAGTTTTCGAGCGCACTCTTATCCCACGAAGATGCAACGATATTCGAACCGGGCTCGTGGCGTACCCGGTAGCGCTCGAGTCTAGTAATCGCGGGGTCGCTGGTTCGAGTCTCACTTCGAATTTTTTTTTTTTTTTTTTTTTTTTTTTTTTTCATTTTTTTTAAATGAAAAAACGCAAGTCATATTTTTAATTATCTCTTGATTATAAACATACATTTTCAAGTATCAATATTTATAACTAACAACATTTTTAGGATGAAAATGAAAAACGTCGGGTAAGGAATTGAATACTTTATTATTCGGTCTGTATTCGTTTGTTTTATACATCGGGTGTAATGTTACACGAGCCAGAGTGATAACCATCGTAAAAACAAGGAAAACAATCATTTTCACGGCATCTCGCACACCGTACAGAAATGTTTTGTGCACAAGCAGCTGTGCCCGCTTCGCAGGTAGTTGATCAGGACAAAGGCAAACGATGTACGCAGAACTGTTATTCACAATATCGACGGTTGCCAAAGCAAGCGTTATATTCACATATTTCAACATTTATTCTTCTATTTATATTCCTATTAATCTACAAGGGAGTTTATGTAAATATTATTACTGGATATTTTTACGTCGCCTATTCGCAATTTCAAGCAAGAGATAATCAAAAATAAGACTTGCATGTATCACTGACAATTATAATTACATGTATGTGAATTAGCATAGATTTTATGATTTTTATCCCGGGATTATTTATTTATTTTTTTATAAATAATCACCTATTGTTATATATAAATAATATATGATCATATATGAGAAAATATATAATTATGTATAACTATAATGAATTTTGTACATAAATAACTATATATGGATTTTTTCCATATATAAACATATATAGATATATTATATTAATTATATATAATAACATGTGATTATATACAACAAAAATTTATCGGGATATTTAAATGACGGAGGTATGGGAATTGAAAAAAAAATGAAAAAAAAATTTCGAAGTGAGACTCGAACCAGCGACCCCGCGATTACTAGACTCGAGCGCTACCGGGTACGCCACGAGCCCGGTTCGAATATCGTTGCATCTTTGTGGGATAAGAGTGCGCTTGAAAACTTCAAAGTCAATTTTCTCGAAAATGTCTGAATATGGCGTCGAACTGCTTTGGGATATTAATATTCGAGCTCTGAACTTCACGTACCATGAGTACGAAAAATTACAAAAATCCGACTGCTGTACTGTCCCCTTGTAAGTGAAAATACAAATACCAGTATACTGGTAAAATTTCAAGCCAAGTTACCGAACTTTTTACAAAAAATTACGATCCTAAAACTCGTCTGATTTATACGACAATTTACGGAGATGACGTACTAGCCACATTTTTAGTTAATAATTTACACGCTCAATAAATGCCTGAAATAAACTGCTCTACGTGTGTAACAAATTTTAAAGATTTCAAACGACAATAAAAACGGGATCATCGAAGGTTTAGAAAAAGTAATAATGATAAAACTTCGAAAAATGTAACTAGCAGAAGAATTTTCGTAGACGCGACTTTGCAGAGAAAATGTAAAAATGTCCGAATCTAGTAAATTCGCGCCAAATTTTACATTATAATTTATCGTTGGGTATAATAATTTATTGTAACGTATTTTTCATTAAGCGCTACTATGATTTATCGATTATTGAGACTGGCCGTGCTTCTGTCCTTAAAAAATACAGCCCTCCGCGAAAGGAATACCTTAAAGGGATTGAAGTTTGCATGGTTGGAATACACCGAAAATCATTGTTTCTTATCTCAAATTTCCTCAAGTACGTTTAAGCTATGGAAATCGCGCAAACATTTTTAAAATTCTTATTTAGTGATCTATAAACTAAATCTGTGAAGTATCATTTTGGACAATTATGAAAATAAAAATATTCAAAAGAATTTTCGGTACATTCCAACGATGCAAACTTCAACCCCATGCGACTTACACCGTTCCATATAACATAGTTTCGAGAAAAACAAAAAACGGTCCATCGCAGCAAGGCGGTTCACTGTTGGGCAGTGGAGGACCTGATCCTCCACAAAAATCATCCCAACGGGTTCAACTTTTAGAATTTCTACAAAATCTTCGTTTCAAATTAAATTTGAAACCCCACGCTATTCAATGTTCGCCCGAACGTATTTTTCAAATTTCACGCTTAAGAAGTGCCATTAAGAAAAAAAAAACACTTTTTGGTTCCTTTTGCCTGGAATTCTATCTCCCCTTCGGTGAGGTAATTCAGTCGCATCCAAAAATGTCATTCTCTGGCGATCTACGCGAAACATTTTTATTCACTGTCGCAACGTGTTATTCGTTGTCCGCAGGAGCTTCTCGTCCTGGATGAAGCCGACCGGCTTTTGGATCTCGGGTTCTCCACAACGTTGAACACGATCCTGAGCTTTCTACCGCGATTGAGAAGAACTGGACTCTTCTCGGCGACGCAGACTAAAGAATTGCAACAACTGATAAGAGCCGGTTTGCGAAATCCGGCGCTCGTATCCGTGAAAGAAAAGTCGAGCTTCTCGACACCACGGAGCTTGAGCAATTATTACGTTCTTGTCCGAGCCGAGAACAAATTAGCGACTCTGATCGACTTTGTTAGGCTCAAAGGTGACAATCTGAAATACATGGTGTTCTGCTCCACTTGCGCCTGCGTCGATTATTTCAGTCACGCAATGAAATCGTAAGTAATACATTCTACGTGTCGTCGACGGTTCGATATCCATAAATTAAAAAAAAAATCTCGAAAAGAATCCCATTGTCTCAATAAGAACGTCGACCAGCATGTTTTCTAGGGTTCCGTACCCAAAGGGCAAAAGAAAACCCTATCAATGTCACTCTGCTGTCTGTCCGTCCGTATGCCACGGGTCTGTAGCTCATAAACGAAATGCGTTACAGATCTGAAATTTTGTAGAATGTTGACCTAAAACCGAACATTGAATTAGAAATTCAATCAAATTATTTTCAAGGGGGTCCCATACATAAAAAAGGAGCAGAAAAAGTAAAAAAAATATTACCCTGGCATGTGGGGTGTCATTTTTTAAAGCTCATTGAGCACAAAGATTTTTTTTGTGGTTAGGAATTCGGAATTTGTGTATATTATGTACAATATACTGTATTTAAACAACAAATACTGAGAACGCCCGTTCATAATATAGTATATATAATAATTTATTGTATACATAATACAAACGCCGATTTACAATGTAGTATTTTCAATAATTTATTGTATACATAATACAATCAATTTATAATGAAAATACATAAAATTATTGTTATTCAAATATTTACAATACCAACTATTTCATTTTTGGAGTGGGTGCCAGCCTAGAACGAGAGATTGACGTCACGGAAAAAACGAGATTGCAAATTTAAAAAATACCAGATCGTATACTTTATTTATTTTCCGTCGCCTCCTCTTATTCTGCGGAAAATGTGACAATATTGGCAATTGGCTGGTACCGACTTCAAAAATGAGTCATTTGGTATCGTCAATATGGAAATAACAATAATTTTATATATTTTCATTATTAGCTTACAGCAGGAGCATACAAAGCTTTCTTTATCATTACTCCATACGGTTTCAGTTTAGTACTACCTAAGAACTAAGGCAGATAAAAAGCATTCCCGAATTAAATATCTAGTTTAAAAAAAACCTTAATTGGTCATATGGACGGAACCCTAGTAGAGCTAATGTACTCGCACTTAGCCGAGTTTTTTATAATTACAAATATATAGATACATTTATCTTTCCAAGTCTACTCTCCACGCGTTTTTAACATTCCTTTTACATTATTGCCTTTTCTTTGCGTTTTATATTTATATGTTCATCCAGATGACAATTACGAATGTATCTCTGCATATAACAAAACTACGGGGTCTGCAAACGGACCCTGTAGTTTAGTTACAAAAACGAAATAATCAAAATTCTTCGTTTTTACTCAAGAACTGCTGAACCGATACTGATGAATCTTTCACAGAGACACAGCTCGAAATCCTGAATGGCATAGCTAATGGGCATTACGCTGTGCAGTTAATTACAATAACAATAATTAAACATAACAAAGATCATATTCAGAAAGAAAACGAGCACAGACGAATAAACAAATGAACAAACAAACAGAGAAACAAAAATTGGGGAATCTTCTTTCTGACGAGTTCTGTATCATTTTTTAATTTTCATAAATGGTCTTTGCAGTTCGGTATTATTTTCAATAATCAATATATATCAAAATTGAAAAAAAAACTTCAAACAAAAGAGCATAATATATAATTAACAAAAGTTTACAAATAATGAGACATGCTTTGTCTGCAAATTTGTAAATCTCTATCTCTACATTCAATAAAATTATGACTAATACTATAATAATTAAACATTTTTAGACTCGTTATTCACACTTGTTAGTATACAAAATTACATTGAATTTTTGTTATCGATGCTCATCTGTACCGGAATTTTGCTTTATTGTTTCAGAATGTTACCGAGCACAAAGGTACTAGCTTTGCACGGTAAAATGAAAAACAAGAGGCACAAGGTATTCGAAGAATTTCGAAAAATACCGAGCGGCTTGCTCGTGTGCACGGACGTTATGGCACGGGGAATCGACATACCGGAAGTAGATTGGGTCTTGCAGTACGATCCACCGTCGACGGCCAGTAGCTTTGTTCATAGGTAAAGATGTTTTGCATCATATTTAGCTTTCATTTGATTAATGGGTTACACCTAGCTCGTGGCCGAGAAAAAAAGTCATTTTCGTGAGTTTTTCGAAGAAAACGTGTGCAAGTTTTTAATTTTTGTTTATAATAAAGGGTATGGTTGTAAATATCTTTTACAATTTTGGTATTGAAAAATATTATAAATGTGGTAGATGCACTAGTTGATGCAGAACGCTGTTTGAAAAATGCCCTTCGCGGTGACCACTGCTGCTCGGAATCAAATAAGCTGAGGTAAAAAAAATCAAACGTATTCAGTTTTGTTGCACGAAATTGTCTAGTGCTCGAACGACGAAGGATTTGATCGAATATTGATTTTTTTTTAAATGCTCGCGGTCGAAAGTGAAGTTATCAATTTTCGATGGAAAGAACGCTCCATGCTCGTTGATAAAAAAACTATGCATCGAAAAAAAACCCTTCGTCGAAATACTGCTTTTTGACATGTAAAAAAAGCTTGTAAAATTTAAAGTCGATCGATGCAGTGATTGTTGAGATATCGTGGTTACCGATCTTGAAAAAGGCATTTTGAGAAAAACGGGTTTAAAGTACGCCGGATCGCGGAACCTATCTGCAAACGCCCATAACTCCCTCAATTTTAAACGGATCGGCTTCAAATTTAGAGAGAATATTTTTGAAATGTTTTATGTTGAGAATCCGTTGAAAACCCGTAAACGATATTTTCAAAAAAATTAATTAGGTGTAAGACCTCAAATAAATTCTGAATATATTCCGAATTCTAACAATAGCACTCAATTTACGAGTATATTTTGAGAATCCGTCGAAAGCCGAGAGACGATATTTTCAAAAAGTTTAGTTAGGTGTTAGCCCTTAAATAAATTCGGAATATATTCCGAATTCTAACAATAGCACATCAATTTACGACTATATTTTGAGAATTCGTCGAAAACCGAAAATCGATATTTTCAAAAACTCTAAGTAGGCCCTACAATAAATTCTAAATATATTCGAGATAGAATATAAGAGTATCGTCACGAAAAATCCAATCCACATTCTCTTCTTTATTTATCACAGCTTCTTCGTAAAAACGCAATTTAACCAATGTATTGTAGTATCACAGTACAACAGTATCTGTACCACAATATCACAGTATCTGATTATCAGTTTCTTCATCAAACCGCCATTTCACCAATGTTAAATGTTAAAAATGTCTTTGCTTCAGATGCGGGAGAACGGCGCGAATAGGTAACGAGGGAAACGCTCTGCTCTTTCTTCTTGAGAGCGAGGACGCGTACATCGAGTTCATAAAGAGAAATCAAAAAGTGGAGCTGGAAGAGCTCGAGTTGAGTGCGAGCGAGGAAACATCGTCGAACTGCCTGACGAGCATGAGGAATCTTCAATTGCACGATCGCCTTGTTTTCGACAAAGCCAATCGGGCTTTCGTGTCCTACGTGCAATCATACAATAAGCATGAGTGTAATCTCATACTGAGACTCAAGGATCTCGATCTTGGCTGTGTTGCGATGGGTTTTGGTCTCTTGAAAATGCCAAGAATGCCGGAGATGAAAGGTCGCGACGTGTCGAGCTTCGTCGAGAGCCGAGACCTCGACCTCAACGGCATCCCCTACAGGGACAAGCAGCGCGAACGCAATCGAGCGGAAAAATTGTCCGAGTACATGAGCACGGGGATTTGGCCGGGCAAGAACAAGCATCGTGCGAAACAAACGGAACCGTGGTCCGAGGCGAAAAAACGGAAAATCGAGCGACAGGAGAAACGCGGCAAGAAGAAAGACAAGAAGACAAAGAAGATCGAGGAGGGCCTCGTTAAGAAAGCGAAGAAAAGAAAAGTCGTCAGCGCGGAGGATATCGCCGAGCTCGCCGCAGACATCGCCCTCATGAAAAAATTGAAGAAGAAAAAGGTAGCAAGATTTTTCTTTCCAGTTACTTTCAAAGGAAATTTTGCGAAAAAATGTTGTGCAATTTAAACCGACGGTCGGTGTGAGGCCGCGATGACCTTCCGCGGCAATCAGCGTTGGCTTGGGCCAATATTGGGTATTACACATGTCAGAATTACCCATATGTATATATTTGTTTCATCCTACAAGCGGTTTTTAACAAGTACAACTCTTATACACCGAAAGTGAAGTACATCGCTCAAGTAGTTTTCCAACAGTCAAACCCTTAAATTCCCATTGATTATTGGGATGACGTACGCCATCCTAACGATGCTTCATCAAACGCAGTAGTCAGTAACGGATAATCATTAATTACCATGTTACAGATATCGCGGGAGGAATTCGACGAGGCATTTGGCATCACGTAGCCGATCAGCTCTCCTTGATTACTACGTTGGAATATATTCTTAATAAATTTGGACGTCGATGTCTAATTCCGTGCGTTTCATTTTTTTTGCACCGAGAGTTTTACCGATTGACGTGACGTGAATGAACACATTGACGTGAATTGACAAACTGTGTGCGATTCTGTTCCAAGCACGTTGACACGAAAATGGACGTTCGATCAGTATGAGGTGAATGAAGAAGAAGGCGAAAAGGGGAACTTTTGCGAATGATATTGGACCGGGTTTTCAAAACACGGTGCGAAGAGATCGGTCGATGGTGTACATGTGTGTGTGTGTGTGTGTGTGTGTGTGTGTGTGTGTGTGTGTGTGTGTGTGTGTGTGTGTGTGTGTGTGTGTGTGTGTGTGTGTGTGTGTGTGTGTGTGTGTGTGTGTGTGTGTGTGTGTGTGTGTGTGTGTGTGTGTGTGTGTGTGTGTGTGTGTGTGTGTGTGTGTGTGTGTGTGTGTGTGTGTGTGTGTGTGTGTGTGTGTGTGTGTGTGTGTGTGTGTGTGTGTGTGTGTGTGTGTGTGTGTGTGTGTGTGTGTGTGTGTGTGTGTGTGTGTGTGTGTGTGTGTGTGTGTGTGTGTGTGTGTGTGTGTGTGTGTGTGTGTGTGTGTGTGTGTGTGTGTGTGTGTGTGTGTGTGTGTGTGTGTGTGTGTGTGTGTGTGTGTGTGTGTGTGTGTGTGTGTGTGTGTGTGTGTGTGTGTGTGTGTGTGTGTGTGTGTGTGTGTGTGTGTGTGTGTGTGTGTGTGTGTGTGTGTGTGTGTGTGTGTGTGTGTGTGTGTGTGTGTGTGTGTGTGTGTGTGTGTGTGTGTGTGTGTGTGTGTGTGTGTGTGTGTGTGTGTGTGTGTGTGTGTGTGTGTGTGTGTGTGTGTGTGTGTGTGTGTGTGTGTGTGTGTGTGTGTGTGTGTGTGTGTGTGTGTGTGTGTGTGTGTGTGTGTGTGTGTGTGTGTGTGTGTGTGTGTGTGTGTGTGTGTGTGTGTGTGTGTGTGTGTGTGTGTGTGTGTGATATATCTGCTCTTCTTCCCTTCTCTTTTATATTATAAAATATATATATATATATAATATTATTATATATTATATCTCTTCTCTTCTTTTTCTCTATACCTGTAAATGAAAGTCGGCCTTTCTGTCTGTCCCGGATAAACTTCCAAACCAATGGACCGATCGGCTGCGGTTTTCACCAGTATGTAGCGTATTTTGCGGTGTAGGTTCTAAGGTACGTATCATCACGGTAGGGTATTGGTGGGGGCTGAGCAGTGAACAAAAATGTGAGACTCCTTGAAAGAAAATGGACAGCGTATACATGCGCGGGCGAGCACGCGCGACTACTCGATCCCCTCGACCCGCCGCGCGAGGTGAGGTAGACACCGACGTTATTAGGCTGAATTTGATCAGATGACACTACTTACGTACTTCAATATTATAAAGATTAGTTAAATGTTTTCACAATGCCGAAAAGCTCCTGGCGCAAGAACAGCAAACATCGTGTACAAGGAGGTTCTCGGATAAGTCGACGAAAAACGGTGTCAACCGAGCGGAGCCGGGTACGACAACTAGTATATACATATATCGGGCGAGGCAACAATTAGCAGCACAAATATTTGCTAACCTATCAGACTTAGGAGAAAATAGGCCTGAAGATGATGCCGGAAAAGGCCAACTCGTTTTGTACAAGTATGGCGACCCTTGAGGAGTAGAATTACATTATTAATGAAAGGGAAATGAAGGTCATACCGCTGGTAGTGCATGCGTTATCGCAGAACGAAGTATCGAGCCTGTCAGATAAATTACGGGTCTTGGACGATTTTGTAAAAAAAAAAATCTTGCATTTTCCGGTAGTTCATGAAAAAGAATCCGGCGGAAGCAATATGCCATACTCATGCGGTGTCGCTTACAGCCCGCCATGCCAATCGAAATGAGTAAATTTCTTTTTCTAAACGATTTTGTACAGGCTCATTTTTGTTTCAAATAATTCGTTTCGAGTAGACATTCACGAAAATTGCCACGCCATGTCGTTTTGACGGGTAGAAATAGTCGCCATCGATTTTTTTGAAAGTTCATGATACAATGTGACCGTCAATATATTAACCATACTTCTGGCCAAGTGCAAAAGTAGCGCCATACTTGAAAAACTTTTTTTCGAAACGTTTTTAAAATTCGATTGGGCAAGACGTAAAATTATTTATTACAGTATGGCATCATCGTATTCAGTTTATTTAAATATGATTGTACCTTTAAAAAAATACCCCACACTGTGGCGATGATGCTGAAAACTGCCACACTCGCGTAAAGATGTGGGGAAAAAAAATAACGTGAAACGATTTTTTACAGTATGGCGTTTTGGTTTTTCGAAAGTTAATATAAAAATATTCCTCGGAAAAATTGTGCGAAAAATACACATAACAAAACAAAAGTGGTGCCATACTCGAAAAAATGTTACAATTTTGTGATAATATTATAGGTATTTGGATCACCCCACGGGTATGGCGTAGTCGGATTTCTGTTTCTAGTCACACAAACATCTGGTAAAAAATGCATAGGCTGTAAAAAAAACGTTTAGCAACTTTTAAAAAATCGACTACTCCACGGCAGTATGGCGACTATTTAAACCTGTCAAAACGGTATGACGTGACGATTTTCGTGAAGGTCTACTTGAAACGAATTATTCGAAACAAAAATGAACCTGTACAAAATCGTTTAGAAAAACAAACTTTGCGGTTTCAATTGGTATGGCGGGCTGTAAGCGACACCGCATGAGTATGGCATTTTGCTTCTACCGGATTATTTTTCATAAAGTATCAACAAAATTGTTTAAAACCCGTAATTTATCAGACAAGTTCGATACTTCGTCCTGCGATAACGTATCCACTACCAGCGCTATGACCTTCATTTCTCTTACATTAATTATGTAATTCGACCCCTCAAGGGTCGCCTTACTTGTACAAAATGAGTTGGCCTTTTCGGGCATCATCTCCAGGCCTAAAACTTTTCCTACAAAAGTTGCATAATTCGGCGGCGGTCATCGAGTGGTGGCTATGAAGTTCATCCAGGTAGCGGTGCTTCGGATATTTCAAGATCGCCTCAATTTTTTTTTTAATGGAACTACTCTCTTCAAAATTTTATCAAGGAACTAAAAATAAGTTAACACACCGAATTCCATCTTTTTAGCCTAGAATCGATTAGAAAAACGACGCAAACACTAACTCCTATAAAAGGTACTCGAATTGACGGCCACCACTTTCGATGCACGCTTGCAATCTGATTTACATTGATTGGATTGTCTTATCCATCACGTCAGTCGGTATTTACAAACCGGCTCCAATTGACGCTTCGATAGTTTAATACTAAGCGAAATCCAGGTAAGTCGTACGGCTTTGTTTACATTGTTCGCAACTAAGAATCTTATCAACTTGGTTTGGAAAGCAGTGAGAAGTTTGTGATTTCCATAAAAACGTGCGTTCTCTTCAATGAAAAGTACGACAGAATTTCTTTTTTTCAGTACAGAATTAAATGTTCCGCAATATATTGCCTTATCAAGAGCAAGTTGATATAATATTTGGAGCCTGTTTTTTTAATACAAACTGACGGGATTAAAAAGGCAATATAATCAATGCGTATTCGATTGCAAGCGTGCATTGAAAGTGGTGGCCATCACTTAGAGCACCTTTCCAAGAAATAAAGAGTATTTTCATAGAATGCAGTGTTTTTTAAATTGATTCTAGGCTAAAAATATCGACTTTTTTGCCGATTTTAATACCCAATCTTTATGATTGCTAATGGCGGAGGCGAAAGGACTGATGAACAATGGTGGAAGCAAATGGGGAAAACAAATGAAGGCAGCAATTGAGCAAGCAGGAGAGGGGCAGATAGGTAAGGCGCTAAGAAGAGGAAACAAGGAGGAATGATAAATGAAGGCCGGGAGAGCGGTGCAGAAGACGGCTGACAAAGAAATACAGAGGATGTAGGCAAAAATATCCAGGTCCAAGATCTGCAAAGCGTACACAGAGAGGAAAAAAGACGTGGGAATGGAGAAGTATTGGGACAAAGAAACAACAAGCGGAAAAATAAGAGAAATTCGCGCAAAAATGAGGTACGAAAGTGTCGGAAGAGAGGCGGAGAAAGGGTTTAAAGTGACAAGGTACCGAGTATGCGGGAGCGCATAAGAAACACTAGCACACATTTGGGAATGTAAAGACGCTAGGAAACACGGAGGAGCAGGTCCTTAGAAATCATCAGAAGTGGGAGAAGCAGTAAAGAAAGAGCGAGCGGAGGAAGGCATTAGAGGGCAAGAGATATGCGAAATAGTGAGACAATTTGAAAACATTGCGAAGAAAAAAGCGATAGAGAAGGAGGGCGGGAACAACGAGGTGACAAGGAAGGGGGAAGACGGCAATAAGTAAATGTAAATAGAGCTGCAGAAATAGACGAATAAAGAACGTATGAAAGAATGTAAATATTCAAGAATAAGTGAAGATGTAAAGGAAGGAGAAGATGTAAAAAGCCCGCAAGGGTATACACGGAATAAAGTTTACTACCACTACAAGTGAATCTTGATCGATCATCTTGAAATTTGGTGTATGTATTGATATATAGTTGCTTAAAAAAATTGTGGTCCCATTTTTTAAAGTGGAGGTGACCTTGAAATCTTTGCTTCGCCTCCACATGGTTGAACCTCGTAGCCACCACTCGATGATCCCCTTCGAGCTGTGCAAGTTTTGTAGGAAAAGTTTTCTCCTAAGTCTTATAGGGTAGAAAATATTTCTACTGCTTACAGCTGCTGCCTCACCCGGTATATAGGGTGACAACGATGAGACGGTCATGGATTTTTAAGGATCTTGCATAGAGATATTTCGCCAGCGTGTAACAGAATTATCAATAGTCCATCGAGCACTTTCAAAACAAAAATGTAGCGTATTTTTTTAGATAATTAGCATTCGCTGCAAGAAATGAAGCATTTCGGAAAAAATTCCATTTTGTGTCTGCAAAAATGAACATAATTAATTTCCGAATACGAAGCACTCGTGGAGTTTTTTTGAGAATCCCATCGTCGAGAAAAAAATGTGTGTCTATGCGTATATGTATGTTGGAAAAACGTACAAATTCCCTTTTAGGTCTTGAAAAAAAAACACAATTAAGCCTTTGTCTGAACACTATATTTTTCGAGACGCGGCATGTAAGCTATATATTTTAAGCAATAGAAGGGTTTTCAAAGTTTTGTAGGCTTTCAAAAAATCAAAAAATAATCAAGGCTACTCCTTGAAGTGTATATAACATGGCCTAGAAATTGCCAGAGTGAAAAAGTCGAAACCGTTGTTAATAAAAATTGAAGTACTGGCAAAAATGCGGATGGACAGGTGAGTTTGAAATTTCGACTGTTCTTTCGAAGACCCAGTGTACACACGCAGAGACACAATGCAAATACGAAGCACTCGTGGACATTTTTTTTTTCACATGCCATTACCAAGGAGAGGAAAGGTAAGTACATAAAAGGAATAAGCCATTGGAACATATGTGTAATGCTGACTACCATACCATCTAGCCATTTCAATGACTTTTCTCAACATTTTTTTAAACGTATCTTTCATTTTGGGAACTGGAGAGTCTTCGAAATGATCTTGATATCAATATGCTTGCATTTATCTTAAGACGGAATGACACCTCATCGCGGTCGGTATGGTAGAACAATTATAGATACCCAAAAATCTCTTAAACGGCTCTTCAGATTCCGTCGAAACTTTGCCAAACGACGTCAAATAGATAGACGAATAGCTGTCCGCCTCTTAAATTTTCCGAATTTGAGAAAAAAATGTAGATTGGCTTATGATAAGCCAACTACTACCATACCGACCGTGATGAGGTGTCATTCCGTCTTAAGGGGTTACCCCCACTTGCGATTTTGAAAAAATCGATTTTTTTTTATTGCATTTTTTTGAAGTATAAGTATCCGGGCCCATACAGAAGTATGGGCCCGGAATAGATGACTCTATGTAAGTTTACAAAAAAAAATATTTTCGTGTAAACTGAAATTGAAACTTTAAACGCGTTTTTCTCAAAATGGCATTTCTGAAGTCGGTGACCAAGATTACTCGAATACTAATGAACCGATCTTCTTGAAATTTTGCAGGCTTATTTAATACATAAAAATGTAGTCTTTAAGCGTTCGATTTTTTTTTTCGATAAAATCGAACCATTAACTTTGACTGTCCGCCATTTTGTGAAAAATGAATATTTTTTGAAATCCTTCGATTAAAGACTAGTTTATACTTATATTTGACTAAATCCATCCGCATTTTTTTTTCCAGATTATCCACTTCGCCCCAATGTTGGTCACCGCAAACCGTGTATATAAAAATATTATTTCATTGACGGCCATTTGCCACTAAACAATGTAATATTTTTCAATAAAAAAAAATTACTGAAAGTTCTTGAAGATGTGTTCTTTAAGATGGTATATTGATAGATTAAAAAAGTTTTGTAGTTTTCTTTAAAAAAATTCATGAAAAAGGCCTTTTTTGCGCTACAAGTGGGGATAACGCCTTAAGCGGATTTTGAAATTATTGAGGATTGAGTAATCTTCAGTAGAGGGGGGGAGGGGATAAACTATGAAAATGGTCCTCAAAGTCGAATACTTAAAAATCACTTTTGCCGAAATATTTATATCGGGTGGGCAACAATAATTAGCAGTAAAAATATTTTCCAACGTATCGGACTTAGGAGAAAACTTTTCCTACAAAAATTGCATAATTCGAAGAGGATCATCGAGGGGTGGCTGCGAGGTTCATCCAAGTGGAGGCGCTCCGGAGATTTCATCGTCACCTTCATTTTTTAAATAAGACAACTATTTTTTCAGAATTTTATCAGGAAACTAAGTTCACACCCCAGTTTTTCAGATGATCTATCAAAATTTAGCACAAAACATCGATAAACCATTCGAATAACGCTCAGTATATACAAAAGCCGCTTGCGTTGCATTTTTGTGGCATTCTCCGTAAATTGAGATCATATCTTCTTGCTTTTGACAAGGAAACAATTTGCAGAAAATTCAATTCTGTACTGGCGGATGGAAATTCTGTCGTAGTACTTTTCATTGAAGAGAAGACACGTTATTATCGAAATCACGAACTTCTCACTGCTTTCCAAACCAAGTTCATAATATTCTTAGTTGCGAACAATGTAAACAAAGCCATACGACTTACCTGAATTTTGCTTAGTATTAAACTATTGAGACGTCAATTAGAGCCTGTTCGTTAATACAGACCGACGTGGTTGATAAAACAATACCATCAATGCGAATCAGATTGCAAGCGTACATGGAAAGTGGTGGCCGTCAATTGAAGCATCTTTTACAGGAGTAATTGTTTACACCGTTTTTCAGTCGATTCTAGGCTTAGAAACGTGGAATTTCTTTTTTTATCGATTCTTTACACTGAATCTTCATGGATCTTAAGATTAAGTGTGTGAAATTATATTCATTTTGATGAAATTATGAGAAAAAAATAGTGGTCCCTTTATAAAAATGGAGGTGACCTTGAAATCTCGAAAGCGCCTGGATGAACCTCGTAGCGAACACTCGATGACCCCTTTCGAACTGGGCAACTTTTGTAGTAAAAGTTTTCTCCTAAGTCTGGTAGGGTAGAAAATATTTCAACTGCTAATAGTTGTTGCCTTACCCAGTTTACATATATAAATATATACACGCACATACCATATGTAACCATGTGATACACCATATGCATCTGGTATATCATATATATGGAATGACAAAGAGGGAGAGCGAGAAGGAACTGATGCACGTATGCGGGAGTACTCCAGTGTCTTTCCTCTCTCAATTTCCCGACGTCTCGTTCATGTAGCGTGTTACACACCGTGTAAGAAAAAAAATGCTGAAGAAGCGGATTCCGCGTCGTCCTTCGTGAAATGGGGTCGAGATCGTTTTTCCACAGTATACGTGTACACTCACACGCTCCCAGCCGCGCTCGACACGCTGCGAGTACTCTCCTTCCTACATTTTTTTCTCATACTGAAAAAATAATTCGATGAAATTTGACACGATATTTTTAGTATACGACCCTTCCTTCTACCAGACACCCTCTGCATACCGCCTCCATGCGCGTACTAATTGAATCTAAACGTCATTCAACATTTCGGACTAGCAATTCGCACTTGTCGCCTCGAGGGAGCGAGGGCTGAAGACTGATCGTCTGTGGGACGAATAAATAGAAATAAATACCGGATGAAATTCGTGCATTAACAAGCGAAATTTTACGAGAGTTACGTGAGGAAATGATCGGTGACTCACGATTTTTCGGAGTATAACGTGGCGGCGCATACGTCATGCACGTATGATCGTCGAATGATTCGATAAGAGGCACGCGCTCGTTCGTGGAACAGCTGCTCCTCAAAACGACCAAAAATCGGTGGGTTCTTATTTTTATTTTTCTATCAGTACATTTTTTTCCAATTTGTAATGGATTTTCTCTTCAGAATTTTCTCAAACATTACGAAATTACATTCAGAAAAAAAGTACAGGTGTGGGCAGATTTTTTTTGACTACGTGAGAACTTCTGCCGTTTCTGAGACATCTGCCTGAATTTGTGTACGCCGATAATGTAATATGGGAAGTATATTCTAAATATGTTTAGCGATAATTGATGAAAACCCAAAAATGAGGGCTACCTCGAAATTTACATTTTGCAGGAGCCCGCTTTTTCGGAAAAATGTTTTATAGTGTTGTATCTGCACACTTTTTTTAACGCTGGGTGATTGTTCGTACGGAAATAGAGTATGGTATTTTGGTATTGACTTTTGCGAAAATTGGTCAAAGGGTTTAGATTTTTGACGGAGTTAAGGTTTGAAGAAATGTGATTTTCGTGCTCTATCTTGAGGGCTTACACCTAAGGGGCGTACGCATATTACGTAACACAATTTGGGGGAGTGGGGGTCCGGCCAGGCGTTACGGTCTACGTATGTGAGGGGAAGGGGGGTTCAAGATTTGCGTTATGCAACCATTTTAGAACTGCCAGAAATAGCAAAATTTCTTCATGTTCAAGTTTTGAGTTTAAAACTCGCGCGCAATTTTATCGCAGAATGTTGACAGCTTTTCATACGAAATGTCAGGGGGAAAGTCAACGTGCAAGAACTTGCACAGTAGCTTTTCCCCTTGCCAACGTTCCCCAAGCAAAATTTAAAAAAAATGTTTTTTATAATTTTTGAAAGTACATTTACTCAAAAATATGTTGATAACATTTTTAATCAGGAGTTCGAAAATTGACGGAGGTACAGTCACTTTAGTGAGAACAGGTAGCGCGACCGGCTAGTGCCCTCAGTCCTTAAAGGTGTGGCATCGTTCACAATAGATTAAGTGCAGGCTCTTATTATTTTGTGAAATATAATGAAAATGAAGAACCGTCATATCGCCCGCGACCAGATACTTTAATGCAAGTATCAATATTCTAGAAAAAAAAAACATAACTTTATATCAAGAAAAACTGAACGAAAACTTTGAACGCGTTTTTCTCGAAACTACTTCTCTCGATGTCGTCCCAGCGAATACTCAAAAATGTATCAACCAATTTTCATTTTTTTTGTTGTTTGACATTTTTGTAATTGCAGTGATTAAGATAGTACGTAACAGATTTTTAAAATTTTAATAATTACTATTTTTAAAGACTGCTTGAATACAAAAAGGGCCTTCAAAATAGAAAAAAAATGCCCAAACTGTCGGCATTTTGTAAAAAAACCAAAATAAAAGAACGGCTACGCTTAACGATAGCTACATTTGTATAGATATCGATAAATTGTCGAGTTTTTATTTACAGATAACCTTTTATAAAGATATCGATGGGACAATGAAGAGAATTTTTTTCATCATTAAATGAAGGCATTTATCTCGGTTCATATTAAAGATCTTTTCATAAAAATTGGTAAAAAAACTACTAAATGAATATATACTTTATAAAATGAGTATAAACCTGATCCTTTCACAATTAGTTATGTCTATGAAGAGAAAATTGCAATTATTAACGGCAAAGGATCCATTACGTAACGGAATAGAGGGGGGGGGGATTCCGGCCAGGCGTTACGGTCCCGTTACGTGAGGGGTTAAGAATAGGGAAATTTGGCGTTACGTAATTTGTGTACGCTCCCTTACTTGAAATTCTTTAAAATATCAATGTTTGGTTGTCGACGGATTCTTAAAATATATAACATTTCAAAAATGTTCTCAGAAAATTTCAAGTCGATCCATCCAAAATTGAGGCAGTTATGGACATTTATAGGTAGGTTCCGCGAAACGGTCAATTTTAAGGGGTGAGATGCAGTCAGAGGCGTGAAAAAACGAGCATTTTCAATAATTTGTTTTTATTGTAATTAAGTTTGTTTTACAAAAGTGGTTACACAGACTTTTTATGTTATATTTCAACTTGACTTGTACAAATTTTCAAAGAAAAATATTGATTATGTATAAAAATATCGCCATCTTTGTAGGACCCCCTTCGGCATGTAGTGCTTTGCGGTGACCATCATAAAATTTTACTGGATCATATGAAATCAAAAAAAAGCAAAAAAAAATCTTTAGTTTAATAATTCACCTAGTCCTTAATCGAAGCTTTGTTTCAAAAATTAACAAAATAGAGGCTGCCGACAGATAACTTTCGATTTTCGACAAAAAAATCGCTCGTTTATTGTTAATAGAAAATATTAATTTTTAACAAAAATGAAAATCCTCCGATTAAGGACTAGTTTTTAATGCCATCAATAAGCACACCAAATTTCATCAAAATCCATAGAGTGGTTTTTGAATTATAGTGGTCACCGACTTGAAAAACATAGTTTCGAGAAAAACGCGTTTAACGTTTTTCGATGTGGATACGGTTTTATATGTTCGTAAAATTTTGAGTTCGATGGATGAAGCTAAACTTTTTAAATGTATTTTGATCCGCTGAATCCGAATATCACAATTTTTGCCGAAAAATCGAGCATTCAATTGTTTATAGCCAATTGGTAAACAATTTTTCAAAAAATTAAAGTTTTTCGGGATGAATTATTTTTTTTAACATTTTGGGCAATTTTAAAACGAAAGTATTCATTAAAACATTTTGCTTAAGTTCATGGTTTTGAGTAATACATTTTTGAAAATTTCTGAAAGAGTTTTCCAATTTTACACTTGATTTATGTATAGAAATACTAATTAAAAAATTACATCGAGTCATCAATTCCTGGCCCATAGAATAGGGCTTCTGCCAATGTGGATGTTTCCAAAATATCAATTTGTTGTTGTCTTCGAAGCGTTCTGCCATCCCGGGTATTATGGTTTGCGCGTTTGTCAGCCGCTACCTGCCATGGGGACCCGACGCCTCTTCACTAATTGTGGGATATCCCGGAAACTATTCATCGGATTGACTTGAAATTTTTTAGGGATTATTTTCGAAAAATCATACTCGAAGAAAAAGTTCAAAAAAATCGGTTTTTTGAAAATTCTGACTGCATCTTACCCCTTAAAGACGTTTTTTTCAAAATGACTTTTTCGAAATCTGTGGCCACGATACCTATCTCAAAAATCACTGCGCGATTAACTTCAAATTTTACAAGCTTCTTTTACACCTCAAAATGCTGAAGGATTGCTTTTTGGCGGCGGTGTTTTTTTCGCTGCATCGTTTTTTCGATGCGTACAACGGTGGTGTTTTTTTCGATGCATAGTGTTTTCATCAAAGAAAAAAATGAGTGTTTTTTTACCGGAAATCGATACTTTCACTTTGGACTACGACGATTTTTTCAAAAACAATATTTTATTAAATCCTTCGCCCAAGTACTAGATAATTTCATGCAAAAACTAAATTCGTTTGATTTTTCAATTTCGGGTGATTTGTTCCGAGCAGCAGTGGTCACAGCGAAGGACTTTTTTTATCAGCCGTCTGCACAAACCATTGTATCTGCCGCATTTATAAATATTTTCAATACAAAAATTATAGAGGATACCTAAAACTATATTCTTAAAAGTAAAAAAAAATTAAAATCCTGCACGCGTTTTCCCAGAAAATAATGCTCTTCTTTTCCCCCACTAGCTGGGCGTGTAACCCGTTGAAATACCGATTACACGTTGATACCGTAACACGTAACACGACTCTGAAGGATTGACCAAACAAATGTGCGATACAATACTCGTCAGTATTTAACTTCCGCTTTTCAAGGGTTTCTGAATTTTCATCATCTCCTCCGACCCTAGAATTTCCTCAAAACTTCAGGTCTCCCAAATTTCCAGCCAAAAAAAATCTTATTCCCACAGCGATGTTAACAATGACCTTCCATCGTTAAAATACGGCCTTGAGACTTGCAAGTCGCGCTTAGACTTGCAAGCTGCTTTCTCATTTTATTTCCCTCTCAAAACTTCGTCCACGAGGAGGCCAATTATGAAAAACCGTCGTCACGACATTGCAAGCCGAATAAAGTGATAAGTTCAATGCAAGTTTGTTTCGAGATTTTTATTCTGAAAAAACCAAGCCTCCTGAGAGTTGACCGGGGACCGGAAGTCGAGAAATTCGAGAATCCATCATCGCCGATCTTATTTTCGTTGATGGTCGTTGATTGTTGTTTCTTTGAATTTTTTGCAGGTCACCTTGGCCGGAGCAAAGAAATTCTTCGTACTGTCTGTGTTGGCCATAGGTACAGCCGACTCGCGGATGAATAAAGAAAGCTCAACCGTTGCGGTCTTTCGTCGAGAGCATGGCTCCAGGGGCGATATATTCCAGCAGCTGGTGAGCCGCGAAACGAGAGGGGTGATCGAGAGAAGTGGACAGAGGGGCGCGAGGGGAAGGCGATACTCTCGTGTAGCCACGGATGACTCAGAGGCAACCGAGGGCCTTTTGTACTGAACAAGCCACAAGGCAGTCACTCGCAAACTTGTGACTGAGATGCACGAGTGCGCGCGCGCGCACGTTAACTCGACGTTGAAACTTTTGTTTTAACTTCCATACGATCGAGCGACTTTAAAGAATTATCGTGCATTTTTTATTGTTGTTCTCTTTTTCTTTTGGTTTTTTGTTTACTTCTTTTTGCGCTGCGGGCGGACTCTGGCTTCTCTCGGATGTTTATCCCTGGACTAACGAAAACGGCAAAGAGAAAAACAGAAAGAACACTTTGAGCATCCGGCGAGTCGGTAATCGCGCAAACGTCGTTGGAACAGTTTGTGCCCTGACAGTTCTCTCGCTTATTTTTTTCGCGTTGCGAAAAATGGGACAGAGCGATAAGATGGAATCGGAAGATAATCGGCCAAAATGGTTGCTGGAACTAGAGAACCGCAAACGAAAGGTTTATTAGTGTTTTTACATTTTTCTCGTTTCGAAGTAATCGTCGGTGGTTATGCGTTTACTCGTTAATAACTAAAATTACAAAAAACATGTGAAAATTGGGAAACAAATAATGACAAAAATTATGACTAAACAAGAAAATGATAGAGTGACGAAAAAAACGAAATCTAAAAAACAAATACTGTAAAAATAAAAACCTGGAAGTGAAAAACACCTGAAGCAAAACAATAAATATTCGACAGAAATTAAAGAACCGCAAACGAAAGGTTTATTGGTGTCTCTTGTGTGATGTGTTTTGGAGTTTTTTCCCGTTTCGGAGTAATAGTCGCTGAGAACTTGAAAAATAAAATCGCAACAAATATGAACAAACAAAAAGTTGGAACGAAAGTATAAATAAATTAAATTATAAGAAACAAAAAAATAAACAAACAAATAATAACCCAAACAAACAAATGATAGAGTGAAGAAAAAAAACCAAATATGAAAAACAAATAATCTAAAAATAAAAAACTAAAAGTAAATGATACTCGAAACAAAATGATAAATATTCAATAGAAATTAAAGAACCGCAAACGAAAGGTTTATTAGTGTCTCTTGTATGATGCGTTTAGAAATTTTTCCCGTTTCGAAGTGATGATCGCTGCTTTTGCGTCTACGCATCATTATTTCAATGAATACCTTTCGTCGTGTACAAAATAAACAAATAAAAGCACAAGAAATATTAAATAATAAACTTCGAAAATGTATTCCCAGAAAATGTAAACAAGTGAACTTGAAAAAAAAGCAACAAATATGAGTAAACAAAACGTTGGAAAGAAAGCATAAAAAAATTGAATTACAAGAAACATTGAAATATTAACAAACAAATAATAAATGAATTACTAAACAAGCAAATGATAGTAGAGTGAAGAAAAAACCAAATATGAAAAACAAATAATGTCAGAATAAAATACTAAAATTAAGTAACACTCGAAACAAAATAATAAATATGCAACAGTAAACAAAACTCAATACATCGCAACTATGAATACAATTAAGAATAGCCGTTTGATTAATCGTCATTCGATTGATCCTCACCTATTTCGTATTGCGCTATTTTCCATCGATCGTTTTGCTTTTATTCTCTTGTGTGCGTATCCAAATATTTGCAAAAATGCCATCACACCTCATTTTTAGCTCGTGCTGACAAAGCAAATGATCAATCCCTCGAGCGATCCGAGATTAGATGAGCGTACGATTGCTTGTGTGCATGTGTGAGTGAACAGAGCCACGTATCGTAAATCATATCACACCCCGAGAATACACGACTGCAAAAATTTTCCATTAGACGATTTTTTCTCCTTTTCGAATAACATTTTCTACGGATGTACAGTCCGCTCGACGAGTATTCATTTCCGTCTAATGCTATGCCACAACAGGACTGCTCCATAAGCGCGAACATCCCATACAAAAACATAATAGTCGCTAATAAATACTGTCTAACGATAGAGGTCATGAAACACGGGTAAAAATGCATTACTCTGCAATTATGGATATAAATGATAATTGTCAATTCAATAAATATAAAATCAATTATGATTTCACACGCTGTCTATATTATGATCAAGCGATAATAACCAATCCGGGTCAATGAACAATAAATATAAAATCGAAGATTCTTGGAGAAAATATAATAAATACTAATAAACAATTCTTTCAACAGCCACGTTTGGCCCACGAGGTCGGCGCGGGCGCGCCTTGTATGACGTGCAGCACGGCCTGCCCCGGCTTGGATCTTCACTTTTGGCGAAAAATTTGCAAAAACTGCAAATGCAGCAGGGACGATCACGATGTACCCAACGACGAGTTTCCGCAATTTGATCTTTTGTTCGGTCCTTCCGGAAAGCCCAACAGCAAGATGATAGGTATCGCAATGGGATTAGCGTCTTTGGCATTGATATATGTATGTGTGAAAAAACGAACGAACTGAGTTATACTGAGCTTTGAAAAACAATTGCCAATAAATTGATTAGGATGCGCATTGAATTCGATAAATCGTTGACTCATGTGAATTGATTAATGTTGCTGTCTTATGAAGTTAAGCTCGCAGCGTGGCAAAGAATGTGCCAAATTATTAGATTTCTTAGTTCTTGAATATTAGATAATTCCATTTGGAAAATCGTTTGGACGTTTATTTGTATGTACATTAACAAAGTTGTCTACCAAATTTCATAAAAAAAGATGAATAATTATAGAAGTTGGAAACAGTCTCGTAAAGGACCTTTGAACGTGAGGAATTCAAAGGTGTACATAATTTTGGCCAGCCCGTTGATCAGAAACAAAAAAAACGAGTGTTTTTTCTCAAAATAGTTAGTTGTAACTATTTTTCTTCTTAAAATAGTGTGTCTTAACTATTTTTTTTCTTTAAATAGTGTTTTAACTATTTTTTTTTTAAAACAGTTCATTTTAACTATTGGTCCTTAGGATAGTTTAAAAAAATCCTCGGTTTTTCGAGGAAAAATAACATTATGGTTGTTAGTAGCTAATGAAAAAAGAATGTTGAGAAGAAAACCGTCGGTCAAGACTAAACGACTATTACACTGAATAAGTGTACCAAATTTCGAGTCAATCCGTTCATCAGATGTCGAGAAATCGTGTACACTGTTTTGAAAAACACTGTTCCGAGAAAAACGCGTTGAAAGTTTTACTAGCAGGTCTATCGTTGCAATGCCTGCGTCATATGTTGGACCTCCCTCTTCAATTTGAGTTGCCTCAAGCGACTGTCGATTTTTTTTTAAATTTTCACGGTAGCCTAACTTGAGCTGGAGGCACTGCAAAAAATTGGGCGAATTTTTCGATTTTTAGCTTCTTGAATATTAGTTAAATTTTTTAAATCTCTGCAATAGAATTGCCAATAGATGGGGGTACTTCTTCGATAATCCAAAGCTTATCTCAATTATCTCACTTTGTAATTTTTATCGCGCTTCATTACAATGCACTGTGGCTTGATAACTTATTCGTAGACATCAACAAATCCTAATTACATAACCCAAACATGTCCAAGATTTTTTACACACTCAACAATTTTTCCTCCTCGAGTTGACTTTTTATAAACCGTAACCGATGAATTTGTACTTAAATCTTGAAATTCCAAGCTTCTGATGTGAGAGAAAGTTTGGTGAATTATAATCCACGGTTGTGACGCTTGGCTTTGAAATTCGTGGTCCATTGCGACGATTACGGTGAGACGTGTACAATGCAATTCGCTTGTTCGGCAGTACTAAAAGTGAATAAGAAACAAGCCGAGGACGAGGTGACTTTCGAGTGGGCGCCGCCCAACACGACGCAGGAACTCGCGGCGGATTACATGAAGGCATTGCCCGAGGATAAATTGCCGATAAAGGGTACGGCCGGTGCTGCGCTGAGAAAACAACAGTTGCAACGACAACTTCCACTGCACGACATCGATCACAAGGTCTGCGACGAGCTGAGCGACTCCGAGAGAAAGCAGTTCGAAAAGTATTTGGAAAATCTCAAGAAATACGTCGGTCAGGGAAAAGTCACAAAGGTAATTGTCGAAGACTCTATTATTGTCTCGTATGGTTTCAAAGTTGGCGTCGTTTGAATGCAACGAAAGTTCTCTTTTACACTTTCAGTTCTTTCACACGCAAAATCCTTTTTTGCAGATTCAAATCGTGCCTGAATATCTTAAAAAATTGCTGAGGGCTTTTTGTGAGCTCTAATCAATATTTTTCCAATACGAATTTAATCTCCGAGAGGAGATTATTCAGTGCTTTCGCCGATGAGGCCCATTTGAGTGATAGAAAGTCTGAAAAAAAATCCACCGACCACACCCGAACGACCAATATCGTTTTTCCTTAATCTCGCAGGCGCTGGGAGCTCGTCCGTTCGACCGTTCGCTGATGACACCCGCGAACGCGACCGACATGAATCGTTTCAGTCCGAAGCACAGGCAAGCCCAACCCGAGCTCGGTCACAGCTTGAATCTTCGAACGCCGAGCAGTTTCGTCCAAAAAGTCGCGTATCCAAGTTGCCCGGCGGACTCGAACATTCCTCGGGACGCGCATACAGCCGCGCGACGAGAATTTCCGATTTCTTCGGCCCGAATGGAGAGCGTGCGTTCGCCAGCAGCCGTGGAAAACGCCGCGAGCGTGAATTCACCGCAAGGCAGATACCATCGGGCTTTGGCGAACGTTTGCAATAATGGACACGTGACGAGCTCGTTGCCTGTTGCTGGAACTCGCAATCCAGCCGTTAATTTACCTCGAAGCGGTAGGATCGAGGAGCGCGGCGCGTTGAGCGAAAATGAGGATCGCCCGGAGGCTACTTCCGGCGCGAGAATTACCGAAGTGCCGTACAATCCGTTGATGGCGTTCGCAGCTTCAAGTGTGCTCGGAGAAGATGAGCGTGGCGTGGCTACATTCCTGGGCGACGGTGATCTTCCGAGAGCTCTCGAGGCCGGAAATAATCCAGGCGCGTGCCACGCGACTTCCGGTAGGCTGGTGGATCACGAAATTGGTCGTTCAACGTCCGTAGACGAGCCGGAAGACAAGGCAACCGCGGAGAATCGCCAACGGGAAAATGCCTTGTTGGCCGAGAAAATGCTGAACGAGGCGCTTTTACCGCCAAGCGCTGTCAACGCGGCCGACATCGTCGGCAGTACTCTCAGCGAGCGAGGGCTCTCGCTGATACGGCAAAAACTCACCTCGAAGTACAGCAACGCGAAGGAGGAACCGGTGAGCGTCCAGAACGCGACGAGATCCCGAGGACTCGGTGGGAACGAGCAAGCCGACGCGAGATCGAAACGTGCCGATCAGCTGCGACGACAAGGAGCCTTCGACAAGGAAACCGACAGGAACGACGTTGTCCCCGGTGTCTTTGATACCGATCAAGAGTACCCGACGACCCGCCACCCCGATAATTCGTCACCATTGGCAATTGGACATCCTTGCGAGACGCAAAATCGCCTGGCTTTCGACAAGCGCGAATCCAACGATCCGCGGAACGCCGGAGCATCCGCGACGAAAGCGAGCGACGGTAGCGTCAAGGGCGCGCCTCACGCGGAAACCTGGAGGCAAATAGTGCGAGGAATTTGCGACGACTACTTGGCCAAGCCTGGAGAATCGGAAAATCCCGAGGACAATATCAATCGAGACCCCAATAATCGCGCTGATCCAACCACGAGTTGCAAATCGCTGCGAGCCGAGTTGAGCAATTACGGGCCCGGAAATGCCAGCCTCGTTACGTCCGAGGATCTCAAGAATCCTGTCTTTCCCGAACAGGCGAGAGTCTCGTCGGGCGTTGTGCAAAATCCCGTGAACGTTGATCGCCTCCGAGGCGCGATGGAAGAACTCAGCGTTGGCCAATCGAGAAGCCAGAATTGCCATCAGTGCCGGGAATCCATACGCCCTGGTGACGTTGTCGTTAACGCTGAGAAAGCTAACGACGCCTTCTGGCATCCCGGCTGCTTCGTTTGCTCCGTATGCAACGAACTACTCGCCGATCTCGTTTACTTTTACTACAAAGGCAAACTCTACTGCGGTAGAGATCTCGCAACACTACTTGAAATACCGAGGTGCTTCGCGTGCGACGAGGTAAGCCGTTGGAACTCACACTGCACGTCGAAATTCAGACTTGAACTGTTTTTTAGCTCCAAAACCGATACGGGGTATATGGAGGTGAATTTTTTTGTTCGTGAACTTTATCGAAAATTTACTATTCGTTTTTTAAGGTAGAACGAGCGCGAGTGCTTTTAATAGATTTTGTTGAAATTTCAACCAAACATTGTTCATATCATTATGCATGTTTGAGTGAAACTTCAGAACAATCGACTATTTAGATTGGGAGATAATGGGTTTTAAAGTTG
The DNA here is from genome assembly GCA_944452715.1 of Ophion slaviceki. Taxonomy (NCBI): domain Eukaryota; kingdom Metazoa; phylum Arthropoda; class Insecta; order Hymenoptera; family Ichneumonidae; genus Ophion; species Ophion slaviceki. The sequence continues at coordinate 50,716,522 of OX101785.1, read as the reverse complement.
CAATGTTAACACTGCAGGGTCTGCATTGACCGAAAGTCAGGTCACATAATTCGTCGTGCCATACTATTGTTTATAAATTTTGAAAAAAACATTATGTTTAGATAGCAAACCAGTTAGGGAACGAGTGAAAATAGTTTGGATTGCCTTTACTCCTCAGTTTAGCTAAAAATGTTGAGTAAAGACATATAGCAACACCGCAGAACGTTATTGTTCACTATTTCGAGAAAAAAAAAATTATCGTGCTCCTAAAGGTAAAAACTTTTATCATAAAAACATATTTGCGTTATAAATATTAATATTTTATATTGTTTGTTATCTTCATTAACAAATAAAAGTGTTGGTTAATTCATAAGTAATTGAAAGCTTCGTTCAATTAAATATTACTTTTAAAAAAAAATTTGTGTTGCAGTATTATTTTAAATATGCCGCGCAAACTTACGTCATTGGATACGTGGAAGGACGCGGTGTTCCAATATGTCTTCTTATTTTAGGAGACAAATATTTTTTACGGAAAATTATTCTGTGTAAATTTCAATGCATACCCTGCAGTGTTAAATGTTGCAATTTCAAAACTCATTATCTCCCAATCTAAACAGTCGACTGTTCTGAAATTTCACTCAAACATGCGTAATGATATGAATAATGTCTGGTTAAAATTTCAAGAGAATCTACAGAAAACAAGAGCGCGCGCTCGTTCTACCTTAACGCGTTGCACCTAGCTCGTGGTCGGAAAAAATACGAATTTTTGGGATATTTCTGAGAAAGTGTGTGCACGTTTGCAATTTTTTTCTCTTCACATTAAAGAGTATGGTTTACAATTTTTGTAGTGAAAAATATTTATAAGTGTGGTAGATAGAATGGATTGTGCAGACCGCTGTTTGAAAAACTTCCTTCACGGTGAGCACTGCTGCTTGGAATTAATCATCGATGAAGTATCGATTTTTGGTGATAAAGACGGTCTATTTTCGTTGACGAAGAAAAAAGCATGCATCGAAAAAAATCCTTCGTTCAAGCCTGCTTCTTCGTATGTTAAAGGAGCTCCTCAAAGTTGAAGTTGACGGTGGAGGGATTTTGAAATATCGTGGTCACCGATTTAAAAAACTGCGTTTTTGTGAAAACTGCGTTTGAAGTTCGCCAGTTCGCGGCACCTACCTATAACCGCCCATAACTCCCTCAGTTTTAGACGGTTCGTCTCGAAATTCGCAGAGAATATTTTTGTAATGTCATATTTTGAGAATTCGTCGACAACCAAAAATGGATATTATCGAAAATTTCAATTAGGTGTAAGCTCGTAAAACATGACAAAAAATTGGTGTGAAAGAATTGTTTAAGGTTTTTCTCAATACACAGTGGCCGCACGCTGACTGCGAAGCGAATTTTTCATCTCCGCAGTGGAAGTTTTTATATTATTGATATGAAACCTGTAGCATTTCACAAATATCTTTTCACGATTGATATTCCTTTAAAAATATTTCTCATCTCGAAACAAAAGTAAGTGAAAATTCGATTATTTCGAAAATCGACATTTTCAACCAATCCGCAGTACTCTAACGTTTTATATCTACATTAAGGAACGCTTTGATTTCGAAAAAATCTGCTTTCCAAAATAAGGCTACTGTGTCGCCATTCTGCATTGAAAAAGTCATTAAAAATGTAGTTCCACTCATTTTCGTGGATACTCTGAGAAACCAATTGTGGATCTCCAATAAAATTCATTACTTTCTTTGAGGGAGGACACCACTGTAACCGCCCATTTTCGACCGTTCTTTTTGGAACTTTTTTTTAAAGAAAGGAATCAAATACATAATCAACCGAACTTTTAGGATTTATTAGGTATACAGGGTGTCCCATTTTAATCTTACACCTGAATTTTCTCGAAAAATATTGGTCGGACGAAATATTGTGTGGAACAAAACTTCTAGGGATTGAAGGGGGACGTTTGAAAAAAAATTATTTGAGGAGCCAAAATTCAAAATGGCGGCGTTACAAAGGCTGACATGTTTTTTTCAAACGGAAACATAACTTTTTTTATTGCCAAAAAATTTGTCTGCTGAAAACTAAAAACTTTTGTTGAAAATTTTTTTTGATAAAGTTCATAGTTTTCAAGTGAGAACATCATTTTCAATTATTTCAGATGTATCCAGGATTTGTGTGTGTGTGTGTGTGTGTGTGTGTGTGTGTGTGTGTGTGTGTGTGTGTGTGTGTGTGTGTGGGTGTGTGTGTGTTTCCTACCCATCGTGATCAAAGTTCGTCAAGGATTTAAAGAAACACGTTTTTGGGCCTGAAAATGGCACAAACGCTATTAAAATGGAAAAAAACTATTTTTCATCGATTTTCCTCCAAAATTTTCTCATGAAATATCGTCCAAATTTGAAAACAAAAAAAAAAACAAAAAAAGAAACAAAAATTTTCAACAAAAAAATTTGATTCTTTTTTTGTTCAAGTGGTCATACATTCGAAAATACAACATTGAGCGCCTTGCCGTGAGACATTTAGTCTAATTGTCCCTACCACCGGCATTTGCGTTAGCCAAAGCGTAGGAGGTTGCATGGCTGAGTCTGTTGCAGACCATTCGCGTTACCCAGAATACACCACGTGGAGGTTGTCCTATAAACTTTATCAAAAAATTTTTTCAACAAAAGTTTTTAGTTTTCAGCTGACAAATTTTTTGGCAATAAAAAAAAGTTATGTTTCCGTTTGAAAAAAACATGTCACCCTTTGTAACGCCGTCATTTTGAATTTTGGCTCCTCAAATAAATTTTTTTCAAACGTCCCCCTTCAATCCCTAGAAGTTTTGTTCCACACAATAGTTCGTCCGAGCAATATTTTTCGAGAAAATTCAGGTGTAAGATTAAAATGGGACACCCTGTATATTGAAGTATGTAAAAAAAAATGATTTGTCAAAGGAATACAAAATGGCCGCGCCCGAGTCTCTATACTGCCGTCACATGAAAGAAGGTATCTACAAAAAAAATCGAAAATGCGTTTTTGGTACCGTTGTCATCAGTACAAAACTGCCCATCGTTCTGTACAGTAAAACGCATTTTCGATTATTTGTAGATGCCACCTTCTTCCATATGACAACCGTATAGCACTACTAGTTTGCAGCCAACTTTCTCTGCGGCACGCAGTAGAACTGTCGTAAATTTAATCCTGCAACTAAGAGTGAAATATTTTCGTTAAATATATTAGTTTTAGCAGTCAAGTACGCGGGGAAATAAAAAAATAAGGGAAAAAAAAGGGACGAGTTAGAAAAAAAAATCGTTTTTTTCGACCATTATTTTCATATAAAAAATTATCTATTTTTTACAATTTTTAACTAATCGAAAGAAGCGCTCGTACTTGACTGTCCAAGCAATTTCAAAAGCTACAGTTAAAATTTTAAGTCGATTGCACGAAACTTGTTCGAGTTCTGCGGCGTGCCGATTTAAAAAACATGGTTTTGAGGAAACCGTGTTTGAAGTCAATGATTTTATAGACGCTACAACTGATGAATTTTTCCCCGGTAATCCAATGCCACCTATTGGTAAAAAATAAAATTATTTTTAGTCGGTAACTTTTTTCCCAAAAATAATAGGCTTACAAAAGTCCCCAAAGATAGTAGGCTTACAAGAGTCAAGGACGGCGCCTACCGACGTGGCATCGCCGGGGACGCTTTTCAGCGTTCGGAAACTCCCGTCAACAATAGCTCGAATATCAATTTAAAACTGTTTCAGCTATAAACGAATAGGCACCATATTTTAGTGGTGTCCTCCCTTAAAATCAACTTCAAAGAATAAGCTGGTGGTGTTGCCCCTTACAACGCTTGCTAGGTCGCATACCGATCTGCCGCAAGGTATAAAATCGAAAAACCGATAGTATTATTTTCCAAGGTTGTCTTTATTCGCTTTCACACGCCTTATAGTGTTCACTATTTTTAAGAAGTTCCTTCCTTCATTTAGACGATTCATGTTAAAATTAGAAAGCCCGTGTTCAAAGAGCCTTGAAACTACAAGTGCAAATTAAGAACGAACGTTGCCTATGTTGAATATTGAACTGTTCGAAATGTGAAAGAGAAACTTGCATGCGGCGTTATTCTCCAAGTCGGATATTTTGTTTTTTTTTTCTTTCACCTTATAGCAGTACGCATTTAGTTTAAACTTTCATTTCTCGTATAACGAATTGACGATCGTAATCCTTATTCACAAATATCCAAGTATTTTTAACATATCTCATATTATTTATTCTAACAATAATAATAATAATAATAGTAGGAGTAATAATGATATGACAGACAAACGGACAGACTCTTCCGTTTACAAGTGTAGGGATTATCGTACCGATTATGACAATAATAATGATAATAGTAACAAAATTAATGATGACAACAATAATAATTACTATTGTTATTATTACACTATTACTGTTATTATTATTATTATTAGACTTATATAGCTGGTACAACAATAACAATTATAATAATGGTGATATATACATACAGTAAAACGGTAAACTTTGTGTGTCTGCACATTAAGATAATTTGCAAAAAAGTTACTGGGAGGGATAAAGGATAAATGATAAAATCCAAGATCATTTTTAGAACTTTTGTTTGTGCACGCATCACGTTAAAACTACTGACCAAATCTGGATTGATTTTTCAGGAAAATATAAGGCTTAACTTGAAGTAACATTTAGGTTTTATTCCATCGCAATCGGCTCACTCAATCAAAAGATATGCGAATTTAATATTTTTTAAAGTTCATTAAAAGCGACATCGATACGTATTTCAGTGCCAAAAACTGCATAAATGTAAGTGGCGATGGTATCGGCAGTGCGCAATTTAAGTTGTAATTATTGGATTATCAGTATTATTGTCATCTGAGCTTGAGTAACGGCGGATAAGAGTAAAGAGGACAATGTAAAATTTACTGTCCGACGACAATGACTTTCCGAAGATACAAGTGAGCAATTTCAACTATCTCAATATTCTTGAAAATGATTTGTATCGCATTAAGATCCTCCTGATTGTAATGAAAAATGGTTGTTGGTCGAAATCCTTTTGCAATAAATATTGTTCCGACACGTTGCAGTTGATATTCGTGCGGGAGTACACGGTCGCGGAGGGCCACAACTATCACGTGAAACACTTTTGTTGCTGGGACTGCGACGTGCCGTTGGCAGGCCAACAGTACATCTCCGAGAACGATCGACCGCTGTGCCTGCCATGCTATCAGAGAACATACGCGAAGACATGTCGTACCTGCGACGGCCTGATAGCGGCCGATCAGCAGGGCGTGGCCGTAAAGAACCTCAACTTCCACGCAAACGATCGGTGCTTCAGTTGCGCGACCTGCAATAAGAGCCTGCTCAATGGAAAAATGGCCATCAAAGAGGATCGGCCTTTCTGCAGCAAAGAATGCATCACGAAGTTCCTGAACGAGCTTACCAGCTAAGGCTGCGTGTCGACGATGATGATTTATAACTTTTTTCTCTCTCAATTTTCTTACTGTCGCTACGAGACGAGCGATATAAATGTCGACGAGTGAAAAAAAAAATACGTAAAGACAAACATAGAGAGGTACGTAGATAGAGCGATGTTCGGATGGCCAACTTTCGGTATTTGCGAATTCGATTCGATATCGTTTCGAGGTTTTCTTGTGGATGTTCATTCGAAAGGAGATCCGTACAACTTGTAGTCTTAATTTTTATTCATTAGCGACGAAATACGCTTGTAAATTCTCGATATGTACCGACAGACAAAATGGGTACACTTGAGGCATTTTCAATCCGCACGAAAAGTTGCAGAGCTCGGCTGAAAAAAGGCGTTAAGGGATATTTGAAGAAATAGCTCCTCTGTGGTGCTTTTTGAAATATTATCTCGTACTTTTGTCCACTCACTGAATGACATTGAGCATGGGTGTTTTTTTTTACCATTTTTCTACTCTTATCAACTCGCTTGTCTACTTTTTGAGGAATGGCAGCAGCAATTTGTAGAGGGAGTCGAAAGGTCAGAGATTTACGACCGATTTTTTGTGTCCGCAAGGTTATTCGGCGTTTCGTAAAGTCGTGAAATTTTCAAAAGTGCGAGATAACTCGAGAACTATGTGGTTCAAAGTAAAAAAAACCGCGAGGGAAAAAGCGATTAAAAAAAGTAGTCTGGTGCGAATTTGATGAGAAAAAAATTGCAATTTTGTGTTTACTGGTGGTTGAAAAATCGGGAAAAGTGTGCCCATAGTGTCCCCCGGTAGTGCCCGAGAAAATCGAGTGCAGCGTTATTCTCCACGACTGTCTTCCGATTCATTTTGCTCCAAAAACACTTACACTATTCACGTTTTTTATAAACTTTTTTCAGTGTTATTACTCGATATTGAACGAAATGAAATAAAAATGAAATTACCAATTATAAATGTGTTCGAAACGAAACGAGCGGTGGTTGACCCGTGTGCAAACAACGGACTGTGTCTTTCGGCGAAGAGAAGTTGAAAGCAGGAAAAAAACAAGTTTCGTTTGAACGATGGAGCAACGTGGCGTTGAACATGTTCGTTCCATTTGTTTGAATCTTTATTTTCTTCAATGGTCGGCGAAAAACGAGCGTAGACGCATTGCAGTCATTCGAATCTAAGTAATTAACAAAAAATAATAATAATAATTCATAAAAAATAAGTGTTGAACTCGATCTTTCATTCCGGGATGTGTAAGATTCGCCGTTCGACATATATTTCCATGCCAAATATTTTATCCTTACTTTTTAGTATTTTCCTTTTAATTGTTCCTCCTCCTTTTTCTTCTTCTTTTCCCTCATTTTCTCGTCTTACGTCATCATTTATATTCTTAGCGAAGCCAGTACAAAAGATTTTTTTTGCCGGAATATGTACCAAAATATTTTCAGTCGCCCACTCGACGCATGAAGCGGACGACGTTATTCGACGTTAATGGTTTATTTTTATTTTTTTTGTTGTTTTTTTCGCCCTCTGGGGCCGCTCGATCGAAGATGTGGATATATTTATATGCACAATTGGACATGGCAGAAACAATCTTCAATGTACACACTCGGGAGCAGAAATACTCGCACACTCACGCGCGCACGCACACTCACACGCACACGCAAAACACAAAAGCACACCCGCAAATCCGGAAATCGGGCAGCGACCCGTGCTTTCGTCTAGTTAAAATTTGTTAAACTTAATTTTGAACGATCGTGGAAGGTCGACGCCAAGTATGCTTTCTTTTGTTTTTTTTTAAGTATTTTTTGTCTCGTTTTTGTTGTTTTTTTGCTCGCATTGATATTCGTTTTCCTGTTTCATTGATGAAGCCCGATTTCACAGCGTCGCGGCGTCGTTAATTCTGATGGACCTCGTTGAACAATCGCCCATTCAATCTCCCCGTGAATACGAGCACCCTCTTATGTGCAGTTTAATTATGCTTGTTTTTTCATATTTGTTTTTGCTTTGTCACTCGTTTCGCCTGTCTCGTGTGTGTCCTCAATATCCTCCTGTTTTCCCTCCTCGCAATCATCGTATATATCTATATATAATTGTAGATTCTATAATTAGGTACTTGCTGCAGAGCGAAAGAAAAATATTCATTCTGGGCGATTTTCGTTCGACGAATTTTGCGCATCCCTCATAGGCGCCGAAAGACTGATCAAGCGCGCGTGTCACTCCGAATCACTGTCAACCAACGTTGACACCCTCTTGTAACCGCCTCGTGATTCCCGTCGCGACGGCGTATCCGCCTTCGGTGATGTGGCCGCCTTGCCGCCTCCCCTCGCTCGTGTCACTCGTCCTTTAAACGCCGGACATGAAACATTGAGGAAATTTTATCATTCGAACGGGTTTTTTTCCCCTCCAGTTATTGTGAGAGAATGCTTTGGTAAAAAAAGAAAGGAAACGCTCGTGCGAAGCGGCAACTTCCACATTGATTCGTTATTCTGTCGCCGATTAAGGTTTCTCTGTGAGGACGATGTTCAACCGGTAAAGCCAATTGAGGATTGACAAATTTTCAATAAAGAACAGAAAGAGGACCATGGTCCGTTCACGGGCCAAATGTATGGTGCTGGAATTGCAGATTGAAGGCACATCGAACATTTATATTGCTAAATGTTAGTTCAAAGTTTAAACGCGATTTCTCAAAAACGTGTTTTTTAAACTGGCAGCAAACGTAAGTCGGCCAAATACGCACAGATTCGCATCATATTACAAACGTATATTCTCAAGTGTGGTCTCCATGGAAGGGCGTACGGAATTTTCGATTGGTTATTCATTTTTTTAAACAATTACTCGTGTAATTTTTTGCTCAAAAATGGAAGTTTTCGTTCCAATCTATAATCCTGAAGTTTCCAGCGTTGAAATGCAACGAAAATTCTCTCTTATATTTTTGTTTTCACATTTTTGCTATGTTACAAAATCGTTTTTTGCATATTTGAATGATAAATCTGTAAACAAGCGATTTGAAAAGTGATTGAACGATCTTCGTAACCTCAATTTGCCTAACGAAATTCGAGCAATTGAAAAAAGAATCATTTTCAATGCATTCCAACAATGCAAATTTCAATGTCATTCAAATCTACACTACCTTTTTTGTAGCAGGTATTTTCTAATTTTCTTACGCTGTTCCATAGCATTTTGGATATATATTAAAGATTTTTTGTTTGTTTTTTGTTCTACGTTGAAAACTACAGGAGAAATCTTTCTGGTCGCGGAACACCTTGCACGAGAAGTACGCGGCGATTTTGGACAATGACGCCGCCATTTGCAATTAATTTTTTTTACAAATTCTGTACACTATGTATACTATGTATAAAGTTTTCCAATTCAACGTTTTACTGCTTTCATTGCACTGGTTGAAACAATTATTGTTAGCCTTTTTAAAGAGCTGAAGTGGCGGCTTAAGGAATTCCTTTTACGAACCCGAGTATTTAACGATGAACTGAATTTCGCCTATAATTAAGTAAAACACAACCCTGTATACTGGTAAAATTTCAAGCTAAGTTACTGAACCTTTAACGAAAAATTACGACTCTAAAAATCGTCTCATTTATACGGCACTTTATGGAGATGGAACGCTGGCCACATTTCTATCTAATAATGTATATAACCCTAAATAAACCTAGATGCCTGATATAAGCTGCTGACGCGTCTAAAAAATCTAGAGATCTCGTAACGACAATAAAGAGGGGGTCACCGAATGTTTCAAGAAAATATTAATGATAAAACTTTAAAAAATGTCGAGAACAGAAGAATATTCGTAGCCGCGACTTTTCAGAGAAAATGTAAAAATGTCTTGTTCTACTAAATTAGTGCGCAATGTTTTGTTCCAGTTTATCGTTGGGTATAATAATACGTTGTGACTTTTTTTTATTAAGCGCCACTTTAATTTACCAATGATTCAGAAGGGCCCTCCTTATGCCCCCACAAAATACGGCCCTCCGCGAAAGGAACTCCTTGAGTCTTTAAGAAACGTGTACAGGGCACGAAGTTGAAGAGTGTCGGGCAAATTGCCTCGGGAGGTTCTTCCGGTATGATTATTGCGATGAGACGCGTTAAAGTTTATCGTCCTTTCAGCCGATAGAAACCCAGTTTGAAAATCAAGTGCGGTACAAGGGGTCTTTTCTTCTAATTTTCTAATGTCCCTTCCTCGGCCCTTACGGGCTTTTACCCTTTCGCTCCTACCACCCTTGAGAAAACGACGATGAAACATTGTCTCCAATGTTTTTTTTTTGTTTCGATGGTCTTAAAGTCTGCATCGTTGTAATGCAACAAAAATTCTTTATTTTTATTCTCGCCTAGGCTATTTTTCTGATAATTTAGGTTACATTTCTCCAATAACTATCTTGCGGAACGTTTTACTAATTTTCACAGCTAGAATGTGCTAAAAGAAAACGATTGGTCGATGAGAAAAGAACTTTCGTTGCATTTCAACGATGAAAACTTTAACACCACGTGTTCGTTTGGGCAAGACAATATCGTCTTGTACTCCCTACAAAACGTTGAAGACACTTTGAGGAACAAAAGGTCGCAGATGTTCCCGATAAATGGTCTAGTTTTTCTACGACGAGTAATCATTAGCATATCGGGAGACTGTACCTTCGTTAACATTTTCAACCGGACCCAAAGATTCGACGTCTTTTTTAAGTTCCATTCGCGCCTTTGCTTTCTTGCATTTGTCCATTGTCGGCCTGCCAACAACTCCATGCAGGGCGAGCGCCTCCTTCATACGGGCCAAACGCGCCGTATTCGTTTTACAACCAGCCCAAAATTGCTCGTACGATTTTATTGTTATACCGGCCATGGGCAAATACTTCTTCAGGGCCTGTATCCTCCTGTCGTCTTCCGGTCGCTGAAAGTTATTTACAGTTAATGAAATACAAATAACAAGGTTATTTTTTTTCTGAAGGTTTCGTAGGCACTAATACCCTTGTCATTTCGTCGTGGCCATTTGCCCCCCCCCCCCCCCCCCCCCCATTGAAGTGGTTTAACTGCCGAAAATCAAAGTTTTTCAGCTTGCAACTTTCGTAATTTGCAAAAAAGTATTCAATCGTATGAAAGTTTGATTGCTATACTAAAAGTACATTTTTTAAATCATAATTTTGGATCAGCCTGGTTTCCACAACCAACTACACCAATTGGTCAAGTCAACAGCGGTCATTTGTTTAAATAATAACTTCATTGTTTATCAATATTCTTCAATTAAAAAAAAAAACTCATACTTGACAAGGCTGTGTATTGATTGCGTGTAAAATCCCGACTTCGTCGTCCCAATACCCTCGTCCGAAAAGAATATTAAACATCGACCTGTTCTTTGGGTCCCAAGTTTACGAAGAACCGTGAAGCGTATAGCTAACGAGCTCCGGAACCCTCACGCGTATTCCTCCGAGACGCACTCGGAGCGCGTTATCTTGAAGTCCTTTACCAAACATATACTCACGGCTTTGCTATTCTTCTTTCCATTCTTCCGTACGGTTTCGCTGACCTCGTCGTCGCTCTTCTCCTCTTCCTCGCTGCCTACCGACTTCTTGCGAGCCTTTTCCTTGGGCTTCTTCGATTTTTGTTCGTCGTCGTCCTGCTCGTCCGAGTGCTCGTCTTCCGATTGTTTGACGACTTTTTTGGGCGCTCTGCCGCGTCTCTTGCCGGGCGTTTTGGCGGGTGTTTTCTTAGCCGGGGATGTCTTCTTCATTTTCTTTTTGGTACGAGGACTGTAGTCCTCGTCTTCGGAGGCGTCGTCGTCCGACTCGTCACTACCCGAAACCACAACTTTCGTGAAGCCCTTCTTCTTCCCCCTCTTTCGTCCTTTGCCCTCCGGCGTCGCTTTAGCACCTTTCGTCGCGACCTTCTTCGTCTTTTTCTCTTCCTTCTCCTCAACCTCCTCCGACTTTTCCGCCTCAGATGTACTCGCGTCGAGCTCCGACTCGTTTGGCTTCGCCTTTACGATTATCGTTTTCGGCCTCATTTTTTTCTTCTCCTCGTCGTTCTCCGCATCCGAGCTCGACTCCTCCTTGTCGCTGGCGCATTCGACCGACATCTCGAGACCGTCCACAACCTCGGGATCTTTGGTTCTCGATTTGCTCACGCTCAGCTTGCCGGGCTGCTTCTCCTCCGAGCCCTTCGGCTTGCTCGACGAGACCCCGTCGTCGTCAACTTCCTCGTCCTCCTCGGCTTTCTCCTCGGAGCCCGCGGCGTTCTGAAAATTCGAAATGCAACTTGAGGCAACGGTTTCTTTTCCCCAATGTTCCTCCGTACGCTTTCGCCGAGCAGTGTTGGCCTGGGCCAATACTGGGATGGGCGACCGCTCGTTTGCACGCAGTCTCACTGAATTTTCGATTATGAACGCAAATGAAACCCAGTGGAACTTTAGTCACTTTCATCAGCACATGCTTTTCGCAGTTTCCCTGTGCCCTTGTGCAAATGCGTTGGATAGAAACGACAAGGGATCGCATAAGCACCCCAAGGCCGTACGGCGGAACATCAAAAATATATATTTTTTTTGCATATCGTAATCAAATCACAAATCAAACAAAAAAACGGTCGCGTAATTATCTGGTAACATCTGCCGATTACCTTTTCCGCGTTATCCTCTTTCGCGTCTTTATCATCGACACCCTTGCTCTTCTGCTCCGCATCCTCATTGGTGATTGACGCTTCGTTGTGTGCTTTATCCCCGTTATCCTTTTCCCCCAAGGAATCAACGTCATCCAGTTTTTCATTCGAATTCACTGACGTGATTTTCGCATTTTCGTTGGACAACTCCTCCTCCTCCTCGTCTTCCTCCTCCTCCTCATCTGCGTTCATATTATCTTCATTGTTGAGCGCATTGCTGTTGCCATTGGCCTTGTGCATCGGCTCGGATGTTTTGTCCCTCTCAGCCTCTGACGCGCGATCGTTGACTTCGCTGCGCTGTCTCTTGCTCGGCAGAGGCTCATGGTTTTCATCCTCCGATGAATCCTCTCGTTGCCTCTTGCCTGCCAATTCCATTTTCTTCATCTCGGCGTCTCCACCACCCGACAAAGGCATCGTCTTCATCTCCTCCGCTGCTTCCCCGTGATCCGACTCGACCATCTTTGCGTCAGATCGCAAACACGCCTAAACGATGAACTGTTGATGGAAGAGACAAAAATTAGCAATCCCTGTACTCGCATAGTCCTCTTCGCAAACTTTTGTCGTCCTCTCGCTCGCACCCACCCGCCATGTTTTATCCATTGGAATTATGCTTGTGACTAATTGTTCCTACCGCAATTATTCTGCTTAATACTTTGCTAGTGTGTTTATATTAACCCTCATCAGATAAGGGTATTTTCGACCGCCGTTAAGGATAATGGTGGGTCACTCGTGCTTTCCGATAATTTTGCAATACTTAAAGTGCTGCAAAAAATCTGGAAACATTCATGGACCTTGTTGAGACCCTTTACTCGATAATTATAATTTATCCGACCAGAAAAAATTAATTTTTAATAACAATTTCATGCAAAATCCGGAGGCATGCAAGCATTTTTCAGGGTATTGTTCAAGTCACGAGTGACCCACCTTTATCCGATGAGGGTTAATAAGTTCGATAACCAACTCTGCACCTTCATTCATATTATTTTTCATGAATGCAGAACAGATACTCGAAAGAGTACTTTTTCTATGGTGATACATTTTTCAAATACTCCATAGTGAGCTGCCTTCTAATTTATTTCCTAAACTACATCCCACTCTCCTCCATCTCTATAAATTCTCAATTATGGATACAGGAATTCCGGGTGTTCCGTTTACGTTTCATCCCAGCAACCGTTTCAAATCTGTCCAAAAGATTGATGTGCAAACTTGTAAAGCCTATGACATTATGTCTTCTCGAATTTTTTCATAACAATCTGCAATGCGAGAGCCCTCATGAATTATGACAAGCCCTACGCCTCTCGAACTTTTCCGCATCAGCTGCGTAACCAGACTCGAAACAAAAAATATACCAACAGGCTGACGATTGTTGGCAAACTGTAGAATTCTTTCGAAACTATCCCAAATGACACAGCATATACATACACATAGAAAAACACCCATCAAAAGTTATCACGTGTTATATCTATATGATGGCGCTTCAAGGCAGAAGAGCAACAATTATTATAATGCTCATGAAAACCATCAATGTAAACTCTTGAATTTTCTAGAAGCTCGAATAGCCGGATCACCTGCTGTTATGAGGAATTTTCATGTGCGTACGCTCATGGCGATCATCTACGCGGGAGATTGAGAGCAAATGAGAGCCAAAGACGCAGCGAGAAAGAGAGGGGAAGTTACCGAAATTTATACGCGGTATACAAAACATCGCGGGAATGCAGTCGCCGAGGGGAAAGCGGTGGGAGGATGAGCGGCAGGAAAGGGGGGGGGATCTCGAGCGGCGTCTATTTCAGCGGTAAACACTCAGAGAATGCATGCGAGATTCTCATTAGGCGCTACGTATATGCCGGAGAAAAATATTGAAGTAAAAAGAAAGGTCATAGATAAGAGGTCCGCAGGATGGGGGGGGAGGGAGCTAGTATGGCGCGGGACGCGGGATCGTAATCGGGATCCGGGCACCAAAGTTACGCGAGAGAGAATGTAATTCCATTGAGATAGCGTAGATATACCAAAGTCGAGTTCCCGCGGTGCGAGGACCCGTAAAAATATATTTATATCTATAGACGCGCACACACACATACACACACACACGAATATACCCATACATACGCATTCCCATATGCATATGTACGACATCTTTATGCATAGTTATTATCAGAGACATACTCGTTTCTTCCGTTGCCGATGTCCCCACGAAATTACGCAGCTGTATCGCTATTTTTTAATTCTTTTATCGTCGTCCGCGCGGCACACTCGAAGCAAAATCACTTGTTTTTATTTTTTTTCGTGTCGCGTGTATAAATGGCGCGATGCGCGCGAGAGAAAAGACGTGATGAAAAAGTAAAACAAAAATAAAACGGAAAACAAATAACTGGTTGAAGGGGAAGTATCGGCGGAGGGCCGCGTCAGTGGCCGGATGTGCGTACCAATAACGTGTAATATCGGCTCAATTATCACTACTAAATCGTGAATACGTGCGAGAAAGTGTTTGCGCGGGCAAAACGTACACGGCGCGCGACAACGTTGGGTCGGCCATTGGCCGGTGTATCTCAATCTCTCTCTCTTGCCGCCGCGATGTGTGTACAATATAACGCGCACGGAACTTTGGAGCGCGGGCGCGCGCGTGTGAGTTACGACGAACTCACCGTAGATTCTGACTCCGCCCACTGGCGGCGCGCGCACACGCTCTCACAACGCGACCGGCGGCCAGCCTCGGTACTCAAGCGTTACCCGGTAACCCGGCAATTTACACGGATCTCTCACTTCCCGATTTGTTTGTATTATCGCATACACGACAATTGTCGTTTCCAATTTCACTCGTCGACCATTCGCTTTTCACGCTTACTTTTATTCGAGAGAGTGCACGAAATTTCTGCAAAAAGACCAGTGCGTACCGGGCAGTTCGAAAAAACGGTTTTAGGGCGACGTGGGAGGGGGAGGGGGCAGCACGAATTCACGCAAGCGGAAAAGACCGAACTCGGCCGAAGTCGAGAGATGACGTCACGCGGCCGCGCGATCACCGAAGGCGCATGTCGCCGATCTCGAACGACGCGTTTTTTTTCTCGATTTTCCGAGCCGCCTTAATAGCGAGAATTTTACACAGGTTGGGTGATAGGAGTACGAGGCTTTAACGAGTTATTACCGGTTGTCACTACTCGTTACCCGTTGACGCTCGATCCCGTAATCTCGCAGCTCCGATGAAAAACTGGAGGATGTTGCGTCGCGACGATGTGCACTGTGAAGTTGGCCGATATAGTCGCCCGATCGCCTCGATATTCGTACCTTTCCTTCGAACTTTTACATCTGCCGTTGATCGTACTCGCTATTAGAGGACTGTTTTTTTCAACGATGATTCGATTTTTACAATGTAACACACGCTTGAGCTGATTTTAAATCAGCGCGTAGCTCCTCTTTGTGGGCGAGGGACTGAGGAGATCATCGTTCGATGTTCGATATTTATCGACTTTCTTCTGTAAATATATATACAGGGTGCCCCGTTTAAAGCGATCATCGCGAAGATCTTCGAAACTGCGGATGTATGCTTTGGACAAATGTTCAACGGTATTGGGGGCGCGTTGACTGGTGTAGGTTTTTTCTCCATGGACACGTGGAGGACATACGAAGGTCAACTTTGTTTTCTTAAGTGGGTTTATATATTTTTTTAATGCGCACCTGTCGGTGCACTTCGTTATTTCTGACAGAAGTACTGAGGTTGGTGCATCCGAAAAATATGTGATTCCGTTTGATAAGGAACGTTGGCCTTTGACGGGTTGACATGAGCTTCCGGTCCAAAATACAACTTCTTTGTCCATATTTTTTTCTGATGATAGTATTTGGATGACGAGGTCGGGACTTTACACACAATCAATAGTCTTGCCAAGTTCGAGTTTTTCTTTTATTGAAAAATATTGATAAACAATGAAGTTATTATTATTTCAAGGAAGTGTCGGCGGTGGTATAGGTACATGGCCAATCGGTATAGGTGGTTCTGGCAACTAAGTAGGTTGATCTAAAATGAACAATAAACGGAGAAAATAGACGAAGAGGATTTGCGTTACGACTTAAGAGCATGTACAAGGTCAACATAACCTCATCAATTTTCCAACCCCATTTTCTCATAGATTCTTAATTTTTTAGGAAAAACAAAGCATTAGGCTCTGAAGAATTGCCCTAAATATTATTAATCTCTGAGAAATCTCTGTTCGAAAATTTCAGCTATCTCTCTCGCACTCATATGTCACGTGGTAGATCTTCTACTTCGTCTTAAGGTCGTCGCTCACTTATCAACCGGGCATCCGACCAGCACCGCCTTGCCTCGAGCGGTTGTCATTTCCTATATGGGCTTTCTATACATATGCGGTCACATGTCAACTCCGTAGCGTCACCGAATCGCCTCGCTCGCAAGGTGTCCATATGCGGACGGCGAGTGAACTACTCGGTAATTTAGCAATGCCTTCGGGTGGTTAACAATGCCTTCGCCTAGCTAACCACCCGTTGACAACGAGTAGACGCCGTGTGGCAGGGCGGTGTTGGTCAGGGCCGGGTTGATGAATGAGCGACGACCTTTACACCGTATCATAAAACTGTTTTAAAAAAAATGCAAAAGAAAAAGGGTAAAACGCAGGGGGCGATCTGGCTTCACAAAAATCATCACAACTCGGACAATTCTTGGAAAATTTACAAAATCTTTGCTGCAAATTAAAGTTAAGACCCTAGGCTATGGATCTATGCAATAAAGAAATCCTATTTTTTAAATTTAAAGTTCATACAAACCCTCTAAGTCTACTAAACAAAACTGGAGTAATACAAAAGAATGCCATTCTATCGATGCGAACTTTACTTTCATGACTTCGCATGTCCTCGGGGCGATCGCACAGAGAAGCCGTTCACCAGATAATGCTCCTAAAACTATTGAGATAGTACATGTAAAAAACCGTTTGAGACAGAGAGTTTGGCAATTTATCGAGATATTCCATCATCGAGATATTCACTCTTGAAACTGGCATTACTAACACGCGCTCCATACGGTAAGTCCCGGAGAACATCATATTTCTGTTTATAATGAAAAAATGCCGAGACCGAAGCACATAAAAAACGGTACAATGATAGATGAATGCTTTATGGTTATTATGAAAGAAAAATGATAATTTTTGGCCATAAACATTTCAATTTATGAATGCCCGAAGTATGAAAAACGCGAAGAAATGTAATCGGCCGAATGAGTTGATGCGGACGACTTGGCAACGCTGCGAATGCCACGCGTTCCATGGACGGCTTTAAAAAACTTTAGTCTTTACAAATCATCCTTTATAGAGTAGCCGATACTCCATTTGATTAAATCTTCGATTTGTACACTGCACGAACTGCAATAACGGCACTGTCAACAAAGATAATAAGTATGATTAGGGTTCAGGATTGATTGTGCTCGCCAGCGACGTTGCCACATGTACCATATGTGCGAATGTTAGTATGCGAGCATACGTATACACAAACTTTCCAAGTATGGCGTATGCCCCGGACAAGCCCTACTAAAAGTTTGCTACCTCAGACACGAAGACCGCTCTAAAACTTATTGGCAACTTATTCACTATCTCAATTTTCAACTTTTAAATAGTAAGATATTCTACGGATGAAGATTGGAAGTAGATAAATTCATTCCTTTTTCAAAATTATTGCTTATTTAACCCTCAAGGTACGATCTGGGTAAGTGGAACCCGAGCGATTTTTCAAAGATGCGCCATTTTTGTAGGAATCGATGGAGGTGGTCCGGACTGGGGTCCGGGGGGAGGGGGGGGGGGGGGTTTAAGGCCCCAACCGTCGAAAGGTCGGTTGGCAGCGTTAGCCGGCCCCCAGTGTAGAAAGGGCACGCATTTGAAATTCGAGCCCCAGGGTAATTCTTATCCAGGTCGCACTGAACGTCACACAATCCATGGTTTCGAAAAAAAAATCTCAGAAACGGGCGTACATTATTTTAACGATCCCTATAATATATTTGAAATTAAAAGGTGAAAAAACCGCATAACAAAGATAACGAACGGTGATAACGAGTGTGCAGCGGAAGGCGTCGTCCCGAAATCTCGTACATATTGCACACCAAAATACTGGTATGTAAAATTCTATTATTTTGAATGTGTTTAGATCGTATAACTTTGAATATATGTGTATTCTAATATTTATTTTTCATATGTATTGTTTGTTTTTTTCGTACAATGGCGACGTGTCTACAAACAGACGAAGGGTGGCACAGACAGTTTTGATAAAAAATGTCATCATTATACAACGGCTAGGAAAAAGTCTTATACCCCCAGATAGACAGATGTACCACATATTGGCATCATATGTACATCATCACTGCAGCATAGAAAGTCTCACAGCTGTGTATCCCTTATGAGTGCTCCCGTTGAAGTCATATTTGCATCACATGATGATTCACAATAATACATCCAAATGAAGCAAAGTTGTTCTCACGCGAATATGCATGCAGTGAATTCATCAGACTAGCAAATTTGGCTCACGAATATCTAACAATAAGTGAGTGCATATGGGGCTCATATGGGTGTCACGGCGTGAAGAAACTGTAGTGCTCATATGGAGCTCATATTAGCGGCATGCCGTGACGGAACTATGCTGTGGTCATACGGAGCTCATATTAGCGGCATGGCGTGACGTAAATATGCTGTACTCATACGGAGCTCATATTAGCGGCATGGCGTGACGTAAATATGCTGTACTCATACGGAGGTCATATTAGCGGCATGGCGTGACGTAACTATACTGTGCTCATATGGAGCTCATTTGAGTGTCATAGCGTGAAAAATAAAAAAAATCCAAAAATAATGATAAAAAAAATCTGGTAGAATTTTTATTATCCCCATACGCTTTATTGATGTTCCTGCCTATATGATAAATGGATTAAAAACGTATTCTGCCTAGTTAAATTTTGTACCTACCTACGGTTTGAACCACGTCTTCTAAATCGAGAGCCGAGCGCGCTACCTACCTAGCCATTCTAACACTTGTACAAGTTTCCTTTGTGTCTGCTTATTTGTATCATTCTGGATTTGGATGAATATCGCCATCATATTGCGCTTATGGCATGTGTCACTGATGAATATACATATTGCCGTCTTATTGCGCTCGTCGAATGTATTACTTACAAGGAGACGGCAGAGCCTGGATGTCGCGAATCGGGTTCTCCTTTCGCCTGGTGAAAGTTGAAGACCTCTGAATTAACGTCGTTTTTTTTATTTTTGTTCCAATAGGCCTTAGTTGCTAAGATATCGCGATTTGAAAATTTGGGAGTTTTGGCTCGCGCGTAGAGTACGTTGAGCGTTGAAATTTGAAACAAGAGCCACCGTAGCTAATACGGTAAGACGACGGACTGGTACTCTGAAAGTTCATGGTTCGCGACCCGTGCTTTTTTCTTGAATTTTTTTTTTTTTAATAATCTCTCATAAGACTTTGCATGTGCAGGTAAAGAAGTCAATTTGAAAATATGTATTACTAGTTTAATGAATCTATTACATTAAAATAACTAATCCAATAATGAAGTCACAATTACATAGCAAAATAATATTGTATAACAAATAATTAATCTAATAATGAAGTCACAATTACAAAGCAAAATAATATTGTATAACAAATAATTAATCTATTAATCACGTCACAATGAGAAAGCAAAATAATGTGGTATAAAAAATAAATAATTAATCTAATTCACACTTGCAAATTTCGCGGCAGGTAATTATTCTGATTCTTCTTCTATCAGATCAGTATGTTGACAAATTGAAGGGTGGAAACCATCGTAAAAGCAAGGGTAGCACAAAGGCTTACGACACCACGAACATAAAATGAACGTAATACCACCGCAACCATATTTAACCTTATAAATTCTATCAGGAAAGCATATTTGAAGATATAGATCTTCAAATATGCTTTCCTGTGAATTAGATTAATAATTTATTTTTTATACCATATTATTTTGCTTTGTAATTGTGACTTCTTTATTGGATTAATTATTTTAATATAATAGACAAATAAAACTAGTAAAACATATTTTCGAATTTTCTTATTTACCTGCACATGTAAAGTCTTATGAGAGATTATAAAATTGAAAAAAAAAAATTGAATTAAAAAAAAGCACAGGGACGCGAACCATGAACTTTCAGATTGCCGGTCTATCGTCTTACCGTATTAGCTACGGCCGCTCTTGTCTCAAGTATCAACGCTCAACGTACTCTAGGCACGAGACGAAACTCCCAAATTTTCAAATCGCGATATCTCAGTAACTAAGGCTTATTGGAACAAAAATCAAAAGCGACGTTAATTCGGAGGTCTTCAACTTTCACCACGCGAAAGGCGAACCCGATTTGCGACATCCAGGCTCTGCCTTCTCCTTGTTAGAAATGTGCAAATCACCGTCATAGGATGTATCACAGAACACGCATATCGCCGTCATATTGCGCTCATGGGATGTATCACCAGCGTCGGACTGGCCATAGGGTCAGGGTGGCGTTTGCCACCCGGGCCCTACCCTACGCGGGCCCCCCTACGCTTACTACCTACGTGAAAAATAGTGCATATAGCATACAAACAAATAGCTTAATACAAAACCTTCGGGTGATCACAGATTCCGAAGCACATATGAACAAAAAGTTGACGTAAACTCCAAGAGATTATTTTCAACGCAATCACTACCATTTGAAATCCTGTACATAATAACGTGGAATGTCCCATTTGTTGGAAATCAGGTTCGATATCCAATAAATGAATCCTTACTCTTCAACTTTACGATTGTATCTATAATTATATTGGTAAAAGAATTGGGTGATTTCTATTTACAATGCTGGCACGCCCGTTGCGACAATAATATAAAACGTGCGCTCACGGCCGTGATGTCTTGGTACAATGCAATGCAGGCAGGCCCCGTTGAGTCGTTGGGGCAGGAGCGCGGGGCCCGTGCCCGTACCTCCTATCTGTGTATACGCGCGTTGACTCGCTGGTCTGGTAGTAGCGCGACCATAGTTGTTTATTTAACCACGTTTTTATTAACTCGCTTTGCTTGTCTGTTTGTCTGTTCGATACAAATGTTGCAATCGATTTTAAACTAACTTCTGGATGAGCTAGGGACTTGAAACTTTGAACATAGTTCAGATCTGGATGACAGGCAAATAAACGGACAGGCAAGTATATCACAGAGAGAGAAAAAAGAAAAAAATGTTGCAAAATAAATAAAGAAATAAAAAATATAGTTTAGTGAAAGAGGATAAAAAAAAGTATTAACAGTGAATAGTGCATTAGTGAAGATTTCAACGATGGGCAAGGGACAGCCCCCAACGCAAGCGACGCCTAGTGAAGGAGAAGCAAAATTTCACACACACACAAGAGTAAAAATCAGAAAATAAAATTATTTAAAATAAAAAAAAAATTGACCACTTTTTTTAAAACGGACTAGAAAGTATAAAATAATTTTTCTAGCCCCATACAGATTTATAACCCAATATAAAATTCTAACCGCATACAGATTGTCCTGAAAATTTGTGATTGTGAATTTTTAAGGGGTCTTCTCACTTTAGACGCTAAAAAAGGCTATTCTCATAATTTTTTAAAAAGATTTATATTATAGATATTAATATAAAAGTTGTTACACTTAATAAATAAACTTTCGAAATCCATAAAAAGATTTTTTTATGTATTTATGTAACCCAAGCAAACTTTAAACGCGTATTTCTCGAAACAACGTTTTTCGACAGCTTGTCGAAAAAATCTTCGAAACTAATGAACCGATCCTTATAAAATTTTAACCACATATTGTTTTCATCATCATATTCATAAGATATTTTTTTAAATTTTGATATTTGCTATTTTTTGCCAAAACCCGTGAAAAACCATATTTTTTTTAAATGTCCGACATTTTGTTATTTTTGCATATATAAAAATCATATGATTTGCGCTATAGCCATTAACATACTGAATCTAAAACCGTTTGATTTTTTTGTTTCGGATGATTCATCTCCGAGATTTCATCAACCGCGCAGACCTACAATTTTTTAGGACATTTTTTAACTACCATTTTCGTCTACAAACAGTGACTCAAATAAATATTTTTTTTCTCTGTATTCCGAAAGAGTATTAAGTGTAACAACTTTTATATGAATATCTATAATAAATCCGATCAAAAAAATTCATGAAAATAAGCTTTTTTATCGTCTATAGTGAGAAAACCCCTTAATAGCTATGAAGATGCTTGTAAGATTTAAAACTAAAAACGTGGGGCACATGCATAGATAACAGTAAGGAGTGTAGGGAGTAGCTGTCGTTGAGAAACCTTACACAACAGTTCATATCATTTGCAGTAAATAAAATTGTTAGTGACTTAGGTGAACTATTCATGCATCAGTTATCTATAACATGCGCCCAACGCTTTTGGTTTTAAATCTTACAAGTATTTTAACTAGGAGAAAATATTTCTTATTTTTTAGTCCGTTTTAGAAACGTGGTTTAACCCTTTCAATACGGCGAAAAAATCAGTTTAGTGCGCCTCATTACCGGAAACAGTTATTTCTCCTCCAAGTGATTATTACGATGAAATAACTTTTCTGGGTGAAACTTGCTCAATATAGGTGCGAATTCCTCACCACTGAAATGCGCCTGTGTTTTTCAGTAACTGAGAGATATCTTGTCACGGCCGTAATTTTAAAAAATTCCCAGACTGGGGCAGCACATGTCCCGTCAGGTATAAAAGGGTTAAACAATTTTTTTATTTAAATAATTTCGTTTATTTCTTTTTAGTAATTTATTGTGTCATGGAGCATTAACAATGACGACGATTGAATTTTCAGGCCGATTCGGAATCAATTGCATTCTTAAGCATTTTGAATAACCTTCATAGTTAATGTCATGATAATCTCTTGATTTTCTACCGGACTTAAACATTAATAGAACACCGGGAACAAATCCACCAGCGGACCCTGCGCGCGGAATAGCTACTCTCTGGCCCTTGGATATGGGCTGTTAGGTCCTTTATTGGATCCGTCTATGATTTCGATTTCGAATGTGTTGCATGCATATAGGACTCAGTGTAAATAGCGGGCCGACCCTCCTGTCGATATTTTAATATCATCTGCAAATATTCTATTCGTTTCAGCCGAATGTTAGTCTTCTATATTAAAATTTTTCTATTATTCTCGGGTTTCTGCCAACTAAACCCGAGCTTGTTTAAAATATGCTATAGGCTGGCAGACGACCCTTTGAAGTTTAGTCTTCCTGTAATTTTGCCTTCAGCTTACTTATTGTAGGCAGTTCTCTTTTTGTATGAAAATTATGGACGCATCTTTTCATAATATCTTGGTCAAAGTTATCAATATCTGTGACGTCGCTTTTTCTTGGCCTTTTCTTACCAGGCATGTGGAATACCAGGGCCAATTCACATTTCTTGGACTCACGAATAATGTTTTGGATGGTACTCAAAGAAATTTCGGTCGCCTTGGCAGTTTTCTGATGAACTTGTTTTAAGTTCTTTATACCTTTTACAGCTTCTTGAGCAACAAATCATGTACATTGACCATCATTTTTCTCGCCTGTCTGTTGAAAACTGTATTTCTACACAGCATTTTTAATAATACAATGTAACGACCGTAACCTAACAACAAAACTTAACACAAAAACAACAACAAAGTACGTAAACTAATGAAAAAAACTTAACAAAAATGCAACAAGTAATAACCTACAAGTAAACTAACTTACAAATAGAACAATACGAACACGTAATAACTACTAAATAACAAAACAACTGAACACGGCCGCACTTTACACGGAATCAGCCCCACGTGCGTATAAACAGAAGCGCGAGCTACGAAAGGTCGTTCGGACGCTCCGCTGCCAAGCAACGGCGAGGAACTATACATCTACCCTTCGCCGCTCACAGTCTTTCGTCTGTTCTGTCTGTTTTAATCCCAATGTGCAACGCTTTTTTGCTAACTTCAGAAGCAGAAAGATCCGTGGCGGGTATTGTACTTAATTAAATAGTAGATACCGAAAGTTGATGCGAAAATGATGGTTTAGATCAAACAGCAAAGAACGCTATTTGCTTGTCTAAAAGAAGTTCGGATGCCTGCCGAAGTTGCATACCATGTGCATGTAAACTTTTGTCTCAATACAACATGCACATCAGTACGTACTCCAACCTATACATCGCTTGTCGTGTCATCCTCACAATTTCGTTTACCCCAGTAACTTGCGAGAGACGATTTTCCGCGCTAAACCCGAGTCGAAATTTTTAGCCTCCTCTGAACCCTCGCAGGACCCATTTCTTGTGTAATACATAAGCCGCCAGCCTCCGTTGAACCTACGAAACCTCATGTGTCGAGTTCAGTGCCATGAAGAGACCTCCTCTTGGCCCAAGGTAGCCTCTGCTAGACCTCCCAAACCTTCTCTCGACCCCCAGTTTCGGTGAAACGTGCAGAGCACAGGCCTCCTTAACCTGCTTTCAATCTCAAACTGTTGCCTCGACCCCACCTAACCTGCTTTCGGCCCAAATTCGATATCTCCTCCATCATCATTCCATTGTGACCTGATCGGTAACCCGTTCGATGACGAAAATAATACGAAATTAATAAAAATACATCGTCCCCTTATCAAATTAATAGTCCAATATTAATATGCGAAAACAATCAAATTTGCTCAATATCGATTTATTATTATTTTATAGGCAATTGATAAAAGAATGCTTGTGTATACAGTCTTACTCCAATTCTATCGGATTAATAGGCATTTTCCTGTGAGAAAAAATCTCACAGGAAAATTCTTTAAAAAATGCCAGTCTATCCAGTATAAGCTTACGCGACGTTTTTCGTTCTAGACATTTCTTCTTAAGCCCTCTAGTTCTTGAGTTACATTGCATTATCTAGAATTAGTCTTTTTAGCAAAAAATGAAATAACATTGCGAAAAAAATCGTACAAAACTTTATAAAAAACGCAAATGAAGTTCCTGCTACCCCGTTTAAGTTCATCATGGATAAACGTAACAATTTTTTTTCCATAAGTCATGCGTTCAATTCTTGATGGTCGAAAAAAAGCCGAAAATCAGTCACGCATAAAAGTGCGTACCGGGTCGAAAAGAAAATGATAAAAAAATATTTCAGAAAAGCAATATACAGCTGAATTTATTCCCGTCAAAACGCCGTTCGGTAAATTTGGTTATCTTTTTTTTACGAAGCTATGTGACTTTTAGTGCAGCAAGAAATATCGACTGGTGTATCCAAACATTTAAGCGACGGTATATATTATATAATACTTTATATATATATAATACTCGAAATATGTGGTTGCGTTAATATATTCGAATATACACTACCAGTCAAAAGTATTCGGACACTTCAGATAACTGCAAAACTTAATATCACTTTGGATCATTGCAAACTTATGGTAGAATAATAATTATTTTACGAAGATACTATAAAGCTCTGTGAAATTACTTAATCATATAGATCTTTATAGTATCTTCGTGAAATAATAAATGAAATGAATTATATTACTCTAACATTATTTGGCAATTATCCAGCGATCAAAAGTTTTGCGATTATGTGGAGTGTCCGAAAACTTTTAGCTGGCAGTGTATATCTAAATAACATATAATGTTGATTTCTATATGGAACGATAGGGTGTTAATTATAGTCTATTTCATGTTCTGAAGGATTGAAATTGTCGGTTTAGAATTCAACCTCATTCGATTTTTTCTTTTTGTTTTTGTTCGTTTTGTTTTTTTTTGTTTATTCAATAATGAGTTGATAAATGGCGACGGCCGATTACCGTCGATTTCAAATAAGATGTTTGATTTTTCCTTGTTTTCATTTTTAGCACGTCGAAAATTAAAAAAATATTTCCACGTGTATGTATGAACCATATTTTTATTTTTTCCCGCTAAATATTATGATATTAACTAACCGCGTCTATTTGATTTTTTAAAAATTTGTATTAACTAGATTTTTCATAGAACCAAATTTTTCCTATTGCATTCCATTATTAAAATGATTGATTTTAAAAATGTTTATTTATAGAAAATCAATCTATTTAATACCGTCCAATAACTACATATTTTATTTGATCCTAATAAATCTGTGATTCGGTTTCATCAGTTTAACATTTTCATCTGTTCAAAAAAACAATTTAGTCAAGTTCACTGAATGGATCTAGTTATTTTTTTTAATTTACCTTAAATAGAATATTTGTAGAGTTAAGCATTTTTCTATTTGATTGAACTAATGGTCCATCTTTATTGCAACACTCATATCAAGGGGGCGGGGGGCAGTGAAGGTGGAGAGAGAGGAATTCACTACCCCCCGCCTATTTTATATATATATATATATAATTCCTCTCTCTCCACCTTCACTACCCCCCGCCCCTTTGATATGAGTGTTACAATAAAGATGGACCATTAGTTCAATCAAATAGAAAAATGCTTAACTCTACAAATATTTTATTTAAGGTAAATTTAAAAAAAATAACTAGATCCATTCAGTGAACTTGACTAAATTGTTTTTTTGAACAGATGAAAATGTTAAACTGATGAAACCGAATCACAGATTTATTAGAATCAAATAAAATATGTAGTTATTGGACTATATTAAATAGATTGATTTTCTATAAATAAACATATACATACACACACACACACACACACACACACACGCGCGCGCGCGCGTGCGCGTGTGTGTGTGTCTGTGTGTTTGAAAAATCTATAGCTTATGTGATACAACAAATAGTTGGAGGTATTCATTTGGTCTCTTATGCCATATCAGCGACCAAAATGTTATAAGCATTCGGTAGCATAGGGGCAGCGGCGCGTAGTTATGAGTAGGTAGGACTAGGTTCAAATCGCATATAGGGCAAATATTTTCTTCGAGAAAAATCATTTCCAAAGGCCAGGGAATGACGAATTACGATGAAAAATCCTTGTAGTAAAGCTCTCAAATAATGCGTTCATTTTATTTTCGATTTATGAAATATTTTTTCCATATAGTACACTAAGCTTTACAGTGTACATTGTAAGCAAATGAAGATTAATTTGAATCTCATCTTTATTAACATATATAAATATATTTGAAAGAAATATGATCGTAGTAGGCTGGGAGACAAGGAAAAAAACCTATTTTATTTAAATAGATTCTATATAAATTAATTTTTTTGTTTAGCCGTGTACAGTAGGCCGAAAGGGGGGGCAGTAAGTTCTGCGGGAGCGCACGAAGTAGGCCCACCTGAGGTTCCGTAGGTTCAATTGTGACCCTCCCTGACCTCCTTTGAGTCAAAAAGTCTACTTTCTGCCATGCCGGAGGTTCATCGGAGGCTCTAACGCATGGTACTTTCAAACATTGTACCCTCCTTTAGATACCCAATAACCCGCTCACGCCGATTTCTGCTCGCCTTCATTTTGTGGGTTGAACGCGGCTCGAAAATTTCGACTCGGGAAGCGTATTAAAACGAGACTTCGTTCTTTACTGGGACAAAAAGTGCTGGAATCGTTGATTATATTAAACACAGAGTCGGATCTTATCAAGGATGACGAGGATAGCAGCTTTTACGAACGCGTTATAGATAATCTAGCTGAAACTTCTCCTCTTTTGAAAAAAATGTTGATTGGTTAGCCAATAAAGAGGAAAAGTTTGACCTAAAAGGGTATGTAAAAATTTTGAAATAAAAGAATCCAAAAACTCTCGCCTATTTTATTATTATTATTATTTAGTTTGTTTGGGTTATTTTCCCTGATCCTGGGCGAGCGACGGGCCCTTAATGTCATAATGCCATCCGGGCCTCTTAGGCCCAGTCCGACGCTGTGTATCACTGAGAAATATGCATATCGCCGTCATATTGCGCTCACTGAATGTATCACTGAAAACATGCATATTGCCGTCATGGAATGTAATACTGAGAACCATGCATATCGCCATCATATTGTGCTCCTGGGATGTATCACTGACAAAATATACATATCGCCGTCATATTGCGCTCAACGAATGTATCACTTAGAAACATGCATATCACCGTCATAGGATGTATCACTGAGAAACATGCATATCGCCGTCATGTTGCGCCCATCGAATGTATCACTGACAAACATGCATATCGCCTTCATATTGCTTGCATGGCATGTCTACTACCAGTGCTAACCCAGTGAATTCATCAACACAGTCATTGGATGACTTCCATATGACGTAAAATTTGCAGATATTAATTGTGGACACTTGAGCACAGCGATATGAGTTCAACGTGCTTCAAACGTACGATGCATTTGTAAACGACATATTGAGATCAAAATGCTTTGTACATTCACTATACTAAATGAGTTCACGGCTTTGTATCATGACATGTAGTCAATATGCTGTAAAATTTGCTTCATCAATTGTATGCACGGCGTGATGATCACGACTGTCTATCTGGGGCCATTTGAATCGAAATAACTCCCCGATGAAAAAAATGGCATATACAATGGAGTTGTGCATGCAACTCGTAAAGCCCTTATTGGCGACTCCCACTTTGCCCATCTACGTACGTAAGACGGTCGAAGATTATTTAACAGCTGGCGATGTTCCAGAAGAATTGGACATCAGGCACCAAGTGGTTGACAATAAAATGCCCAAACAAAAACTATGTAATTTGTGTCCGAGTTCGCTTTACCGCAAAACATTTTACAAGTGCGTCCGATGCGAGAAGCCGATGGGCCGAGACCATATCTAAAAAATATGCTGCATTTGCGCCTAATAATTTGTAACAGATCAGTTTTGTATGTTTCTTTCACATTGAACGATCTTTTTTTGTTCTCGTACAATTAAAATTTCTTTGTCGCCAATCCAATAAAAAAATGTGTTAAAACAATTTATGTTGTGTATTTATGTAATGCCCAATTATTATATACAATTATTATGTATAACGAGTATTTTCTACAGTATAAAATATGTTTCCTTATAAGACTTATGATGAATTCATTCGATAACTTTTTTTTTCGCTACATCAAATATTGCGCATTTTCGTACTTCAAAATTTTTTTTTTTTTTGGAGTGAATCGAAAAACGACCAAAATCATTTGAACGTACAACCTTTTAGTTTTCTTAAGCCGCTTATCAAATGTCGATATCTTTTTTTCATGAAAATACAAGCTTTTGAAAAAAAAGTATTTCGATGAAAATTTTAGGACGGAGGTTTATATTTTCAACTATAACTTTTTTTAAATAAAAGGGTATCACAAATCCGCAGAAAAACATCATATTTCTAAGGAAATGTCCGATCTATTGGAAAAAAATGTTGTAATTGATGAATTACAACCCAAGATACAACCTATCAAAGTTCCCGGGTTAGCCTAACCCATGATCGTACTCAACGGGTTTTTTTATAGGTCGTACTCTGAGGGTTAAAAACTACAAACTTCCGTCCGAAACGTATTTTAGTATCAACAGTTACCAAGACCTTTAAGTTCATCAATTTAAAAAGGATACCCTGTATACATAACGTGCAGGGTGACAATTGAAGGGTGGCCACCTACATTTTTAAAATGTTCGGGCGGTCATTTTGGGATGGTTGAGGTGCGCTTTTTCAATGGTTTTTCGCGCTGTAACGTCGCGAGAAAAAGCGCTATCTATTTCTTGTTCCTCTCCTATTTTATTCAACTCCGGCGAAAACGCGGGCTTACCCGATGCCACATGGAAATCGTGGAAAACTGCGAAAACCAATACACACGATAACCCGAGCAGAAATCTAATCAGGCTGCCTGAGGATCCATCAGGGCCGGATCAGGGATCAATAAGGCGCCCTGATCAGGCACGCCTTCTTTGAGCCAGACAGGGGCCTGAGCAGGGATCAATAAAACGCCCTGATCAGGCACGCCTGATTTGCGCCGGATAGGAGCCTTATCAGGCATTAATAAGGCGCCCTGATCAGGCACCCCTGATTTGCGCCGGACAAGCTAAAATATTGGCAATAAAATGATAAAATAGAGATTACTATTAGTTTGAAGAACAATTTAATCCATTTTTTACGATTGATTATAATGCACAACCATACAGTCAGTCTAGAAATGCATTTTTTAAATATATACGTATTTTTATTCTCTTAAATTTTATATTTTGTAATATATTTAATGCGAAACGAAGCTCGTATTTTTTTCTGTTATCATTCTTTCTTATCATATTTTCTTCCGTGTCGTTGTTGCTCGTATCCAAACACACCATTTTCCGATCGACAGATACCAATGAGCATGTTTTAATTGTTTCCGTTTTTTTACTTGCCACATGTTGAACGTTGCCGACTCGCATGGATAAGTATACATAGATTTCGTAATCCGCAACAAGATAAGTTACTTGATCCGAGCCTGATGAAGCGCCTGATCAGAGCCTGATAAGGTGCCTGATCCGGACCTGAATTTGCAAAAGCGTTACATCCCTGATCAGGGCCGGACTAAATTTGCCTGACCCGGCCCGGATTTGCTATTGTGGCAGCCTGATCCGGTCCGGATTTCACCCTGAACAAATTTCTGCTCGGGAACGGCATTCTCATTTTTCGACGGGTCCTTATATTTTCTTTAGGCGTACCACAGCCGAAACGAAATATATCGAGAAGAAGCGAGTGTCGCGCAAAATATCCCACGCGAGAGCACAGTCGGTCTTCACCATATCTACACGCAACCGTCAAACGCAGTTAATGATAAAATCCTTAGCCATAAGAACGTACAACACACGAAAATATCGAAATCCTTACTCCACAAAAATATGCATTCTCCAAAAGAAAATCCTTCATGCCGAAAAGTTGACCCGGCAATAAAACTACGTTGGTATTTCCCATGCGCTATCACACCTGGGTCAACAAAGCCTATCTTGAGGCAATCGCGGCAACGCGACCAAGGCCATTTTTCCTCCCTATATTTTTCCAACGCTCCAGATAACGAGACGCGGACTAGTTTCCGAGAATCGAGATGGAGATCACACACATCATAGCCTGCACCCAATCATAGTCTCCAAAAATATTTCCCCTTCCAACTCGACTAATCATATGCACTCGTAAATTTCCTACATCGTTTCCACCAATCAAAAAATTAACGCAGGACGAAAATGCACTTTTCGAGAAACTTCTTCTCCCACCAGCCCAGCATCCAAAATATCTTACAAGCTAGGACAGAAAAATCTTAGAGTCAGTGTTCCATCACCACTCGTTCAGATCTAGTCTCCCAACAGTGTTCCATCACCACTCATTCAGACCTAGTCTCCCAACAGTGTCCCATCATCACTCGCTGAGAAAAGTCTCCCTTCAGTCTCTATCGCTTACGAACAAAAATCAAGCAACAACGTTCACCGGAACAATTACAAAAACTGTCTCCATAAAGCGAACGCGAACTTTAACTTCCAAATTATACTTTATAATAACGCGAACTACAAGAATTTTATTAAGTATCTACGTTGAATGTGTGCATCGTATTGTTTTGCGTAAATCGTAATTTAATTCCAACATCGTCTCGCGATAAATACCCACCTGTTAAGGCACAACACCACTGTGACCCCCTGTTTTTTTGCCATTTTTCAAGAATTTTTTTTGTTGGAAAAAAAAGAGATATTCGAAAAAAAAATTTTTTGTTTTGTTCTTTGTTTATTGAAGATACATAAAAAAAATTTTTCAAATTTTTCACGCCCCATGGTTACGCTGGGGAAGCTCCCGCGTCAGGTACTGTTGCCTCCCCGAGTCGAAATTTTCAGCCTATTTCAAAGGCCTTTGATCCTATGTCAGCCTCACTTGAGTCTGTTTACTGCTAAAAGTCCTACTATGGGCTCCTAACATGCTCTTTCTTTGCTGCTCACCTCCTGCATAGGCCCTTATACTCCTACCTAACCTAGCTGAAGTCGTTGCAGCGCCTCTTTTGCTACTAGAAGTCCTACTACGGGCCCTAACATGCTCTCCCTTTGCTGCTTACCTCCTACATAGGCCCTTATACTCCTACCTAACCTACCGAAAGTCGTTGCAGCTCCTCTTTTGATTGCGTTTGGACCTATCGCGCATTTGGCTGTTTCGACGAAACGAGGGTGGGGATGGTCGCATTCGAAAGAGAGCGTCTGATAGTTTTCAGTAACCATCATGCGTTGGACTGGGTAGGACCGCGCGTTCGACGTAGAGGCTCACCTTTCCAATGGCCTTTCCATTATCTCCACCCAGCGAACCTTTCGCATTCGCTTCAAACTTGCCCCTGCAGCTCCAGCAACTCTCCAAAGTGGAAGAAATGGATCTTGGGCAAACAGTTACAATATTTTTGATAGGAATTGCCCTCACGTATGCACGTATACGCGGATGCCCATAGCAGGCACGCATGCATACGTATAGGTACTAGTATACGTGCGTTGGTGTATGCTTAGGCGTGCATGTGCACGAGTATATACGTGTGTCTACGCATGCGCGTATTCAGGCATATGTATCTCTATGTGCGTAATAGAGTGTATGCGTGTGCGTGTATACGTGTGCCAATCGACGTCCTCCTTAGCGCCTGCTAGTGGAGAAAAGGGAAATTTGTTCCCGTTCTAGGCCCTAAGTAGGAGCTCATTTTATATTGAATACGAAGCTACTTTACTGCCTTTATCTCCTACCACTGTGAGGATCTCGAGGGGCAAAATAGGCTGAAAATTTCGACTCGGGTCTGCAGTGGTTCGCGGCACGCAGCAGAACTCTCTTCAAAGTCGAGCTGAAAAAAAATACCGAGTGTTTTCGTTAATAATATGATATTTTGAAGAGAAGTACATAGGGATTTGAAAAAATATTGATTTTTAAAAAATAGGCACGCTTTTGAAATTAAAGGACGATTTTCGAGCAAAATTTCTCGTCGAAAATAGGCTAGAACTTTTTTTATTATTGAGATATCGAAAAAATCCTATGTACTTCTTTAGATAATCTAGTTTTATTGATGCAGTCCAAATTTGAAGTCGATCGGATAAAAATTGCTCGAGTTCTGCTGCGTGCCGCACTCAAAAAAGTGGTTTTGAGAAAAACGCGTTCAAAGTTTTAGGTTTGTTAATTTATGCGATAAATTGGAAAAAAAATGTTTACCTTTAATCAGCGATGCCGGCACCATATAGCTGGCCTTCAAGAAGCAAATCATTGTCCCTAGCATCTTTTCTCGAACTTGTAGAGGCTCTTCTTGCCTCTTTTGCAGCGTCTGTGAGCGAGCGCTCCGCCAGCTCGATCCGCGCTGCGTCGGTTTCAACGCAAAAATTGAAACAATTTGGGCCGATAGTTACCCCCAACGTCTCCAAAACTTTCA
The DNA here is from genome assembly GCA_944452715.1 of Ophion slaviceki. Classification (NCBI taxonomy): domain Eukaryota; kingdom Metazoa; phylum Arthropoda; class Insecta; order Hymenoptera; family Ichneumonidae; genus Ophion; species Ophion slaviceki. Next base: position 50,683,168 of record OX101785.1, on the reverse strand, counting down.
TGACGCTTCTCAGGCCATCATTGAATAATAATACCGCGATATCAGCTGCAATATCGACGATTTTTTTGCTCCCGGACTGACACTTGGGGGCTATTGCCCAAACTGATTTGTTGTAGCTTTCATTGTTGTTTTGCGTGAAGCCGCCCAAACAACGCTGCAGCAAATCGTCTCTGCTCAAATTTATATATCCCGGTATACCTGCCGACCCTGAGGCGCGCAGCTGCGCGGGACCCCGAGCGTCACGGAGCGCTGCACCGCTCCACAAAATATTCAATATCTCCGAAAATAATTATTTTTTCGACCTGGGTCCAACGGCATCTTAATCTTAAATGTATTTTAGATTTTTCTAGATGGTTTTCAAAAAATCGATTTTTTGAAGCCGTCACAGTGGTGTTGTCCCTTAAAAATTTTGTGTCGACGTGAGCCCATCATTGTTACCAAGCGTGCGCAACCGCGGGGTCCGACCTACCTGCGGAGGCCCGAACCCGACGACTATAAACAGATTAGCGTATCCACGACGCATCGACAAATGTAAGCGAAATATTTTACGTATATTTTTGTATTATAATTTAATAGAATTAACCAAATTGATTAATTGTAATAAACCCCGAATTCTCAATCATTTGCATAAATCAATTCATTTATTAATCGAGTCACTGCGTCATTCTCACATTTGCATGCACCTTTCCCTTTTACACCCTCATCCCGAGCTAGTGCGCTAGGCGTAGGCTAAAAAGAGGGAACCGCGATAGGTATATACCCACGTCCCCTCAGGACGTCACAGCGCCCTCTTTGAAAAAATATAGTCCCCATGTGGGGGGGGGGGGGGGTCGATCAGGCGTTACGGTCTACGTACGTGGAGAGAGGCAAGTTTTAAACCCTTAAACGCAAACCTTGAACCCCCCCGTTCACGGTTTGCGTTACGTCACGGTTTTGGAACTGCCAGAAATAGCAAAATGTCTCCATGTTCAAGTTTTGAATTTAAAACTCGCGCGCAATTTTACCGCGGAAAGTTGACAGCTTTCCATACGGAATGTCTGTTAAGACGGAATGACACCTCATCGCGGTCGGTATGGTAGAACAATTATAGATTCCCAAAAATCTCTGAAACGGCTCTTCAGATCCCGTCGAAACTTTGCCAAACGACGTCAAATAGATAGACGAATAGCTTCTAGCCCCTCAAATTTTCTGAATTTGAGAAAAAAAATGTAGATTGGCTTATCATAAGCCAATCTAGTTTTTTTTCCTCAAATTCAGAAAATTTGAGGGGCTAGAAGCTATTCGTCTATCTATTTGACGTCGTTTGGCAAAGTTTCGACGGGATCTGAAGAGCCGTTTCAGAGATTTTTGGGAATCTATAATTGTTCTACCATACCGACCGCGATGAGGTGTCATTCCGTCTTAAGGGGGGAAATCACAGTGCAAAAACATGCTCGGTAGCTTTCCCCCTTGCCCACTTTTTCCCAGCAAAATATCAAACAAAAAAAATGTTTTTTATGATTTTTTAATGTAAATTTACTTAAAAATATGTTGGCAAAATTTTTAGTCACAAGTCCGGAAAATTGACGGAGTTACAGTCATTTTAGTGGAAACAGGTAGCGCGACCGGTTAGTGTCCTCAGTCCCTGTAGGTGTGGCATCGTTCACAAAAGATGAAGTACAGGCTCTCATTATTTTGTGAAATATAATGAAGATAAAGGACCATCATATCGCCCTCAACCAGATACTTTAATGTAAGTATTAATATTCTAGAAAAAACTTAACTCTATATCAAGAAAAACGGAACGATCACTCTGAACGCGTTTTTCTCGAAACTACTTTTTTCGACCTTGTCCCTGCGAATACTCAAAAACTTATCATCCGATTTTCAATTTTTTTGCTTGAGATTTTTGTAATTGCAGTGACTAAGGTTGTACGTAGGCGATGTGATTTTTGTTGATAATTACTATTTTCAAAGACTGCTTGAATACAAAAAAAGGCCTTGAAGAGAAAAAATGCCCACACTGTCGGCATTTTGTACAAAAAAACTAAAATAAGAACGGCTACGCATAACGATAGCTACATTTGTATAGTATCGGTAAATTGTCGAGTTTTTATTTACAGATAACCTTTTACAATGATACCAATGGGACAATGAAGAGAATTTTTTTTCGTCATCAAATAAAGGCACATATTTCAGTTACTTTTAAAGATTTTTTTCATAATAATTGGTATAAAACTAGATGAATATATACTTCATCACATGAGTACAAACCCGATCCTTTCATAATTAGTTATGTCTACGAAAAAAAATCGCAATTATTGACGACAAAGCAAAAGGGGGGTAAAGCCAGGCGTTACGGTCCCGTTACGTGGGGGGAGGGGGTCTGGATTATCAACAACATTATTTAAGGCGTTCATGTTGCAGAAGGGTATGCACGAATCTCATTTCGAATTGAATTACAGTATTTTTACTAGAAAGGGCACTGGGGGGGGGGGGGGGGGGGTAAAGGGGTCAAATAAAGAAAAGTAAAACATTTGTGGTTTATCTAATGAACGGATGAAAAGAGTTTCTGGGAGTTTGAAATGGAATACGCATGCATGAAATGAGCATGCTCTTGTTACGTACAAAACAACGGTTCAACTTAGAACTCGAGTGCGGAAGCTCATTTAAGGTGTTATATTAAGGAGGGCTATTCCCGCTAAATTTGTCTTATTTTATTGAAATTGAATGCGGTAAATCTTTCGGTTTTGGGCGGAGGGAAAGTGCAACGGATAGAATTTGACTTCCGAAAACATCGCTTAAGAGGTTCAATTGGAAGGTAAACAAATGACGATCTTAGAATTATACTTAAATGGACACAACCTTCCAATCCTCTAAACCCTGTAATGCAATAGTAAAATACGTGCTTTGAGGGGTCATATCCTATGCATACCGTGGTCCCAATTTTATTTTGGGAACGACGTAAAAACTTGTAATAAAATCGGGTTAACTATTTCGGACTACCATCAAACAACTCAATGCGCTATTGGGAGACGTCGTTTAAGAGGGTTGGGTAGTAAAGAGCACGTGTCAATTTTTATTCGAATCGACAATAAAGATTTTCCTTCACGAAGTTAATGCATCCTTTTCAGGTGCAGTGGAGCGATGAAGCTCAGAGGCAAATACCGAAGCTCACTTAAGGGGTCAGGAACATTCCGTTTCTAGCTCCGATAAAGCTGCACGTATTGATCTCGATTATGAAAAACTTCGTTGAGACGTTGTAGTAGACGAAGAGTGAGTGCAATTCAGCTATTGCACCGAGCTTCATCCATTTAATGCATTCGGCCGAATGTGCATTTATTGGGTGTGGATTATGCAGTTAAGCCAGCTATCAACGTTGGCCATCTCCATTTAAGGGATTAAAGAAGTATAAGTTGACGTCCGTCTTTTACGTTTTACCGTGAAAGGAGATTTGGGGCTTTTATCGAAATTTTAGGGTTTTACCGCGCTCGGGCACAAGAAAGCGATTTTGCTTGGTCGCGATATGCGACTGGATTTAAGGTATTCTATTCGGCGTCCAATTTGAAGAAGGGGGAGTGGGATCATTTTGCTTAAACTAAACGTGACGACTTTTACGACGAAGGGTTGGTGTACTGAAACGCAGCCTGAGTTATTATCCGCTGACACCGAGAGAATAAAGATAAAATCGATGCTCCGAACGGTTTTCGCATATTCCCGACTAGAAATATCGCTGCGGGGCAGACTAGAGCTGCATCCGGCATACCCGACTTGAAATGTTGTTCCGGCAGCCGGATCACTGATCAGGCAGGTTTGAAGATACGGCCCGGAATACCGTAGAAGCGCCCGCCTCATCTGTGCTGGATATTTACTGGATCAGTGAATCCGAAGAACGGGTGTAATAAAGACAAGATGATCAGTCCTGAACCAGGTAATCTTGCGAGGACCTTGTTAGGGCGCCGAAGGCCGTGTCTGATCGGCGCCGTATGTCTGCCAGATCAGTAGTACCCAGATACCGATGTAAAAAGGCAGCATTAATCAGGCCCACATCAGACGACCCGCAACGCGTCCCTCACATGGGTCTGTTAAGGTTACCTGTCCAAGGCCTGATCGATTTTCTTTTTCCCATCCGTGCTCCGAGGTTGGCTAATCCAGTAGACATCAGGTGCCGATCCGCCATGCACTTCGAAGTGTATGTCTGATTTGCGCCGAATGTTACCGGGTAACCTTATTCGGGGCCATCAAAGTAAACAACTGAGTTGCTGCGTGCATAATTTCAGCAAGATTTTAATAAAAGTAATATGGTGTCCATGCGGACGCCCTCATAATTAAATCAAAATACAAAGAAAGAATAAAAATAAATTTGACCTTTGCATCGTGGGAATGCAATGCTTTTTTTCGTCCCCTTCCATTCGTTTATTTTTATCATCATCAAAAGGTAATCAATCAAATCAATAAAAATAAATTTTATCGGCACAACTTAAACATTTTTTTTTTAATCATCATCAGAAGCCTTTTCTTGCAAATTCCGGTCGTAACACTCTAATGAGAATATGTAAAAACGTGTGAGTTATTTTTACAGCCTAAATAGGCAAAAAATCCGGTAAAAAGAACTATCGTGTATTGCAGCGATGCAATCTTCAACCCCATGAATTAAATTATTGACATTCTTTAGAATGGAATTAGAATGATAAAAATATGCGAAGAAAAAAAGAAGGTTTACACAAGTGTTGGAATCGCTAAATAGGTAGCGCGCTTAGCTCTAGAATTAGAAGACGTAGGTTCAATTCCGAGGGGAGGTAAAAAACTTCAACAAGGCAGGATACGTTTTATTTCAATTATCATATAGGCAGGATCATAAATAACGCATATGGAAACAAAAAATACCACCAGAATTTTTTTATTTGTAATTTTTGGATTTTTTTACCTTTTCAGGCTCTGATCTGGTTGCCGTAACTATGCCTGAAATGAGAAACAATCCAAAAATTACGAATAAAAAACTCTGGTAGTATTTTTCGTTTCCATATGCGTTATTTATTATCCTGCCTATATGGTAATTGGAATAAAACGTATCCTGCCTCGTTGAAGTTTTTTACCTCCCGTCGGGATTGAACCTACGTCTTCTAGTTCTAAAGCTGAGCGCGCTACCTATTTAGTCATTCCAACACTTGTGTAAACCTTCGTTTTTTTCTTTGCATATTGTTATCATTCTAATTCTATTCTAAAGACTGTCAATAATTGTAAAGAATGCCAATAATTTTATTCGTGGGGTTGAAGATTGCATAGCTGCAATGCAACATTAATTCTTTTTTACCAGATTTTTTCTGCCTATTTAGGCTATGAAAATGACTCACACGTTTTTACATATTCTCATTAGAGGTTTACGACCGTATTTGCAAAAAATCTTCTGATGTTGATCTTGTTACAAAAATGTTAAGTTGTGCGAACGCAATTTAATTTTGTTGATTTGATTGATTACCTTTTGATGATGATAAAAGTAAACGAATGAAAAGGGAAGAAAAAAAGCATTGCATTCCCACGATGCAAACTTCAAATTTATTTTTATTCGTTCTTTGTATCTTGATTTGATGATGGCGACGCCCGCATGGATACCATATTACTTTTGTTAGAATCTTGCCGAAATTATGCACGCAGCAACTCAGTTGTGTACTTTGATGTCTCCGAATGAGGTTATTCGGTAGACATGCGGCGCAAATCAGACATACACTTCGAAGTGCATGGCGGATCGGCACTGGATGTTTACTGGATTAGCTAACCTCGGAGCATGGATGGGAAAAGGAAAATCGATCAGGCCTTGGACAGGTAACCTGAACAGAGTCATGTGAGGGACGCGTTGCGGGTCGTCTGATGTGGGCCTGATTAATGCTGCCTTCTTAAATCTATCTATCTGTGTATCTGGCAGACATACGGCGTCGATCAGGCACGGATTTCGGCGCCCTAACAAACTCCTCGCAAAATTACCTGATTCAGGACTGATTAGTTTGTCTTTATTACACCCGTTCTCCGGATTCACTGATCCAGCAAATATCCAGCACATATCAGGCTTCTACGGTATTCCGGACGGTATCTTGAAACCTGTCTGATCAGTGATCCGGCTGCCTGAACTACATTTCCAGTTGGGTTCTATCAGACATTGCTGAGATCATTCGCCAAAAATCGTTTTCGATTTCATCTTATTTCCGGTCAGAGCGAATGGATGATTTGACCAATGCTCGAAGATACAAGTTCATTCATAGAATCATTCTTTACGCGTCAAAAACGAAAACACCGTCTGGCTTGATGTTTCGGCATGAGTTGTAACCCTCTTCGAACATACTCATCATTGAATGTATCGATTTTATTTTATTTCGCGGTAATAAGCCCCGAGACGTGCGAAGTGCGTTACTGAAACGGAGCCAGAGTCATTATTCGCTGACACCAAGAGAGTAAAAAGAAAATCGATGCTCCGAACGGTTTTCGCATATTGTACCAGACATTGCTAAGATCGTTCGCCCAAATGCGTGTTCGATTTCATCTTATTTCCCGTCAGAATGAATGGATGATTGGACCGGTGCTCGAAGATACAAGTTTAATCATGTAATCATTCTTTACGCGACAAAGACGAAATTAACATCTGGCTTGTATTTCGGCATGAGTTGTAACCCTCTTCGAACATACTCATTGAATTTATCGATTTAATGTTTGATGGGGCAGCATATATTCGCAAGGAAATACAAAATTAGTATGATCTCTTGTATGGTTCAACGGGAAGTAAATGTGTATAATATATATTATTCATTAGATCGGTGTTCGCAGCCATCTGGTATATCGATACTCTATATCGATGACAAAGATGGCTGATAGCCCTGCTCATGAATATATAGCGCGGGAGTTTTAATTTGAGATTAGACTCTTCACACCCCCACATAAACGAATGAATTAAACCTTTCAAAAAAATAACAAGTATTAGAATTCCAATCCCATTTGGTTCTTGCAGTCTGTGAATTTTGGCCCATAAAGCCCTTTGGTTAAAATATCTGCTGACATCTCTTCGGCTGGTACGAATTTGACCTCGAGTGTCCCTTTTTCGATGCGCTCTCGTATGAAATGATGTCCAGTATCGGTATGTTTCGTCTGGGACGATAACCAGCATTTTTTGGGAGTTCGATGGCTCCTTTCTTGTTACAGTAAATCGTGACTGCCGATGACACCACCTCAGTGTCTATCTCCAGGGTTGAGGTTGTAATGGGGTTTAGCCGTCGGGGGTGAAGTACGAGAGGAGCGCCCTATGCTTATGCACGGAGCCGATTGAATGTTACCAACTGTTAGCTTTCAAATAATCGTCGTATTAAACGTACGTTTACGAACTATTTTCTACATCTATTTGTAAAAAAATGCATTTTTGAACATTCCGTGATTACATTAAGGGTTTTTATTACTTTCTATAATTATTTTCTATAACTTTTTCTCGCTCAATTAACGCGAAACGAGTTGGCAACGTCATAAATCGTGGTATATTATAATGCTCAGGTTGGCAGAAGTGTCGCGAAGTGAGAGACCTATGCGCCCCATTCGTAACCTCAATATCGACCCAAGCAGCTATCAAAAATGAATATCGGTTCGAGTAAAGAAAAAATTATGTATGAAAAAAATCCGCGTTATTTTCTCTATGCCAAGAAATGTTTAGAAATGTATAATTTATGAACATAGTTATGAAATTAATATTAAGTAATTCTGACTGTTGCATACGCGCCCTTCGATAAGCGCGTTTTTACATTTAATATAATTTTTGATTCGCCAGTTCTGTGAAATAACGTGAAATATGTGTAAGGAAAGCACAGGATTCACAACAAATTTTCTTGTAATATATAATCGATAAGACCGAGCGGTTAGTCGATTACAATAGAGTTCCTTCTCGTACTTCTTTCAAGGGAAGACTGACTGTTCACGCGACAATTGCGCGGATTTTCGAAACGGAGGGGAGTGCGGAGTGTCTCCAGCGTTGGAACGCTGGAGCGGTCGGGCACTCTATATTAAATTTAATAATTAGTATTGGAGTAAATTCTGAACATACCGCCCGCTTTGTTCCGGCAGAAACGAAAGGAAGTACAAGCGTCACTAGTTACCTCCGTGTGATCTCGAGATTTACACAATTTTGACCCGACAACATAAGCGAGAACTTAAATCAAATAACAAAATCATAAACCCGACATTAGTATCGCACTTAAACTAAACTTTACAAAGCCATGCCCGACATTGTATCGAACTTAAACTAAACGGTATAAAGCCATGTCCGACATTGTATGGACCTAAACTAAACGGTATAAAGCCATGTCCGACATTGTATCGACTCAAACTCAACGTTTGTCTAAGTCGGTAAGCCCGAAAGCGCGTCGAGGTAACGCGGAATCGGAGGGCAGGTCACAGGGAAGGGGACAGACCTTTGAGATCGGGCGATTTAACTTTGTTTTCGTGGTTCGAAGCGTGACGACACATACGAACCCGTCTGAGCCTGGATGGGTATCGATAACCCTGGCTAATTCCCATCGACACGGAGGGTGTAACTCATTCTTTAGAAGGACTAGCTCTGTCACTTAGCGCGCTGTTGCAAAGTGTGCAAATAATCATGTGTTCAGGCTCTCCACATATGTTCGCGCCTAGCGATTACCTTTTGCCAACGAGATAACCGATTTCCGTTGACGGCGAGCAGCGAGGGCTCGGGAATGCTGGCTAGGGGTCTCCCGATCAGGAAATGCCCCGGGGTTAGCGCATCAAAATGTTCTGGGTCGTCCCGTAGTGGGTCGAGAGGCCTCGAATTTAAACACGCTTCCATTTCGCACAGTAATGTAGAAAACTCGAGTTCTGATAGTGAGTGAGCAGTGGCGTAACTACGTGGGGGCGGTGGGGGCTCTCCGCCCCGGGCCCCAAAAAAATTCGGCGAAATAGGGGCCCCCAAAAAACTGGCAAAAATCCACTTAAAAAACTCAGTTTTCCCTTATCATTTCGTTGGGGTCCTCCCACCTTAAGAAAATGTGAACCACATCGCCATTAACTTCAACTCTATGGTTTTGACCAAGCTTGATGACAGTTTAGTCGTTTGTATTTGGAGCGGCGGGTTCGGGCGGATCGTTTACCGATCGAATGACAAAAAGATCCGATTTTTTTTTTGTCATCGAATAGAACAGTCCATAATTGTATAAGACAGAGCCAAATAAAAAAAATGACAGCAAGTTTTACGCCATCAAAAACATTCTTAGCGAGACTAGTGATTTTAATCAAATAATTTTGAACTTTACTGTCAGTTCCTTAGATTTCCAATCAAGATACCCTTGCGAGACGACTTGAAACAGCATTTTTATGATTTTGCAATTTTAGACTTGATAGTGCGTGAAATATAACCTAATTGTATCTGTAAAAAAAAATTGAAAATAGGGAGATAATTCAGCCATTTTGGATAAAGATGCGGTAACATTTTACTTATTTCCACATATCGATATCGATGTTAACTCATTATTGCTCTTTAAAGGTCCTAAATATTGAGGTCCTCAATATAGAAAAAAAAACAAAATAAAAAAATTAATGCATTTTTTCCACGTAAACATAACTTAGACAAGCTGTCGCTTGTCTCAAAACCGGCCGGAGTACGGCACGACAACGTGTATCTTCCGCGCATCAATTAAAAAAGGTAAGTAAATTTATGTTAAACCAGTGTTTTCATGGCGACGTGCCTGATTTTTTATCTTTGATATAAAAAATATAATATTAGCGGAAGAGTAATAATTCTTATTACTCATAATTGTTTTACGCAAATAATCCTAAGTTCTTTAGTAGATTTGATCCAAATCTTTGTTTTACTATGTCGGTTCTTTATATAAACAGGTCTCTCCGCACGTTTTGGGGTTTGTAAATGATAAACATCCATCTATCCCAATATTCCCTTTTATAACATTGAAAAGATAAGAAATAATCTATCGATACTTTATTTCGACAAGACCCAGCACTCAATTGTTAATGCAATAAAGTTAGTTTACAGTGTATCGACAAAGTGTTAATGAGGTGTATGTGTAAAATTGCATCAATGTACACTGATTAAATTGTATGCGTGCGTACAGATGTGAATATTTTGTTGGGTACGTTTACCTCGTCTCGTAGACTCTCGCGCTCTTAGTGACAGACTTAGGATTCTAAACGTAAAAACTCCGTCGTTTTTTGTTAATTTTTATTCAATTTAAAACAAAGTTGCTACCGTTGAAATTGACGTGACGTGCATTATTGGACTTTGATTTCACTATAAAAAACAGGCTTCCTTGCTTACGTTCGCACCCAAAAGGTAAGTTCAGCGTTTGCAATTTTATATTTTTTTTATTGGTTTTTTCCTTAGGTACACGCTTTTTGCGTTTGGTACCTATTCTTCCCCATCATTATGACCGTTCTTTCCTCTACTGTTTACTCCTTTTTGTCTCCATCTTTCTCCCTGTTCCCCCCTGTTGCGGCCGCAGCCGACTTCCCCCTCTGTATTATATTCATCATGACATTTCTGTCATGGGTATAGGGAAACTGCGGAAACCCTATACCAATACAGCCGGTCATCGAGTTCGCCCCCCAGTCGTGGAACTAGTCTTATTTCGCCGCGAAATGCCGAAGAAAAACATTTCACGACGAAATGTACGCGACTGGGATTCGAACCCGGGACCTCCCGGTCCGCTGGTTTAGTGGCGAGCACGCTAACCACTAGACCATCGCACCAGTGTTTGAAATTTTATATTTTGTGAGCTTGGTTTGCCGTATGTCTTATGAATTTCGGCTCAAATGAACTTTGAGAAACTGATAAATCGTTAATCGTTGGTTTTGCAGCCAGGCTTGTAGCAGTTGGCTTCGGACGCCACGGCGCTTTCGGACCGTAAGAATTCTTGCGTTGCGGCAGCGATTTCAAGATCCGAAATGTAAGTTTACTTCTTAATAGGGTTTGAATACTTTAAACAGGAGTTTTAGGTCTGAAACGAGCTTCGATTTCGACTATCAACAGCCTTATTTGTTAGTTTTGCAGCCAGGGTTGTGGCAGTTGGCTTCGGACGTCACGTGCCCTTTTAGACTTGAAGAATTTTTACCACGGCTTTAGATCGTCTTACTATTTCGAGTCAGCATCAAGAAAGAAAGTCATGTCATCAAGAAGTTATCCAAGCGGGGCCACGAAGCGGAAGAAACAGAAAGAGAGGGAAGAAGATGCTAAACGAAACGCAGGGGCTTTATTGAAATTTCTGAATCCCCAACAAAGCCACTCTGCATTTACGGAATCTAGTCAACTAGAAGCTGGTCACACGTCTGGTGAACTGATCGCTGAGTTAGGAGCAGGAGCTAAAGTGACTGAAATGAAGACAGAATCATGCCCAAGTTCAAATCTTACCATGGTCAGTTCTGAAAACGTAACCGATGCTCAGCTAGAAACTCCGAATCAAGAATTAGTACCGGTTTCATTTGGTCCAGCAGCAACAACTGCAGTTAAAGTTGAAGGTCAATCTAATACTGCCATCAATCATCCTCAAGATGTTGCTGAGGAACGAGCTGTGGGTCCCTCGGAAATGAAAGAGTGCCACTTGCGCAGCGATCTCACTTTAACGGACATTAGCCTTTGGCCATCCGTGATTCCCGACGAACTCCGAGTTTACATAGTACAGAAAGGGGTTGAGATCGTCCAGCACTCAAATGACTCCTTCATAAATTCAATACGCTATCGCAAAGGGGAGAAAATAAAAGGATCTGAACGACGATTAACAAAGGATTTTTTCTACAAGGCGATGCCGAATGGCGAAAAGGTCCGTCGATCGTGGATGTGTTACTCTCCTACTGAAGGATCCATTGCTTGTTTCTGCTGCAAGCTGTTTTCAGCTTCAAGAGAACAAGACAGTGGTGGATTTAGTTCGAAGACTGGTTTTAGCAAATGGTGGAAACCAGAACGAGTTAGATTCCATGAAATCAGTAAGGCTCATGTGGAATGCTTCAGTAAGTGGCAAGAGTTAGCCTTCCGACTCCGACACGAGAAAACGATAGACAACCAGGCAGAAGCCGCCGTCGAAAAAGAAAAGACCAAATGGAGAGATGTACTGAAACGAATTCTGGATATAATTCGTTTCTTGGCGAAGCAAAACATGTCTCTACGTGGTCATCGCGAAGACAACTTAAGTGAAAACCAAGGAAACTTTCTTGAACTTGTGAATTTGATGGCAAAGTATGACGAAAAATTGGCAAAGCTCGTGGCAAAACGCAAGCAAGGAATAAATCAGACAACTTACTTATCCGCGGCTATACAAAATGAGTTCGTACACCTTATGGGCAATCGAGTGAGGAAGGACATACTTGATCAAGTGAAAGAAGCGAAGTACTTTGCCATTTTTTTCGATAGCACGACGGATTCAGCCCACATCGACCAAACGTCGCAAGTACTTCGCTACGTAGAGTTTGAAGAAGATTCTGTGGTGGTTCGTGAATCGTTCATCGATTTCATAGAAACGAAAGGCAAACATGCGAATGAAATCACTGAGATGATATTGGAGAAACTGAAAGCGGACGAGTTGGATATAATGAACTGCCGCGGTCAAGGTTATGATAATGCGGCAGTTATGAAGGGAAAGCATACCGGAGTACAGAAACAAATATCTGATATCAATCCGAAAGCCAAGTTCATAGCTTGCTCGAACCACAGTTTGAATCTCGCAGGAGTTCACGCTGCTAAGACTGAAGTACACTCTATAACCTTCTTTGGTATTTTGGAGCGATTGTACGCGTTCTTTTCAGCGTCTAGTCATCGCTGGGTTCTACTACATTCCACAACTGGAGTCGTTATTAAACGTATATCTGAAACGAGATGGAGCGCCAGGGGCGATGCGGTTAAAGTCGTAAAAATTCATTTCTCCGAAATTGTTGATGTCCTGGAGCGATTGACAGGTCCTGAAGAAAATGACAACACCAGATCCGATGCAACCCTGCTGTTGCCGCCATTGCAGACGTTCAGTTTTCTTAGTTTTCTGGGGCTTTGGTCTTCCGTTTTAACTGAGCTCAATGATACTCAAAACTATCTTCAGATAAAAGGACTCTCTATCGGTCACTGTGCTCAAAAACTAGACGCACTCAAGCTGTTTTTGGAAACAAAAAGAGATGAAATTATAAATACCGCCATCAGTTTCGCCGAATCCACATGCACTGAGATGGGAATCACACCAGAACCACCAAGACGGGTTCGACGTAAGAAAAGAGTGTTAGGCGATGGAGAAACTGCTGAAGATGCGGGTTTGACGTACAAGCAGGAAATTCGCCGACAGATGTTAGCTTGCTTAGATAAGTTGATTGTGGAGATCAAAACGCGTTTTGAACAATTACGAAGTATAGCGGATAGCTTTTCGTTCCTCGCACCAGCCACGTTACTGGACCCGCTTACTCAAGTGAATCTTGATTATGCACCCGATGATATCGACAAAGAAGAATTCTGCACGGAACGGGACAGGCTTCAAAGATTTGTGTCAGTTTCGCCTAATTGTGACTCGCTGAAGCAACAAGGACCGCTGCAGCTATTAAACTATCTTCACCGCCACAGACTGTCTGAGTCGGTTCCAAATATTGTTATTATGTTGAGAATTTACCTAACAATGGGTGTAAGCGTTGCAACTTGCGAAAGGAGTTTTTCTAAATTGAAGCTCATAAAAAACTACTTAAGGTCCACGATGATACACGACAGGCTGACCAACCTGGCAATTTTATCGATTGAACGAGAGGTCGCTGATAGAATCGATTTCGATTCTGTTATAACCGACTTCGCAGAAAAAAAAGCCTGTAAAGTAGATGTAAGCTTGTAACTGTAGAGCCATACAGCGATGTACATCCACTTCATAACTTGTAATAAAGGGGATCACCAATGCAACCAACGTTCTTTTTCTGAAACTTGTAGATATTCTTTTTGTATTATACTTTCAGATATCGCCATTTTTAATAACCATGGAAGATGCCATCTTTGGGCGCCATTTTGTTGTGGGGCCCCGAGTTTCCGTCCGCCCCGGGCCTCATAAACTTTAGTTACGCCGCTGTGAGTGAGAGCCCTCTACTCTTTTCATGTGACTCTTAAAGCTTTTGACGCCGGCCTCCCATAAACGTCCGAAATGAGGCGCGGAAGCAGGAAGAAAATGCCAACGGATTCCGTCCGTGGCTAAATTTTCGCGCAATTACGAATTTTTAATCGTAGATAGAAAGGCGCGACGCAGTTCAGTATCGGCACCTTGAAAGGTTGTACCGTTGTCACTGTAAATGTCAGAAGGCAGACCACGTCTCTTGACGAATCGTCGAAACGAAGCTAAGAAACCGGAAGTCGCGTAATCGTCGACGTATTCGAGATGAATTGCGCGAGTCGCGAGACAGATAAATAGAGCAACGTAATATTTCCGTGATTTTTTACCCCTGCCGACATAGGGTGTTACTTGAAATGGAGCGGCGTAGTCTACACCACAATGAGAAAATGGGGGCGACGGGTTTACTCGAGGAGACGGAAGGTCCCCCATGAGTTGACGTGCAGTCACTGCACGTTCGCGAGTACAGTTCCAACATTGATTGATTTTCGATTTTACGAGAGATCTGGCGCCAATAACCCAGTAATTTTGGCGCAATTAATTTAAAACATTAAATTAATTGGCGTTAATTGAGAACCGCCGTGGAGCGATCTGAAATGTGTTTTAACGATAATTAATTCACTGATGCGATGTCGTGGTAAAATCAGTGGGAAGCGTTCGTTATACGACAAGAACGAATGGCGTAACCGCCCGCCAAGACGCAATTGGCCCTTCCCGTCGAGGAAAGTGTTGAGTGATTTTAGCACGCTCGACCGCGGAAGCAACTCGTTTTGCTGTAGGGCATGAATTTCAGCGGCGAAGCTATCGTTCTGGATTTTACGTATCTAAAATTCGCGAGATTCTTGTATGCGATCTGCGAATTTAGTATCGCGCGCCGTTGATTTATCGTGCTGTCGAGCGCGAAAGTTGCCAAGCCAATGCAAAAGGAGGGCCGTGACGCGGAGTTTGCCCCAATCGGAAAATCGATAGGAAAAGTCCCACTCTTCCTTCTCTTGTGCAACGTGTATGGTCGCTGGGGCGCGTTGTTCGTCGAAAACTGATTTGTGAGTGACCATGCGCTCGGACGGTGCGCTAGGTCGTGTTTTGGGCCAAAATGCCGAATTCTGGTGTAGGCACGGGGGGCCGGACCGCCAAAGGGTGTGATCAATTAATTCTTCTGCCGAGATTCCCCGTTACACACAGTCCGCAGGATTATCTTGCGTGGGGACGTGATGCCATTTAATTTCCGGCATTTTGGTCTGGATTTCGGAGACCCGATTTGCTACGTAAGGCTTCCAGCGCGACTGATGCTGGGTAAGCCACGCAAGTGGGATGGTGGAATCTGTCCAACCGTGCACGGAAATGATGTCGTATTTGACGATTTGTTTCACGCACTCAAATAGTCGCACGAGTAACACGATTCCATTTAGTTCTAGTCGAAGGATCGCGACTGTTTTCAATGGCGCGACTTTGGATTTTGCCGCGATTAACGATATCGAAACGTTCGACGGCGAATTGAGAACGCGTAAATAGACAACCGCGGAGAACGCGCGCTACGATGCGTCCGCGAAGCCGTGCAGTTCCATGGCATTGTGAGATGGCGAGAGACCATTCCAGCGTGGGATTCGTAATTTCGAAAGGCTGGGAAGCTCACGACAATATTTTCCCCAAATGTCTTGAACCGATTGAGGGACGGCATCATCTCAAACAACTTTCGCAAGCCACAAATCTTGTATAAGCATTTTGGCCTGGATAACAACGGGCGTGGCCCAACCGAGAGGATCAAACAGTCTTGCGATTAGCGATAAAATTGAGCGCTTTGTACTTCGCACTTTCGGAATTTCCCCGACTTAGAAACTGAACGCGTCTTCCTTGGGAAGCCAGGTGACGCCGAGAACTCTGTGGATAGCCAAATCCACTCTTGAAAGATTGATTGCAAGATCGTGTCCGATGTCCGGAATGTCAGATAAAAGCGCGATATCGTTTGCTCCCCCGTTGCGTAACGTAAACCTACCGCGTTGTAATAGCGCAACGAGTTGGGCGCGAATTGCACGCGCTTCTTCCTGTTCATTTGCACCGAATAGGACATTGTCCACGTAAGTCGAGTTACAGATTACGTCGGCCGCGTCAGGAAATGATTTTCTTTCGTCGTCCGCTAATTGTGTGAGTACGCGATTTGCAAGATACGGTGTGCACGTTGTCCCGTAGGTGACGGTAAGGAGTCGATAATTTACTATGGGGACGACCGGAGTCGGTCGCCAAACGATGCGCTGGTAATCTGTATCTTCGCGATGCGCTTTAATTTGTCGAAACATTTTCTCGATATCTGCTAGGTAAACAAATTTATGTCGGCGCCAGCTTGATATGATACCACCTATGTCGCGTTGCAGTTTCGGACCGATGAGCAAGTGATCGTTCAGAGACGTTCCGTTTGACGTCGCGCTTGAAGCGTTAAAAACGACCCGCAGGCGAGTAGTTGTGCTGTTTTCGCCGATCACGGGGTGATGCGGATGGTATAACGGCTGCTTTATTATATTGGGACTATTAACCCTTTCCATATGGCCCAGAGATTTGTATTCTTGTAAAAAATCTGAATATGTCCGGTCTAGATCCGGTTTTTTCTGCAAGCGTTGCTCGTGCTGAGCGTATCTCGATAAGGCGATTTGGTGACTGTCAACGATATCTGGGCCTTGCCCGAGACGAAACGGCAAGCGAACTATGTGCCGCCCCGTATTATCGCGTCAATGCGTCTCCAAGAAATGAGTTTCGCATTCTTCCTCTTCCGGTGTGAGGAATTTTTGGGACAGAATTTCTTTGATTTCCCAAAATTTACGAATAATTGCGTCTGTGCTGTGCTCGATAGCACTTTGCATCGTTGATGCGTGAGAAGCTCGCTGGTTGCGAGGGCTTTCGATAGGTCCGGAGATTATCCATCCTAACCGCGTGAGTTGGGCCGTCGGTGACTTAAGAGGGCCCTTTTGGGGTCGTAATGGCCCGAGTAATAATTGACCATAGAGATATGCACCGATTAAGACGTTAATCGATTCCTTACTGGAGGGATCGAGATCAGCGAGTTGTAGACCCCGTAAATGTTGCCAGGAATTTATTTTGCGCGAGGTGTTCACGGCGTAATTCGTGAGGCTTTTAAAAATGTATGCTCTCATTTTAAGAGGCGGCGCGTTTTATCCGGAGCATGATTCGAGCGAGAGATTCACGTAGGACGTAATGCGTGCGGATTTTCCGTTTCCAAAGACGGTGATGTCGAGATCGGCTCGACGACGAGGAGTGCGCAATTTATGAGCAAGCGACTCCGTTATACAAAGCTATGTGATGAACCTTGATCGATTAAGGCTCGTGCTTCTATGACTAGATCTTCCGGAGTTCGTAGTCGTACCCATGCGGTAGTGAGAAGTACGGAAGTGAGGCACTTTTGCATAGTGCAAATTGTTGCGGTCCGGTCCGGCGAACGTTCTTTCCCCGCAGAAACCGCACCGATCGACTTATAAGAGTGTGATGCGCATACAGGAAAAGCACGTTAACGCTAGCTGCGTGATTAGAAACGTCGCCGACCTGATCGTCAGGCGCTACTGTAGTGTCATGGCTATCGGGCAAAGCGTGATGCACCATCGTATGATGCGGCTTCTTACATTCTTTACAACGATTCAAGCTAGGACAATTATTCGTAAAATGACCAGCTTTCAAGCAGTTAAAACAGAGCAGTTGGCTTTTCGCGAACGCGAACATAGGTCTTGTGTTTTCTTGGACCACGCGGGGCAGAAAACAAGATTGTGTGTTGCCGAGCAGTCGGGACATTGCTTGGCAGTCGCATTGTGTACATTAGCTTTACCGTTTTTTTGTTTGACGCGTTCGCGTTTGAATTATCGAGTTTCTCAATCTGAACGGGAGCAGAAATACCACGGATTCTTTCGGTCAAGAAATCCTTAAGTGTTTCGAATGACGGAAATTCATTTGATGCACTCATTTGATGCATTCATTTGATGCTTTCGTAATTTGCGTCTGAGACCGATACGTGTTCGATCATGAGAGCAGTGTTTTCTGTGACGAAAGATTTTAGGTAATATAACTTCTGACCTGACGTTAGGGATGCATTTTCACCGACTGGTGCTTGGAAAGAATCGCGAAAACTTTCCCACTTCGTAGGTTCACCGTTGAACTTGGGGATGGTGATGCGTGGGAGAGCGAACATAGATGGCCCTTGCCTCTCGCTGAACATCGTGGAGTTCGCCATTTTTGGCGCCGGGACTGGATGCGCCGCTTTCTTTTGTTGCTCCAAAACGTCCTCGTAGTCGTTTTCAGCCTGGATGAACTCAGCGTTGATAAAGTATGCGTGTTGGTTTTTTGCGTCATCAGCCTTTTGACGAAGTTGAACGTCCAGGGCTCTGCATGAAGACCATAACTCCTGTAAAGTTTGGATGCGTATTCGTGTTTTGCTGATCATGAATCGATCTTTACCGAGTTTCCGATAATTCGGTAAAGTTCTTCGACGTTGTTCGAAGGTCGCTTGTTGCTCTATGATGAGCTCTTCGAAGGAAAGCATTGTGACAATTCTCGGAGTTTTCGAATTTTAATTCTCCAAGCTGGATAGTCGTTTCTCTCAGGATGAGAGTCTTTGCTTACACTGTTCGAACCGCGAAGCGAAAACAAAGTTGTCCTTGAAGGCGAACTGTACTATCCGTTCCGAATTACACTGTTCAAATTTTCGCACGATTCCACCGGTTTATCTTATATATCCGGCTCGAAGGACCTCAAATGTTTCATACGCACCCTTCGATAAGCGCGTTTTTACATTTAATATAATTTTTTATTCGCCAGTTCTGTGAAATAGTGCGAAATAGGTGTGAGAAAAGCTCAGGATTCACAACAAATTTTCTTGTAGACTTTCACTTTGTTTCTTGATTTTTATGAAAAAATACGCGTACGTGGATCACACGGAGGAGCGCTAAATTAAGTCGCAATGACGAAAATGATAGCGTTGAGCGACCATGCCGAGCGGCGTATAATCGACAAGACCGAGCGGATAGTCGATTACAATAGAGTTCCTTCTCGTACTTATTTCAAGAGAAGACTGACTGTTCTCGCGACAATTGCGCGGATTTGCGGAGATTTTCGGAACGGAGGGGGGTGGGGAGTGTCTCCAGCGCTTTTACGATATTTCCAGGAATTTGACACGGTATACGCGGTCGGGCACTCTATATTAAATTTAATAATTCGTATTGGAGTAAATTCTGAACACTGACTAATTAAGGGAATAAGTACCAATTATATTTGTTGTTAATTATCCTGACGCATATATTTGGAGAAATTCAGCCATTAATGCGGAAATGAAAAGAAGATATAATGACGGTGCGTTGTAGAAACTTATAACTATCACGAATGAGGTTACAATTAATTTTTGTTGTTTGGTTGAGTTTTTTAATACAAGTATCCGGCAGCGAAATTGTTGTTTATATGAAAAAGCTAATCTACAACAAGGGGTTGATTGATATTGAATTTGAATACACCTTTTTTGTACAATATGTTAGCTGGAAAAAGGCAATTAAAAAATAAATAAAAGTGAAGATTTTGAAACTGATGAAAATGTACTCAACGGACACCGAAACCATTACAAGAATAGTCTGCATTATATCGTAAACCGAAGGTGAAGATGAACCACAGAATCGAAATACCTTCCAAAGGCTGTTTACCCTCTGATAGAAGATGAGATTGCCACCGAGTCCTCCTATACTGGAAAACCTTAGGATTGAAGGATCAATTCCGATCATTTTTTTATACCGAACAAATGTATCCATTGAAACAACTTTTTGTTTATTTGAAAAAACACATTGCTGTCTATAAAAGTCGAGACTTTCATATTAACAAAAAATTAGAAAAGCTCTGGTTGTAATTTTTGTGGTACATCCTTTTGCAAAATGCTTTTTGCGGTAACCATGATTCCGACTGTACAATATTTTTGAAAAATCGATTTTTTTACCCTCTTTATGTGTATGTACGCCCTTAAGGCGTCTGGCCTTCTTGGCCGATCGAAAAATGGGTATATTCAAAAAAAAATAATAAACTCGAAAGTATGAGTCGGAATATTTTTATTTTTTTACACAACGTCAGAAAGGGCTTTAAGGGGTTACCCCCACTTGCAATTTTGAAAAAATCGATTTTTTTTATTGCATTTTTTTGAAGTATAAGTATCCGGGCCCATACTTCTGTATGGGCCCGGAATAGATGACTCTATGTAAGTTTACAAAAAAAATATTTTCTTCGTGTAAACTGAAATTGAAACTTTAAACGCGTTTTTCTCAAAATGGCATTTCTGAAGTCGGTGACCAAGATTACTCGAACACTAATGAACCGATCTTCTTGAAATTTTGCAGGCTTATTTAATACATAAAAATGTAGTCTTTAATGGTTCGATTTTTTTTTCGAAAAAAAATGGCCGTTTTATAGCCAAAAAACGGCCGTTTTTTCGTTAAAATCGAACCATTAACTTTGACTGTCCGCCATTTTGTGAAAAATGAATATTTTTTAAAATCCTTCGATTAAAGACTAGTTTATACTTATATTTGACTAAATCCATCCGCATTTTTTTCAGATGATCCACTTCGCCGCAATGTTGGTCACCGCAAACCGTGTATATAAAAACATTATTTCATTGACGGCAATTTGCCACTAAACAATGTAATATTTTTCAATGAAAAAATTACTGAAAGTTCTTCAAGATGTGTTCTTTAAGATGGTATATTGATCGATTAAAAAAGTTTTGTAGTTTTGTTTAAAAAATTCATGAAAAAGGCCTTTTTGCGCTACAAGTAACACCTTAAGAATAACGTTAATAAATTTCCGTTCAAAGTATTTTAAAAATGGCGCCGTTATGCACATTGCCGCGGAGGCCCTCCGCACGATACGCGCGGTCGTTGTCCCAGCTGTTACCCGTTCATGTCACATCTGAAAAAAAAATCAGCACATTCGTGAGTAGTGTCGCTACAATGTTGTGTAGCGGTTTTTTTCGACCATTAAAAAAATTATGGTGAGCCGAAGAAAAAAATTTCCATTTTTCACCGAAATTTTTCGAGCAAAAACAATAATAAAACAAGAACTAACCAAGTTATCGCAAAAATCCTCCGTGACATTTTAGATAATGTATCTAAAATTATTGTGTAAAAATTTGAAAGCAATCGGATTTGAAAGCAATCGGAAAGCGATAGTTTACGATATTTCGATAGTACCAGTTCAAAAAATGTAGTTTCGAGATAATCGCAAAAGAAAGTAAATGTGCGGTTATTCAGCGCACGGTCGACCTCCCGCAGCAGCTCAACCTTCCTGCCGGAAAATAACTATAACTTGGTCAATGTTGCGTTTTTCAATACGTACTATGGCTTAAATTATTCTCAACAGTTCAGGCTTTATTAAAAAAAAAACAAAAATTACATGGTGGCCAGATGCCTTAATGTTAACGGTTACTTTGGCTCTAAATCTATTTTTACACAGTGACATTTTAGCCTTGAATCATTTTCGGTGTACACCTTGTTAATATTTTTGATACCATTCAAGTAATGCTTTTTTGGAAGTCCAGACAACACATCGTTCAAGTCCCGATTTCAAATAACGACTTTCCTATCCAACGCTTCAATCGTATCACTTCATTTATATTTGTTTTATATTCTTGGACTCTGTACAGGTGACCACGAAACATGGTGGATCGGAGACTCCGGATACCCGCAGCAACCATGGTTATTGACTCCCATTACCAACGTGTTGCCCGACACCCCAGAAGTTCGCTATACTGCTGCTCTTGTTCGAGCTCGATGCTGTATCAAAAGGTGCATTGGCGTACTTGAGGGGCGATTTCGATGTGTACATGGAGAAAGAACGCTGCGTTACGCGCCTAGAGCAGTAGAACGTATTTTGACTGCATGTGTAATCTCGCATAATATTTGCATAGACGGAAGATTAACATTTTACCACATCGGTAAGGAACCGCCTGAGCTTAACGCCGACAATGCTGGTGAACAGGATATAGTGGATCTCACAGGTTCACTGGCAAGGCGACGACTCATAGAAAACTATTTCACGAACAACATTTAAGCAGACCCCAATTAAATCCAACAAAAGACGCTCAAATAACGCCTACACATCGTCGTATTACAAGGAAAGCCCTTGTACAGGGTGTATAAAAATTATGTATCACCACTCTGCCAGGTGATTCTCCGAGTCACGTTCGGCGAAGATCACCCCCCAACATGGACTCGGAAAATTAATCTTGACCCCAAAACTCAAGGTCAAATTTTTTATTGGCTTCAAAAATTCTACTAAATGAGAGGAACAAAAGTCAGAAAGGAACCATGGGTCTCAAATGAACCCGTCACCCAGAAAATAAAAAATAAAATATAAAAAATTCGGAAATATGAGTTCCCCGGATCGTGGATAGGAGAAACACAACAATAGCGAGTTTAGCATCAAAATAAAGCCCTCCATCACTCAACCAGGAGATTCGAATGGTTTGGTCATGTCTCCATGTTGCATTGTGTCTGACTGCTTATGTGTCTCTGTCTCTCTGTCCAATCGTGTCTGACTGTCTTGGTTGTTTAACTGTTTGGTCGTGTCTCTTGGTATTATCGTCTGTTACTGCCTGGCCGTGTCTAGCTACCTTGTCGTTTGATCGTCTGGTCGTGTTATCTTGGTCCTATCGTGTGTGACCATGTGTTCAATGCCTTGGTGAGCGCGTTAATGACCAGGAAAAGTTTGCCATCCAGGGCGCTGGACATCGAAGAGCAGGACGTCCTCGAGTCATTGGAGACTCGAGCAGCGTGTTATTGCTCCTGCACGGGCCTTTCCCGTCATGGGCGTACGCCGAATAGCCGCTCGCGTTAGTATAGCGCATATGACAGTTGGTCGCATAATTCGCGAGGAGGGCCTGCGGCCGTATCGTGTGCAATATGTCCAAGCGCTGCACCCTGGGGACAATCAAGTTCGTTGGAATTTTTGCCGCTGGATGCTTCGGAAATTGCCAAGAGACCCTCGATTTCTTGAGCACGTCCTGTTCACTGACGAGGCGAGCTGCTCGAGCACCGGCATTGTGAATACCTATACGAGTTACTGTACCTACAAATTCGCTGTACATCTGCTGTACCTAAAATTCGTGACAGAAACAATAAATTATTGAGTACGACGAATCAGATCAGTTTGACTTTCGGTTTCGGTGCCCAACTAATCCATTTATCTAAACTTTGGAGTTTAAACGAACCGAAAGACCCTTTACGAAGCGGCGAATTCATAATAACATGTTCGAAAAATACCGTAAAACAAGGATTTCGATCCGGCGTTCAAACAGCGATTTCAGTATTTGTACATAATTGTGGGGCTCTAAAATGAGTTACAAATGTTCCAACAGGGCCACGACTATGTTATAGTACAGAAAAGTACAATATTCGTATTTCAAACAATGAAACAAACCAAAGAAGGATTTTCAATCTTTTGATATTCAGCGACTTATTATGAATCATTAAAGCTGTCATTATTTTTACTTAAATAATGATTCTTAATATGTTATGCTTATATCACAACGTTTATCACATGGAAATATGCGTTGTAGAAATGTTTTTTTTTTCTAATTTTTTTTTATACGTGGTAAAAAGGGTGAAAAATATTTTAAAGACCATGGGCATCTCCGCTGCGCTAGGGGTTAGGAGTTGCCTCTTAAAACCCGGAGCAGCGTCGTCACCCATGTGCTGGACTCTCATCTCGCATCATAGGGTCGGAGGGGGTCATCCCTCTCGGCCAGGGCTTTCACGAGATGCATGCCGGCTAAAAAACCCCCCTCCCCTGGCCAAAAAATCGAAATTTCTTGGTCAGGACGGGGGAACCACTTTTGTCCGATGACCGGCCATGGACTGCGTTAGCATTACTTCCAGCCGGACATCCTATCCATGTCCTCTTGTCTGATCGTATAGTCTCGTTGTGGTATTGGCTACTGAACGACGGCCCTTCTCATTCGCTCAGTCCAGGGCCGGATTTAGAGGTCTGGAGGCCTTGGGGCAACAAAGGAGTGGAGCCCCCCCCCCCCAAATTATTTTCCAAATAAAATGAACAATTTTTTCACAAGAGTTTTTCAATAAATAATTTATTGTGAAACCAAGTAGATTCTCTTAGCATTTAAAAAACATATATAAATATAATCAAAAAAGAGAATTATCTGAAAGTTTTAGTGTTAACGAACGGAACCTTCCGAGCTTTTTTCGCCGAAAAATCGTTGATGATTTCGCTGAAATCCAGTTCCCGAAGTAAATCACTTTCACAATGCTTAGGAGCGAAAGTTTGATAGACGGTTTTGTCCCATCGTGGTTCGCAGCCTATTTTTTATAATTTTCATTTTTGAAATGTTTACTAGTGTTTACTAGTTTACTCGTCGGAATTTGAAAGATTTTTTTCCCGAAGTCTCCATTGTGGGGGCCCCTCTTTTGTGGAGGCCCCGGGGCTGTAGCCCCGGATGCCCTCTCCTAAATCCGGCACTGGTTCAGTCACCCAAGCATCCGTCTGCATTCTTTCTCCTAAGGACAGTCTCTACGAAGGTGGACACGAGGGCCCATCGTTTGCTGTCCTGGGTCATCACGCCAACGATGTTATCTGGCATGATTTCTCCACCTGTCGCCTCTAGTCGGCGTCTCGTCTCGGTCCATCGGTAACACGTAAAGAATGCGTGTTCCGCGTCGTCATTCCGTATGCATGCATTCCGTACTTTTTCCATGTTGTGTTGGTATCGTCTAAAGTATCCATTCCCCGTCAGGAACTGCATGAGATAAAAATGTACCTTCCCGCAGCTCCTTCCGATCCACGGTTTCAGTTCCGGTATCAGTCGTTTTGTCCACGTCCGAGGCGTCTCGTTTGTCCATTTAGTCTGCCATTGTCGTATCGTCGTCTCCCGTTCCCTTCTTGCCGCATTTGACCGTCCCGTCTGTGCACTCTGAAGGTAGATTCTCCTTTGCTCAAAAGCTAGGAGATCCACCGGGATCACGCCCGCCACGAACAGAACTGCCTGCCGAGACAGTCCTGTAGGCGCACTCGATCCTGAGCGCACCTTGTCTCTGTGCTATCGTCATTGAGTGTCTGTATTTAGCTACGTGGAGTGCTTCCCCCCATATCTCGGCGCCGTATAGGAGGATTGAGTGGGTCGTCGACATGAGTAGCCGACGTTTACTCGGTCTCGGTCCTATAGTATTTGCCATCAGGCGGCTGAGAGATTTTACTCTCTCCGCCGCCCTTTCGGCTGTCCGTCTTATGTGGGGCCAGAAAGTTATCTTCGTATTCAGAGTGACTCACAGATACTTGATTTCGTTTCTGGTCTCCATCATCTCTGTCCCGACATTCATCTGTATCATTGTCGGTATTCTCTTTCTCGTCAGTAACATAAGTTCTGTCGTGGCTGTGGCCAGTCGGAGTCCGTGTTCCGTCATCCATCCGCCCACCCGCCTCATCATTTGGTTAAGTCGTAGGTGGGCCAGAGACGGATCGCGTTCGACGATCATAGCTGCTACGTCGTCGGCGTAAGCAACTAAGAAAGTCTCAAGCGGCATCTCCAGCAGCAGCAAACTGACGTATACTCCATTCCAAAAGTCCGGTCGGAGAATTGATCCCTGGGCGACCCATGCCGTGATCGTCCGAGTTTCTCGTGAGTCCGTCGTTTCGTACGTAATACGTCTGTTTCGTAAGTAGTCGTTCAGCAGTCGGGTTAGGTACGGTGGGACCCCGAAAACGTCTCTCAGCACTTCCAGAATGTCCGCCCACCTCGCCGAGTTGAAGGCATTCTGTACGTCCAGTATCGCCAGTAACACCATCGGGCGATCCACATGGCAGTACTGTTGAGTTCGATGGAGGGTCGTCACAACGTCTTGGATTGCTCCAATTGTCGATAGTCCCTCCCTGAAGCCGTATTGTCTATCCGATAATCCGCCAGCGGCTGCGATTGCGTCCGTAAGTCTGGGTCTTATCAGTTGTTCGTACAGTTTTCCTGTCATGACAAGTGAGCTCTGCGCGCGGTAGGCCGACGGCGAGTGAGGGTCCCCCTTGCCTTTGGCAATAAGCACCAGCCTCGCCACGTTCCACCGCTCACCGAACGTGCCTGTCGTCAAGCATGTGTTGGGTGTTGGGTCAAGGTGTACATATCCAGGAGGACCCGTGGCCTCAGGTTGCCTATTAGCCGCAGAATCTTTCCCGGAATGACGTCCGGTCCTGGGGCCTTTTCGACCTTGATCGAGGCGGTCGCTCTCGCGCGCTCCTCCTTGGAAAAGAGTGGTATGTCCCCAGGTTCGTCGTCATCTTCCGTCTCCGTTCTCGTCTCGTGCGTTGGAAAAAGTCCGTTGGTGATCGTTCGTGTCGTTGGTGTAGAAATGTTATTAGCATCTTCTTATATATTATTAACACGTTTTTAGTTTTTTAATTTCTATCTTTTGTTAATAATAATGTTCAGTAACAATTTTATGAATCTTTTATAACTAGAAAATATGTATAAGTATAGAAATCGAACAATTCGCCTAATTATAAAAATTGACCACTATATGTACTTAAATAAAAATATCACCAATATTTTGGAAATTGAACTGAATTGCGTTAACGATGTGAATTCACAAAATTTCACATATGTAGAATCAGTATTGGAAAAACTGAAGTGATATATATGTTTAAGTAAGTCATAATCATATTTTGTTCCCCTCAGACTCCACAAAGACCGAGACAAATTTGTTCACGTCTTTGGTCATGCTTTTAATGCTGTTGTCAATACTGTTCAGAACTTTTAAAGTGTTATCATTCATTCTTTCAATCTCAGATGATAACTCGACTTTCTTCTTACGGCTGCTGGTTTTGTTCGGTACATAATCAATTTCAACAGGTGTATTTTCTGTATTGTCATCAACGAAACAGTCTTCCGTGTCTTCGGAATATCTTTTTCTTCTGTCTTCAGTGCTTCTGTTGAAATTTCGACAGTTTCCCGGATATGCGCTAGCAGCTATTTGTTTACCTCGATGCGGTCTCACCATCAACGGCTGTTTGGCCTATAATATGCAGATAACGCAGCTCAATATCAGCCAAAGAGAACGCACACCTAGAGCCACCACCAGTGCCTTTTTGTGCCAGTATAATTGAGTGTTTCTTTTGTGTTTTTGACTTCCAATCACTGAACGACCGTAATTATCAACAATATATATTAAAACACAAATTTGTATTATCTCAATGTCATATCTTATGTATTGCTTATCCGTAGACGCACTTTTTTCCGTTCGATCACGGTCTTCGAACCCTGTCCAACCGAATTGAGAAGTGTGGCAAGATATCCCATTTCAGGTTCAACTTTTCACGGTTCAACTAATTGATTAGTTATAATTTCGGGGTTTTCTTCCGCATAATCTACCACAACCGTCCAATGTTCTTGTGTCACCCTTATGCTTGCTGACCGTCGAGACACGTATGAAGAGACTTTTTTAGATTCGTGAGTTTCTTAAAAACTTCCCGACTAGAAATTTAGCTACAGGGCAGACTAGAGCTGCATCCGGCATACCGTATTCCGTACTACGGCACGGTACAGGCCGCCGAATCAGAGCTTTACCGGGCGTGAAACGGTTTTTTGAATCCGACCATGATGCGGATGCCGGTAACGTAACTGATCCGTATACGTTTTCAGGCCTGATCCTGTTGCCGGAACATGCAGCAAATTAAAAAAAAACAAAAATTACAAAAAAAAAATTCTGTTAGTATTTTTTGTTTCCATATGCGTTATTTATGATCCTGCCTATATGATAATTGGAATAAAACGTATCCTGCCTCGTTGAAGTTTTTTACCTCCCCTCGGAATTGAACCTACGGCTTCTAATTCTAGAGTTAAGCGCGCTACCTATTTAGCCATTCCAACACTTGTGTAAATTTTCTTTTTTTCTTTGCATATTTTTATCATTCTAATTCTATTCTAAAGAATGATGGGGTTGAAGATTGCATCGCTGCAATACAACAATAGTTCTTTTTATACCGGATTTTTTGCCTATTTATGCTGTGAAAATAACTCACACGTTTTTACATATTCTCATTAGAGTGTTACGACCGGAATTTGCAAGAAAAGGCTTCTGATGATGATTTTGTAAAAAAAAAAGAAAATGTTTAAGTTGTGCCAATAAAATTTATTTTTATTGATTTGATTGATTACCTTTTGATGATGATAAAAATAAACGAATGAAAAAGGACGAAAAAAGCGTTGCATTCCCACGAAGCAACCTTCAAACTTATTTTTATTCGTTCTTTGTATCTTGATTTGATGATGACGGCGTCCGCATGGACACCATATTACTTTTGTTAGAATCTTGCCGAAATTATGCACCCAGCAACACAGTTGTTTACTTTTATGGCCGCGAATAAGGTTACCCGGTAGACATGCGGCGCACATCAGATATACACTTCAACGTGCATGGCGGATCGGCACCGGATGTCTACTGGATTAGCGAACCTCGGAGCACGGATGGGAAAAGGAAAATCGATCAAGCCTTGGACAGGTAACCTTAACAGAGCCATGTGAGGGACGCGTTGCGGGTCGTCTGATGTGGGCCTGATTAATGCTGCCTTTTAACATCGGTATCTGGGTACTACTGATCTGGCAGACATACGGCGCCGATCAGGCACGGCTTTCGCCGCCCTAACAAGGTCCTCGCAAGATTACCTGATTCAGGACTGATCAGTTTGTCTTTATTACACCCGTTCTCCAGCTTCACTGATCCAGTAAAAATCTAGCACATATCAGGCGGGCGCTTCTACGGTATTCCGGGGCGTATCTTCAAATCTGCCTGATCAGTGATCAGGCTGCCGGAACAACATTTCCAGTCGGGTAGCTAAAAAAAACATAACCTCAGTTTTATGCTCGATAGGCGGTAAAGAGTTGCAAATTCGATTTTCATTATTAGTTAATTCTACCACGCATTCGTTAAAAGATCGCATATATCTCTAAATAATCACAGTTTAACATACCGATGTATTGCCCGATAATGAGGAAACAGTTTTGACCAAATTATGATTGTCTTCTTCGCTTTTTGCCAGATCGGATAGAGTGTAGCGACGTAAGCGATATAAAACCATTGATTTAGATTCACGCGGGATTTTTATTGTTGTTGTAATAGCGCTATCTGCCGATTCTAAATGCCATTCTCGAGCGTTCTGCAGCAGTCCCCCTAGCCCATAGATTGGTCATGTAACAGAATGGTATTAGGATGGCACATTTTCGCTCTCGCTTTCTCAATTTCGAATTGGATCGTTGCACATAATCCGCCTCCAGTAACGCGACTCACACGTCTCGGGGCTTATTACCTCAAAATAAAATGAAATCGATATATATTCAATGATGAGTATGTTCGAAGATGGTTACAACTCATGCCGAAACCTCAAGCCAGACGTTCATTTCGTCTTTATCGCGTAAAGAATGATTCTTCTGATTGAAATCATCCATTCGCTCTGACCGGAAATAAGATTAATTCGAAAACGAATTTGGGTAAATGATTTTAGCAATGACTGATAAAATATTCAAAAACCATTCAGAGCATCGATTTCATCTTTATTCTCTTGGTGTCAGCGCATGATGACTCAGGCTCCGTTTCAGTAACGCACCTCACACGTCTCGGGGCTTATTACATCAAAATAAAATGAAATCGATAAAGTCAATTATCAGTATGTTCGAAGAGGGTTAAAACGGATGCCGAAACATGAAGCCAGACGGTGATTTAATCTTTGTCACGTAGAGAACGATTCCATGATTAAACTCGTGTCTTCCAGCACCGGTCAAATGCTCCGTTGACTCTGACCAAAAATAGAATAAAATCAAAATTGATAATTTTCATATAAACGACGATACTATCATCGTTCGCGCTCCACCGCCCACAATATCCACTCGCTTTTATCGAAAGTGGGATGAATGGATGACTAATTGTGATGCACCAATTTATGTCTGTTTGAAGCCCTAGAAACCGATGGAGCTACGAAATTGCCCTTGATTATACCTAATTTCGATACGATGGGTTCACCCTTTTAAATAATTTCCTTCTATACCAATCCAACGTAAAATTGGAAACAGCTAGCGAAAGTTCTAGCATGGCCACCCCTTCAGTGCAAGTTCCAAACGGCAAATTCTGCTTCTCCGCACACGAAAAAAAGTTTATTTGCCGTTGCTCACATAAGAACGCACGACCAATTGAGTTCAATGTTGATTGTCACTTTTGCAGTAGAACCTCCTAAATGAATTTCTCTTTTGTCACGGTACGACGCGCTTTTTGCACGCCCGAAAACGTAACGATTTCTATGAAAAACGAGACTACAAAAAACTAAATAAAAATGAAATTTGCATTTCGAAACGAAACATCCGCACTAAATTCTTTAAATTTAACCCTTGAAGAGCACTTTCCGAAAGTCGAGACGTGTGTTACGTTGTTACGTGTGTTACGTTGCTGCACGAGGGATAGGTACACCAACACTTCGTCGTAAAAGTTGTCACGTCCAGTTTAAGCAAAATGCTCCCGCTTCCCTTTCTTCAAACTGGACCCCCAATAGAACACCTTAAATCCAGTCGTATGTCGCGACCAAGCAAAGTCGTTTTCTTGTGCCCGAGCGCGGTACATCCGTAAAATTTCGATAAAAGCCTCAAATCTTCTTTTACGCTATAACGTAAAGACTGACGTCAACTAATACTTCTTTAACCCCTTAAATGCAGATGGCAAACTTTGATAGCTGGCTCAACTGCATAAAATCCACACCCAATAACTGTACATTTGGCCGACTTCATGAAATAGATGAAGCTCGGTGCAACAGCTGAATTACACTCACTCTTCGTCTGATTGGTCGTCTCAAAGAAGTTTCACATAATCGAGATCGATACGTGCAACTTTATCGGAGCTGAAAACGGAATGTTAATAATACCTCAATAAAGACGACACGCTCGACTTGAAATAGTATTAGCATGTTTCAAACTTATCAATCTGACCCCTTAAGTTTGGTTAGATATTTACCTCTGAGCTTAATCGCTCCTCTCCACCTGATAAGGATGCAATAACTTCGTGAAGGAAAATTCTTTTTGTCGATTAACATAAAAATTAACACGCGCTCTTTTATTAACCGAACCCCTTGAACGACGTCTCTCAATAGCGATACGACATTGAATGGTTTGATCGCAGTCCGAAATGGTTAACCCGATTTAATTACAAGTTCTTACGTCGTTCTCAAAATAAAATTGGGACCAACGTGTGCATAGGGACAAAATTGGGACCACGGTGTGACCCTTTGAGACCGGAGCCTGAATTAGAAGATCCAAAAAAGGCCTTTTTCGGTAATTTTTTTAAAAGGGAAAAAACAAGTCAGCCCAGTAAATATTGAGGCATATTTTCATGTATATTTGAAATGTATAAAAAAATTCCAACATGAAACAATAAATTACTGCAGATTTATCAGCCTATTCCATGTGCGTCTCGCTACTTCAATCCCCAATCGGCGGGAAAGATGCAGCTCGTAATTCTTGACTGAAACCAAGAAAATTTTCAATTGTCATAGATTTTTCTTCTGGATGAACTAATAAAAAGTTGAAAAAATCGTGAAATTATAACTTGTCTCAGGTTTGAAAAAAAAACACTTCAACGAGCTATAAAAATGATTTAAATATACTTTTTGAAAGACTTTGTTAGTTCACTCAGAAGGGATTTTCATACTGAAGAAAATAAACTTTGGTATGATTCAATAGGTCGTTTAGTTTTTTTGCTATCACGCCCGCCGATTTGGAAGAATCGTGAAAATGAAAACTGGAGAAAACGCGCTTCTAAGTTTTGAATAGGAGGAAATATCAATTTTTGCTTACTAACACTAATAATCTGCTAATCAGCTATTCTTGGTTCAGACAGAAGTCCTTCTGCTTCCTCAAAGTACTCGTTTAAATGACAGTGAGAGTTGTTCATAAATTGGGCGAATGTGTTTCTCAATTTTTTCATCAATCAATCGTGCAGGATGCTTAAAAGATTGTAGTTCGTTCATGGGTTCAGCGTTGCGCCATTTACACATGCTGTCGACGCCTATTGGACAATTGCTCATGCCGTGGGGATTTGTCTGTTGAACAATGATTCAGCGTTGCTATTATAGCTTCTTTTATCTTTTGGACAGAATCAATATTTCTTCCAATTGCGAAACCATAATAAATTGTTAGTTTTTTATGACACCTTCCGTCAGCCGGTTCCAACCACCGAGCTTCTCTTTCGTCTTTATATTTCGAAGTCGTGTACCCATACATTTTTGTACATGTCCCACGCACTTATTTTCGTGACAGAGTAATCGCCACCGTACGGGTTTGTGTTCAAAATACGCGCAAAAGTTTTCGAATCTCCGTCGTCGATGTAATTTGTATATTTTACGCCGAATTTGTCGTCGAATCTTAAAAACATTTTTATGATAGAATCAACCTCCATTTTTTCTGCTGAACCTACGTGATTTAAGGAGCTAGTTTCGCGCTAGTGATTCTTTGTGATTTTCATACCATTCTTCAAATTCGTCGTCGTCCAGTGTTTTCTTGTTGACGGTACATGCGTGGCAGTATGAACTATTTACGATAAGGTCGACTACTTTGCCACAGTGGTACCCAATGAGAGTTGTTACACCGTACAATGAAATAAAGCCGCGCGGTATCTATTATAAATGCAATCTTACCTTATTTTTGACATTTTTTGAATTTTTCAATTCTGTGAAGCTTAAAATATTCCTAATCGTTCAGGCTAATGGAATCAAAAACTTTAAAATAAACTAAAATTTTTGAAATTTTTCGCGTATATAAGGCCTTAATGCGTAATGAAAAAAAAAATTAAAAATAAGAAAGAAAAAACGCTATTTTCCCTTGAGGAGTACGGCCTAAAGATTGACTATGCATTTTTCAGATTTTTTCATTGACAATTGTTGGTTTGGTAGTGCAAAAACGAAAACGACCCAGGTTCACGAGATTAAGGTGCCTCAAATACCTTCACGGATCGAGGGTTAATTTCTCTTCGACCGCACACACACGATAAAGTAATTTTGAAACCTAAACCTCGATGCCCACTCTCTCCAAATGTTATGATTTGTTTGCACGATCTGCAGATTACAATATCAGCAATCGCATGAAAAACTGTGAGGAATTCAATGATTCTATAACAATGAAGTGGATTCACAATTATAATTTCACTGCTCGCAGTTGACAATTTTATCGTGCTAGTGTTCGCATCCAACTCTTCATAGTCTGTTGTACTTGTGAATCGATTACCGCGAAATTGACGTTTACGCGGCTTCGAAACCCGATCCGAGGTGGATTTTTTACCTTTTGGATAACTTGTTATGACGACGTGTAAGCGCCAAGAATTGGAGCAAAACTAACCGATGATGCTACAAGCTGCAATGTAGAAACACCTACATAGATATGTATCATACACCTTTATACTTCAATAAACCATATTATGGCTCAACACAACACAACAACACTACTACGAAATCTAAGTATTGTTCTGAAAGACCATTGTTCTTGAACGATTCCCAGGTATAAAATTCGGATTAGACGATCGAGGAGCGGAGCACTCACACACCTGCTCGACGCTTCTCTGCTTTTGGCCTTGTAGCTTCAAAAATATTTACAATTGCCCTCTGTAACTTTGTAAAAATATTCTTGGATAGTTTATCTATCGATTAAAGCAATACAAAAAACGATTTTTCAGATCTTCCAGTTCAGGCTCCGGCCTTAAATCAATTATTTTACTATCGCATCAGAAAACAATCAATTTAACGCACACGAGAACGGTTGGTTCAGTCGATTTTTGATCAATTCCTCGAATCCGTTCGACAAGACTCAAGGTAGCTACGTTTCAACTTTCCCCGTTAAATGGGGCTTTCGAAAGGCGAGGCCCGGCCGAACTGCTTTAGAGGATTTGAAGATTGAGTCCAAGTGATATTCAGTCCATTTAGGTATAATTCTAGGATCATTACTTCAAACCGCTCGATTCACCGTATTCAATTTTAATAAAATAAGACAAATTTAGCAGGCATAGCCCTCCTCAATATAACACCTTAAATCAGCTCCCGCAGTCGAGTTCTAAGTTAAACCGTTGTCTTGCACGAATGAAGAGCATACTCATTCCATTCCATACTCCCAGAAGCTCTTTTAAGCTGTTCATTAGATAAACCGCAAATGTTTTACTTTTCTTTATTTGGTCCTTTAGACTCCCCCCAAGTACCCTTTCTCATGAAAATACTATACTTCAAATCAAAATGAGATGCGTGCTCACTCTTCTGCAACATGTACCCCTTAAATAATGTTGCCGATAATCAAGACCTAGCTAATGAGCTTTCTCGCTCCCGAAATCGGAACGCTCACCGCGTTTGGACGAAGTTGTCGTATTCGTTTTCAGCCAAAAATTTGTACACATTTCTTTTTACAATTTAACCTCTTAAACTATGTTCTAAATTGCTTTCTCTTGCCGAGGAAACTCTAAGATGAACTCACTTCC
Source organism: Ophion slaviceki (assembly GCA_944452715.1). Classification (NCBI taxonomy): domain Eukaryota; kingdom Metazoa; phylum Arthropoda; class Insecta; order Hymenoptera; family Ichneumonidae; genus Ophion; species Ophion slaviceki. Next base: position 50,648,565 of record OX101785.1, on the reverse strand, counting down.
TAAGAGTTTTTAAGGTCGCAGTAATTTTTTTATCGACATGCATTCTTTATTTTCTTATTTGACCCCTTCAATCAGGTTTCGAGACGTAGCGAACCGCTTTTTAGTTCCGCAAACGGTACATCCACCCAGCGCGGTTCGAATCGTTAGGCCAGTCGTCGAGACCATCATAATGACCGCGCTTTTTATTATTTACTCATGGCCAGCTCTTTTAGCTGATTTGGATTTTCCTTTACCGATTTGGCGCGACCTACAAATACATGAAGCCCGTTCGACATTCATCTTCCATGTCACACTTGGACACTCGAACACTTTTATTTTCTCGAAACGTCAGCCACAGCTTTACAATTCTCGATTACTTTCGCGGCCCCATGATAGCCGCGACAAAAAGATAGCAGCGGGAGCTACAACGCCTACGCCATTCGCGGCTATTCCAATTCTGCCGTTCCTCAGAGTTGAATTTGAATTATCGTTCGATTTCGAGTTTTTGATGTTTGTCTGTATGATAATATTTTTTCAACGACTTCTATCCGGGTCCTCCTGTTCGAAATCGAATCGACTTTGCTTCTTCTGTAAGCGCGGAATACCATTTTTATTTTTTTTCAATTTTTTTTCGTTTTTTCTGTATAATATATTTTTCTGACATGGGCGCGATATTTTTTTTCAAAGAGGGCTCGTAAAACCATTCAAAAAGCGCACCTCAACTATCCCAAAATGGCCGCCCAATCATTTAAAAAAATAGGTGGCCGCCCTCGCGTTGTCACTCTGTATACATAGCGATTTTCAAATGCCGGCTTTGCATCGTTGCGTGCCTGGAGCAACAACCTAGTAATCTTCTCAGCACAGTGTCCCGTCGATTCTCTCACTCTCTCTTTAATTGTTTCGTTTTATGCTTTCACCAACTTATATTTTGCAATAGTTTTTAAAAAATGTCGAAGGTTGAAAGCAACAAGGCAAACGAAGTCGCGCAGGACGGGAACACCATCAGAATATTACTCACCACCGATTGTCACTTGGGTTATGAGCACAGCACGAAAATACGTAAACACGAATGACTCATTGTATTTCTTTTTCGTTGCATTTTTTTATTTAAAGCCCAACAGGACATTCGAGAGTGGATTTATCATTTACATCACAGAAAAATGACGGTTTCATAACATTCGAGGATCTACTCGAACACGGTCTCAATGACGATGTCGATTTTATGCTCCTCGGTGGAGATTTGTTTCACAACAGCAAACCAACGCAGAAAGTCGTGCTGTAATGTACGGAGTTGCTGATAAAAACGTGCTCCGAGCTATCGGTTGGTGCAAACATTTTTGCCAAATTATTTAATTTACCGCCCTTTTTGGTCCGAAAAATGTTTCGTTCTGCAAAGCCATTGTCGAGTAGCTGTATTGAAGTTTGCATCGTTGGAACGCAACGAGGTTTTTTTACGTTTTATTCTCCTTATTTTTATTATTATAGACATTCTACTTATATATTTATATTGTAGAACGCTAAATAAAGATCTTAACAAAATGGTTGAGGTTTTTTGTCAACCTGCCCAAAGAAATTGAAGGAATAAAGAAATATTCATTTTCATTGCATTCGAACGATAGAAACATCAACCTCATAATACCCAGTTTTCCAAAATGAAGAGCACGTAAGTAGTGTAATGAGGCCGAAACGGAATCAAAATTCCTACTATTGACATTTACCGACTGAGTTTAAAGACAAACCAAAAAAAGGTTCATTTCCGAGCTATCAGCGGATGGTCGAGTAGGGTCTTGGTTCTGTTTCGGCAGAGTTGCCAGACGTGTAGTGAGCGAAACCGCCGCCAGACGCCGCTTGTGTAGCCCAAAAACCGCGGGACTTTACGAAGCCCAAATAGCGCGGTAAAAGCTTGCATATAGTCCAAATTCGTGGTTTTGGTAGGTCATGGAGGAAAAGCACCGATATAAGTTAGAATTATTTCTTCAATTATTTTAAAATCAAACATAATCAAATATCTGTATTTTGTAGCAGGCTAAAACAATCACATAAATAAACAAATACTTATTCCTTGAGATTACCCTAGTACAAAAATCACCCAGTTTCAATCACAGTCTCATATATGACATGTGAATAAGAATATTAAAGTAAATATCTTTACGTTCTCTAGAAATCTAAATCAACTATGTCCATCAGAGAAACATAAAATTCGTTTAGCAGATCCTCTGCATTCGAAATTTGGATCTCTGGTACATCAATATTCTTTGGCACATTCTCTCGGGCAGGGACAGGGCCGGAGTCCGGATCATCCGGAATCAAGTTGAACTCAGCTTCCCTTGTCGGCTGAGAAGAGGACGCGGGGGTATATGAGTATATCGGGCTGAAGGAAAATGCTTTTTTATGTTGGTCGTTCGTTATGTATTTTTATTTTATGATACGTAATTAATAAACAATTTTTTTTTTTACATTTGAAGTTTACTTTTCCTCCAATCCATAATCATAAATTTAAAATTCGTGTTGTCTGTGACCATGGATTCAAGCGGGACAATAATAGGCTTTTTGTGTCCATGACGCAATTTCGTACAAACTTTAAATCATACCATGTGAATCACATAACAATGACTCGATGGCCGTATAATTGTATATTTTTATTTAAGATTTTAATAAATATGAATTCACTACGTTCAATGATTTATAGGTTTAAAATATATTACTCTAAAACCCATAATGAAAGTTACCTCCATCAAATAGTTGTTAACGTTTGCGTTATCGACTTGGGTGCTCCTCTATTCTTCTATTTTGGCGCACACATACGTATAGTGTGTAAAAAAGAACACGATTTTTGTATAATCGTTTTGTTAGCGTGATGTATTATGTTATGTGATGATATGTTTCTTATGTGCGTGAGCAAATACGTGATAATAATTTGTGACCGTAGTAAATTGCGTGTACGTGTGTATTTCCTCACTCCCTGTAAAAATGTGCGGACGGTTTTGTTTGAAGCGAACTATGCAAGGCACGTCCTGTAGTCAGTGGCGGACTAAGGGGGGGGGGGGGCGGTCCGCCCCGGGCCTCTGGTCCTGGGGGGCCTCCAAATCTCGAGAAGTCATTTTTTAGTCAAATTCCAACCAAGGCCGAAATATATTCAGTAAGGGGCAGTTTCGAGTTGGAGGCCCCGTACGTATGCAAAATATAAACAAAGGTAGGTAGGTACTAATTCACCTGTTATCAGGGGGCCTATTACGGTTCTCGGGTGAGACTTCTCACTTCTCGCATTTCCATCTCAAGTGAGTTTAGTCACGCTATTACGGATCGGTCGGGTGAAAATGTCAGATCACTAGGAACTTCCGGCTAGTGATCTCACATTTTCACGACACCGTAGAAGGGGTATACTAGCACGCCTATCAAACCCAGCTCAAAACGAAAGACGTGCGCATCGACAAAAACAACCTCTTCACTCGAATAAGCAACAAGTTTAAATAGAATCTGAGTTTGCAACATGAATGTTACCGAAAAACAAAGACAAATGTTATTAGATTTCATGAAAGAAGACGAAGATTTAGCACGAGGCAGATTGCGATACAGCCATTCAAATAAAAAAATACTGGTAATTTTTGTATCATATTAGAACATAAAACGGTTCTTATAAACAATGATAGAGTTATTGTTTTATGTCAATAAATCGAACTATTATGCAATATATTCTTGTTCCGTTATACTGAAGGGATCCAAGGCATCGCACAGTGATCGTCGTATACGAAGCATTCGATTTTTCCGATCTCGCAAAACCACAATCATCAGAAAATTATTCATCATTATCGGATGACATTACTTAACTCGCTACGATATCAACTTTAAGTTGCTGAATTTTATTAATTATTCGGTGTCGAGATGCTACCGTCTCTGAATCAGCTATTTCATAGTAACTTGTGTTATGTGTTAGCTTTGGACGTGTCGTCGCTGGGTTAGGAAGACGCTCACGCATGCGCATTTCGATTTTCGACATGACATTTCGTGTCGAGTAAACTTACGTGAATAACCTCTCATTTTCACTAGGTGAAGAGAGCCGTAATAGGCTGAGCTGCTCACTTTTGTCATTTTCACCCGAACGGAGAACCGTAATAGCCCCCCAGGTCATGATAGAAATTGTCAACATAGCATAAAACTCTACCTACTTATAGCCAGCGCCATCAAAATGGTGCGCCCCGCGCGGTGGGCACGGCTCACTCTATGGTGGCTTTGGCGCGAAACATAAATACTAGATCCGAACAATTCAGAAATTTCGTAATAAAAATGACATACATACGTACTTAAGAAATTACATCCATACGTACTAAAGAATAACAACAGGGGAATTCAACCAATCTGAACCTTACTGTCGTAAAATTACATTATGACTTGTAACTTGTTAGAAGCCAAAATAAATATAGTAGCCGCCGCTGTTGCCAACTTGTTTTGTTATACCCACCATAAGCGGTTCTGCCATCCACCAGAAAACCTCTAATACCGCTGCGTGTTACCGCTTACGGTCTAGGAAACAAGCAACTACATCTGATGCACTTACATAACGAAATTATGAAGTATTTCAAAACATACTTTTTCAAGCAAATTGAACTCGATTCAATTACTATACCCTGTGGTCTATATTCATTCAAATCTATATACAGCCAAAACATTATTCAGGGAATCCCCATGGCGCTGGTAGGTATTTACAAGATCGTAGTGTTGCCTACACCATAAAAGTTGACACACTTTGTGTCAAAGGGCCTTGTCATAGCAAAATATAATGTATCATAATTTTGTTTACACGTTACTGGTTGAATATCTTGCTCACTACTAACAAAAACCACCAGCCACTAAAAACAAAATTTTATCCACTAAAAGGGATGTCTAAACCACCAGTTTACGTGAAAAATCCACTAAGTTGTCAACACTGTTAGCCGCTGCGGGACTTTCCTGACCCACGGTCTTACATACAGGTCTGGAAACGAAGTCACATTTCAATGATGCCGTGAGGCACCGTTACAAGATCCACTTTTTATTCCGCTCGCCGCCACATGTGTCGCTCCTATCGGAGGATATCCCCCACCCACGGTCTTCTGTGATCTCACCCTACTTATAATTTCCGTGTTGTCATGTGAACAATAAGCGCGGTCCGTGTGTCATCTCATGCTCTTAAGGCATTTCTTTCACGAACTCGAATATTTAACAATTACTTGATTTTCGTCTATAATCAAGTAAAAATACATCCCCGTATACGGGTAAAATTGCAAGCCAATTGACCGAACTTTTAACGAAAAATAACAACTCTAAATAAGGTCTCATTTATACGGCGCTTTATGGCGATAACGCGCTGGCCACATTTATATGTAATAATTTAAACACTAAATAACTGTAGATGACAGATATAAACTGCTCACACGTGTAAAATATTATAAAGATTTCGCAGCGACAATAAAAACAGCCGGTCACCGAATGTTTAGAGAAAATATTCAGAATTAAACCTAGAAATATGTGACTAGCAGACGAGTTTTCGTAGCTGCGACTTTTCAGAGAATGGGTTTATCAATCAGATTAGTCTTCAGTAAGCGTATTATTTGTTCATTTGGTTTTTTATTCGTATCCTCATCAAATATTCGGGGGCAAGGTCGACGGCGCATGCGCCTCGATCTGGAGAGTGGGAGAGATAGACAGAAGATATTCTATCCATGTCACACATGTACCCGTCAACAGCAATGCCACGTAGTGGCGAAAAATGTAAAGAAAAGTAGATCGACTTAGCGCGCCTAACATATCGTGGTCGTTTCCAAACCTGTATCAAACCTTTATTATTATTAGATGGGACTTCAGTAAATCTTTGCCCTGTTTATCACTTATAATCCAATACTTCTTGATCATTTGTGTCTCGGTCGAATCATGCGAGAGAAGTTTTTCTAAACGGAAATTTATTTAAAAAATTCGTCAAGCTATGATGAACCAAGAACGCCCAGTAAATCTGTCCATTCTATCAATTGAAAGGAAAGTTTCAAGGGAAATAGATTTCAACGACGTTATTGAGAAGTTCAGTTAAATGAAAGCACGAAAACATGTAAAATAGTTACAAAGCAAAAGCTTTGTTTTTAAACATATAAGTACAGTAAAAGATACTTTCTTATTATAGTCGTCATTATTTATTTACACTCTACCTGCTAGGTGCTGTGTTAAATGCTGACCCGTGTTATAACTTTTTTACCCATATCATAAGTAGGGCGTATAGTAAAATTACATATAATCAATAATACATCCATTTTTTAGCAGACCGGGGGCCTCATTTATTATATGCCGCCCCGGGCCTCCGACGGGCTTAGTCCGCCACTGCCTGTAGTTACATGGTCTAAGAGCCCGAAGAAAGCTATTTTATTTTCGCATATAGCCCAAATCGCGATTTGGGCTATATGCCCAAAAATTTCAAAAATTTGGGCCGCGAAATGGCCTCCCAAGATAGCCCAAATCGCGGTTTATAGCCCAAACTGGAAACTCTGTGTTTCAGCCTCACGATCGATTGTCGATGTCGCTACTTACCGACCAATGGTAGGGCTCCACTGCTTACCGACCGATGGTAGAACTCTCCTGCTTAAGGACCGATAATAGGGCTTTCCCTGCTTACCAGCGGATGGTGGTCCCCCTCCGGCCTCGCAAATAGGCGAAACGCGGTTGGGGGGGGGGGGTAAACACGACCGACTCCTAGCGAGGCCGCGACTGAAAAAGAGTGACAAAAAGAAGTGCGTCAAAAAAAAGAAGAGTGACAAAAAGAAGATATGTCATCTTCAACGGAAGACGACATGTGCCCTATCGTGTATGTTAAAGGTCACGAAAATCGAGAATGGCTGGCTGATATACCAAAAATGAAAAATGATCTAGTTATTGAAACGTTGGATGTGGACTCGGAAGATATAGATGCATTGAGTAAATTAGATGGAAGCTCGATGCTACGCTGTGAAAAGCATGAAAAATTGCGCATTGCAAAATGTATTTAAAATGTTTAATTGGTGGTCGAATCATAAAGATTCGTAGAAATAAAAGAAATGTAACATTATGTCATTTTGATTTATTCTCCTCACCCCGTACTTCGTTACATCATCATCTGGTATCGGATTACACAACTGTATGAAACATTTCTTTTGAATGTAAGACTAAATTTCTTGTGTATGGAATTTGATTAAAAATAAATTAATATAATCACTTGATGGTGTTTGAAGACATTTATCGTTTGAAGGCATTTGAAGATGTTCGTGAGACATTCAAGAGACTGTTGAAGACGTTCATAAGACGTTTGTAGACTTTCATGACGTTTGAGTTTTGTTGGGTTTGTTTCTCTCTGTTTCAAACGACTCCAAACGTCTCTGAACATCTATTGTACTTCTTCCAATGTCTAGTGAATGCTTTCGAACTTCTCGCGAACGTCTTATGAACATCTTCGAATGTCTCACGAATGTTTTCAAATGTCTACCGATAAATGTCTTCGAACACCATCGAGCGATTATATTGAGGGGTGAGATGCAGTCAGAATTAAAAAAAAATCGATTTTTTTTAAACATTTTCTTGAAGTATGATGTTTCAAAAAATTTTGCTGAAAATTTCAAGTCAATCCGATGAATAATTTCCGGGATATCCCACAATTAGTAAAGGGGCGTCGGGTCCCCATGGCAGGCAGCGGCTGACAAACACGCAAACGATAATACCCGAGAAGGCAGAATGCTTCGAATACAACAAATTGATATTTTGGAAGCTTCGACATCGGCAGATGCCCTTTTGTATGGGCCAGGAATTGATGATTCGATGTAAGTCATTTTTTAATTAGTATTTCTATACATAAATCAAATGTAAAATTGGAAAACTCTTATAGAAATTTTCTAAAATTTATTACACAAAGTATGAACTTTAGCAAAATTTTATAAAGAATACTTTCGTTTTAAAATTGCCCAAAATGTTTTTAAAAAATAATTCATCTCGAAAAACTTTAATTTTTTGAAAAGTTATTTTAACAATTTACTATAAACTTGTAATTGAATTGAACTTATAATTGAATGCTCGACTTTTCGGCAAAAATTGTGATATTTAGATTCAGCGGAACATAATACATAAAAAAAAGTTTAGCTTCATCCATCGAGCTCAAAATTTTACGAACCTATAATACTTTATCCACATCGAAAAACGTTCAACGCGTTTTTCTCGAAACTATGTTTTTCAAGTCGGTGACCAATATAATTAAAAAACCACTCGATGGATTTTGATGAAATTTGGTGTGCTTATTGATAGCATTAAAAACTCTTCCTTAATCAAAGGATTTTCATTCTTGTTGAAAATTTCTATTTTTTTAACAAGAAACGAGCGATGTTTTGGTCGAAAATCGAAAGTTATCTGTCGGAAGTCGCAATTTTGTTAATTAAAAAAAAGCTTCGATTAAAGACTCAATTTATTATTAAACGAATTTTTCTTTTGTTTTTTTTTTTCATTTCCGATGATCCAGTAAAATTTTATGATGGTCACCGCAAAGCACGAGCCCCCGAAGGAGGTCCGACAAAGATGGCGATTGTTTTAAAAAATCAATATTTTTCTTGGCAAATTTGTACAAATCAAGTTGAAATATAACAAAAAGCCAGTATAACCACTTTTGGCAAACTTAATTACTATTGTAAAAAAATATTGAAAATGCTCGTTTTTTCACGCCTCCGACTGCATCTCACCCCATAATTTATTTTCAATCAAATTCGATACACAAGAAATTTAGTTTCACATTCGAAAGAAATATCTCATACAGTTGTGCAATCCGACAACAGATGATGATGCAACGAAGAACGGGGTGAGGAGAATAAATCAAAATTACATAATGTTACATTTCTTTTATTTGTACGAATCTTTATGATTCGACCACCAATTAAACATTTTAAATACATTTTGCAATGCGCAATTTTTTCATGCTTTTCACAGCGGAGCGTCAAGCTTCCATCTAATTTACTCAATGCATCCATATCCTCCGAGTCCACATCCAACGTTTCAATAACTAGATCATTTTTCATGACCTTTAACATATACGATAGGCCACATGTCGTCTTCCGTTTAACCCTCAACTGCAGTGGTTATTAAACCGTCAGCCATGCTATATGGAACGTTTCCATAGGCCCACTTCAGACCATGATGATTCCGTATCACCCATGATGATTCGTATCTCTCAGATTTTGTGAGATGTCTCCATGGTATGGGATTCGTGAAAATGTAATGGGAGAGTACGCATCCCGCTTGCAGAGTTGCTACTTCCTTCACGATAAAGTTCCGTCCAACAATGAATCCTTGCAGATCCACAAACGTGGGCACAGTCATAACGAATATGTTTTAGCGTGATCAAGTCGATGGCAAGATCAAATCATGACTGACGTTGATCTTTAAGAAACTCGTTTTTAAATTATTTATTCGTTTAGCCGGTGATTGGGCTTCGATGGTACACACAACAGTTGGATCGACAAAATGATGCTCATCGAAAAAAAGATTTTTTTAAAACGAATTTATTATTATTATACACAATTGTCGGAAAAAATGTTTTATTAAAATAAATCATTTAAAAATTTGTAGAGTACAAAAAATGTTTTTTTTCCGACAAATCAGAATAGACAAAATGATTTTCATAGAAAAAATCAGATTTTTTTTAGAACGAATGTTATTATTATTTTTACTGTTAAACTTTTTTCTTTTAAATATCATTCAAAAGTTCGTAAAGTTATTCATGAGCAAAGAGTACACACGATCCACGAGTTTTTCCCATCCGTACCACTAAGATATAAAATCATCGAAGTTCGAATGTTTCTCGCTGAACATCCTTCTCAAGCCGGCTATACATGATGGCCCAAGGTAGCCGAGTGAAGGCAAATACCAACGTATAGACAGCCTATTTGTTTGGGTTTGCCATTGCTCGTCGTCGCTCGCCTAGCTGGCCGAGTGAAGGCGAGCGCCAACGTGTATAAAGATCCTTTGCCTTCCGTCGCGACACCACGTACAAAATGTCACTCTCCACAAATGACGAAGTGTTCAAGTTTTTGGAGTTTTATCAGAATGAACCTGTTATTTGGAACCCCAAAGACATACAGCACAAAGATAAAAAAAAGTAAGTACTCGTACCTATCTAAAATTCAAATGATAGGTAACTCGAATTTTGTTGGTGGTTTCCGTGATTGATGTTTAGATGGTATGTTTTGAAACAAATGTATTTTATAATCGGCACATTATCATCATCCACACTTTTTTTGCCATAATATGATTTAGTAGGTAATTGATAATAATAATTTAACGGAACTCTCATAAGTTCATAGCCGGTTTTTTAATGTAATAAAGAGGTAAAGTTGGTTAAGGCGGGATATACATTTAGACAGGAAGAAAATAAGCAATATTGGGGCATTTTTTAAACTAAGGAATAATTATTCTACAATTATCAAACTTGAGGTATACTTTAATAGTTTATTTAAGTAAACGAAACATTTTTTAAAATTAATTCATCATCAAAATGGCGGAGCTGTGGCAGAGTGTTACAGCAAGGTCGCCGCGGAAGTTGCGAATCAGCGTGCAGTCTAGCTTCCCGCAGACTTTGATCTGCAAAAAAGTTCAAACATTTCTTCAGTAAGAGCATGTATAGTTTCTATGTGACGGTAATTAAAATGAAGAAAATGCAAATTTGAGAAAATGGCACGCATTTACAAAAAAAAAACATTTCACGCAACATTTCTGTAAAATGTGGATTAAAAAAGTAGTTTTTTTTTTCAATTTTTCAAAAACAATTTTCGTCTAGTAGAAGGTACCAATATTATCAATATTTCTACCAAGTTTCAACTGAATATTAATAGTTTTTGAGTAATCCTGCACGCCAATTTCGATGATGCAGTTTTGGGAAAAACGCGTTTGAAGTTAACGCCCGCTCCAAATCCGAGCGATGAGGCACGGCGTTGACGGGCTGTAACGTTTGAAGCTTTTCGCATTTCGCTTTGAAACTTTGGGAAAATATTCTACATGTATATTTCTATCGTTTAAAGAAAAAAAAAGAGAAATCGATTTTTTGATCGTTGTAAATTATATCCCGCCTTAAGTTAGTAGTATGCAATTCGTTTATGGCGTTTTTTTTTCTTTTTCAGGTGCACGATGCTTGGGTAAGGATCTCCAACGAAATGGAGATTCCTATTCTCAATAACTCAAGAAAAAGAAGGAGGCTCTAATGGCCAAATTTAGACAACATTTGAAAAAAAGAAAGGCTTCGATATCTTCTGGATGTGGCGAAGAAGATATATATAACCCCATTCGGGTATTTTATAATGTCATGGTGGCGTTCCTAGGAGATGTATACGAGTGTTCCAGTAAAATGAATACATTGGTAATTATCAAAATAAAATAATAAATATACAACACAATTTACGCACATTGAATTTATTCCAGACTAATCAAAATAGAAATCTACATAGAATCTACATAGAATAACTAGACCGGGTACACGGTACATATAATAATGAGTAGGCACATGATGGTTATTAATTCCTGTTTCCAAAAAACATTATTCGTAAAATTTGATCTCACTTCTACTGCATTTCTTAAAGTTCTGCGGGGTACAATTTTTAAGGGAAAGAAACCGGAATAATCTCTTTGTCTCCAAGAACCAGGTAGAACTAACTCGTCATGAACGTATCTGTCTAGTAATCCTTCTGGAGTATAGAAATTCCGAGATGTATTGCTGTTTCTTAAAAAGTTATGCAGTAGAACGCACGTCATTGTTACAATAGATGTTTTTTCAACATCCAGGGCTATTGGGTTTTTGAATACTTTGAATACGCTCGCCATAATTCCGAATGTGTTTTCAACGACGACGCGAAAGCTAAAAAGTCTTTGGTTGAAAATTCTTTCAGGCGTAGCTCTCTCGTGATTTCCAGGGTACGGTTTCATAAGATTTCTATGAAGAACAAATGCTCCATCATCCAGTATTACGTATGGAAATCTGATTTCCATTCCAGGTAGCGGAGAATGTGGAGGAAAATTAATATTATTTTCAATAATTTCTTGCCATAATACAGTCTGTTTTAAAACACCACCATCACTAATACGGCCTTGGGCACCTACATCAGCAAATAAAAAACAGTAATTACTGTCTACTAGACCTAATAGAACGATACTAAAGTCTCCTTTGTAATTGTAATATTCTGAACCAGTTTTCGGGGGGCATTGTAATTTGATATGTTTCCCATCTAATGCCCCTACACAATGCGGGAATCTAAATCCTCTTGCTATAGTGAGCCATTCCTCTGGAGACGTTGGAATCTGGAAAAAAATGCATATTATTATACCGATAGCTTTAAAAATTTTACTTTTTCCAGACACAAGAAAGTAGTCAAGAACATAGCTCGATCGGCCAACAGTTTGAAGCTAGTCAGGCAACTAGACAGGTGAACAAGAGCAGCGTTCAAGCCCTTCAAATGTTAGCAAGCAGCAAGGACTTCCGCCCCCCTCGAATAGAAATATGTTGAAGCACCGTTCTTCTAATCCTCCCGAGCTTCAATAAGCAAGAGAGCAAATGCAAAATGCATTAAGTACAATCCATGCCGTATTAACCAACAGATCAACTCAAAGAGACGTTTTTTTTCTCTATGGAAAATTACTAGCTTCAAAATTGAAAAATATTCATCTGACATCCAGCAACAGGAAGTCATGATTGAATTGGATGAATTGTTGGCGAAAAGAATCAGGAATCGCCTAATACACGAACAACGTTCTACTTTTTCTCCAAGTACTACGTGCTCTGTTTCTTCTTATTCTCCTGCATTATCGGCTCAAATGTGCCGTCCTTCTTCCTCCCAAAGTTTCTATGCTTCCCCAGATTCACCTTTATCAATACCGCAGCGGCCATTTTCATCTCATGGTTATCTAATATTGTATACACCAGAGCAAACCAATACTCAAAACATGATTATGTCCTCACCACAACACCTTATCCCTGCTCCTTCGCCAATATCTACTGATACAACATCATTTTCAGTACAACAACCATAAGGCCCATCATCTACCGCTTATTATTTTATGCCCTCTCAACGACTCCAACAACCAACATTTGACCAGCCAAAAAACGGAGTCACAATTATATCTGACAAAGTCATTGATTCGGCATGACTTAACCCAATCTTGCATGGGGCGTATTTTAAAGCAGCTGGTGATAATATTTGATTAGTTATTTCAGTACCTACGTGTAATTTTTTAAAAATATCGAAGTTTTAAATAATTCCAGTGAAATAAAAAATTAATAAAAAAATATACGAATGTTTTTATTTACCTTAACTATATCCTTCAACACTTTAATGAGTGCCTGGCAAACTTCAAGAATGATTTGAGATATTAATTGACTGGATATTTTAAAGGTATCATGTAAGCTTCTGTAACTGTCTTCAGTTGCTAAATATCTCAATGTCACTGCAAGTCGAATTTTAGCTGGTATGCTCTCTCTGAAGTCGGTGTCTCTTTTGCTGATTGCTAGAGAGATTTTCTGGAGTAAATATTTAAAATCGCTATCAGACATTCGAACAAAGTTCTGAAATTCCTTCGATTCAGGTTCTTGCAGAAGTTCAGATAGCTGATTCTCTATATTTTCTCTGTAAAAACGGAAATGTATACCAATTATATGCTTATCATGAAATTATTTAATAACTTGTTAAATTATTTTTCACGTTACTGGATCATATTAATCTATATAAATTTTGTTTATTTGCCACAGCACCATGTATTCATAAAGCTTATTTATCTTACTTTGTTTTGTTTCTGTGAATACTCAGCAACCACAATCTTCTTTTTTGTCTTCTCTTTTTTACAACTTTATTGCGGTATGCCCTGACATAATAATTATACGCGCTCATTAAATAAATAGCACCAGGTGCAATAATTTCTACGTCGTCCACATCGATTCAATGTACAATAAAAACTGACCGCGCACAACGTGTAGACAACTCGACAAAACTCGTCTACATTGGCAGTTTGCAGTTGTCTTCTTCGAACTTGCTCAACGTGTGGACGGTAGCACTTGCCTTGCATCAATTTGCCTACACTCGCATTGGCTGACGCTCGCCCAACATGTATGCCTAACGTGTGGACGGTAGCACTTGCCTTGTATCATTTTGCTTTTTTACAAGGAGACGGCACGACCGTGAGGTCGGGGATTTGGCCGAACTTTTTTGTGGTGAAAGAGGACCCCTAGCACCTCACGTGGTTGAAGTAGTAGGACGCACTACTCGGAAAATTCCGAAAAAAATCGGTTCAAAATTTCTTAGGCGCCCTATGAGTTTAAAATGTCAGGCACTTGTCGAGCCGCCGTCTAATCTAGATGATTAGGGCTCGGTCTTTCGCGCCAGAGGTCTCGAGTTCGATTCCTCCTTCGGATCTCATTTTTTTTTTAATTTTTTTTTACCCCAACAATTATTCAAAACGTTTCTCATCCCGACATTATTTTTTTTAATTTATTTACATTATTTTGTTTTAATTATTTTCATTTGTTAAAAATTATTTTCTTTTTTTCCCAATAAAACAATTCATAACGGTGGGTTTTTTATTTTTCATTGTGAAGTATATGAGGAAGAACATTAAGTTTTTAATCAGAAAAACAAAGTCGATTAGGAAAAATTCAATTTTTTTTCATATAATAATTATATACAAAAACCGCAGTGGTAATTATCGTAGAAACAAACAAAGCAATAATTCTTGCGACATCTTGCGCAACATATAGAAGCAGATTTTTTACAATCGCATGAAGTTTGCAATACATCCGTGCAAAAACATGTCCCATTAACATTCATGAACATGTTTCTAGTAAATTGCAGCGAATTGTTAGAGCAGAATCGTGAAATGAATTCCCGGGAAGATTGTATAAAAATCCATTCGATAATTTACCATCAATTATCGTCACCAATATTCCGAGACATGATTCAATACGCCTGGTTTGCCTCAAAATTATCAGTTACTAGAAACATTTTCATGAATGTTAATGGGACATGTTTTTGTACGGATGTATTGCAAACTCCCTGCGATTGTAAAAAATCCGCTTTTATATGTTGCGCAAGATATCGCAAAAATTATTGGTTTGTTTGTTTCTACGATCATTACCACTGCGGTTTTTGTATATAATTATTATATGAATAAAATTTGAATTTTTCCTAATCGACTTTGTTACTCTCATTAAAAACCCAATGTTCCTCCTCATATACTTTACAATGAAAAATTTAAAAAAACCCACCGTTATGAATTGTTTTATTGGGAAAAAAAATAATTTTTAAACAATAAAAATAATTTTAAAAAAATAATGTAAATAAATTTAAAAACATAATGTAGGGATGAGAAACGTTTTGAATAATTGTTGGGATTACAAAAAAAGAAAAAAAAGGTCCGAAGGAGGAATCGAACTCGAGACCTCCGGCGCAAAAGACCGAACCCTAACCATCTAGACTAGACGGCGGCTCGGCAAGTGCCTGATATTTTAAACTCATAAGGCGCCTAAGAAACTTTGAATCGATTTTTTTCGGAATTTTCCGAGTAGTGCGTCCTACAACTTTAACCACGTGAGGCGCCAAGGGTCCTCTTTCACCCCAAAAAAAATTCGGCCAAATCCCCGACGCCACGGTCGTGCCGTCTCCTTCTTAGATGATGTTAATAATACTTGTCGATAATCATCATCATCATCACCATACGCAATATTGAAAGTATTATCGACATCGGCCTCCTCCTCCTCCTTCAAAGCCAATTCCTGTTTCTCGTCTTATAGAATTCGTGATTTGTTTACATTCTCAGTATCGCGGACTTGGCTTGAATATCGATCGCATGGTTTTTTCTTCTATAGGTCCGATTGGGGGGGGGAGGTAATTTTTTCGGAAATGTTTAGGTTTAAGCGTAAATGCATTTTACCGTTTCTCTCTTTACACACAATTGTTTTTTAACACATTATTTTAATATTCCACATAATCGAAAGCAAAACCCCATGGAAGAGTGTCCGTAGAATCTGGGAATTAGCACTCTTTTGTCATCTCTCCAGCTGAGAGCAACTTTATTTTAAATCGCCGTATGAACAATGTGTTTTTTTACTCATGATCAATTGTTGCACCTTGATGAGGTTTTCGTGCGCAAACAAACAATTTTTGAAGTCTTCGAATGTGATAGAAGCCTGGGTTGACCGCCCAATACCCCGAGCTCTCTTCTTCACATGGTCACAGTCAAGGATTTATACAAGTACAATTTTGCTGTCAAGTCTACAAATTCCATCATAATACGACCATTATTCTCATCTTTCATGAGGCCTAATTCCCCTTATTTTGTGAGGGCATATTGTACGGATTATTTGGCGAATAATCTGACGTGTCAAACTTGTCAATGTCACAAATTATCGTTTCATAAATGGCGGACACACTGTGATAAATCAGACTATCAGTGCCCGTTTAAATCAATTTTGGTCGATTGTTAAATCTTTCGAGTACTGTAGTTGTAGTTAAAATCATAAATCCAGGGCTTAGGTAAATCGAGAATGAAAAATCCTGTGGATATGGGCTTATTAAATAGAACACACGCTCTATTGAGCTCGATTATAACAATATCAATGTCAAATATGGTGAGGCTATTTAATATGGGCTATTGTCGATCTGCGCTTCCGCTCCCCACCGTCTCTTCCACTTTGTTACGAGTCGTACTTCCCGATGTTTCCTCACATTTTACATTGTTTTACCAAAGACTGGATTGTTCACGAGTTTGTAAACAAATGCTTAAAGTCATTGTCAGATTTCTTTCCCAATTCCATATTTACATTGATGTATTTTCTTAGCCAAGCGCGCTTTTTGAATTTGAAAATTCTTTGCATTTTTGTGATGCGCAGTCCCAATTTCAACTATTGCTTAGAATTTCGATAATGATTTCAAAAGCTTCGAAAATTTTTCATTGTCGTGGAGTTCGCGTGAGAAATGAATTCCCAAGAGTGGCCGTCAAAATTACGAATCCGTTATTGTGAATCGCGATGAGAAAGATGGACCTGGCACTCATTGGATTGGATACAGAAAGAACCAACGATGGAGACATGTAATTTGTCAGTTTTGACAATTTTTAGCTACCTCAAGATCTAGAGAGATATTTGGGTGCTGGTAGCACTATCAGATGCAATCATGAACGATGTCCGGACTATGATACTGTTGTATGTAGTGATTTATGTATGGAATTTTAAAGTGTATAAAAAGGATTCTGTTCGGATACAGTTGAACAACAACTACCCATGCATCATTCTTTCACGCTGCCGCTTTCGCGAACGAGCCCCATCACACCTATCGAACGCTAGTCGTTTAAAAATCATGCTCTCGGACTTGTCGAATTGCTCACGTTCAACTCGATACCATAACGAGTATACCATATGGTCCGTGAAGACGTCAATATAATTGAAAAAGCTGCTATATGTCATTCTGGCTTTCCAGATGAATTGTAAAAATAATAAACGCACTAATGCGAGTCAGTTCGATCATTCCGATGTTTTAGCCAAGCTTAATCTCGAGGATTTTGTGAATTTCCATGATGCGTGATCCTAATTTTACGCGTTGTTTCAAATTACTTTAGTGAATTACGTATTTTTTTTCGCGGCCGCGTGGTCGTTAATTTTCTTTGAGTGTCCGCCCAGGAGAGCCGTAGTGTTGTGGGTACAAGGGTAAATCTTTGTGCGTGTCTTGTAACTCTTGAGAATACTCCAAATCAACCTTCAAGATGTATCCCGTATCTGGAATATCCCCGATACATTTCTCGAAATGTTCTTCCCAAGCAAACGAGCCAGATGGCAATGACACACATAGTTACACCATACAGATGATTGAAATTGTTATACATCAAGTATGACTCGGCCGGCGTATTTGCGTACCATTCATCTGCGGCCTTTCTTCTGATTTTTTTAGTACGCGGCAGTGTGATGCTACCGCGTCTTATGGATATGTTCGTATTGTCTTTGATTTATCTGTGGAAAACCCATATTGATAGCCTTTCGATACACTATGCTAGCTTTTCATGATTTTTACAGTAAGACTCGGATTAACCGGAGTGATCGGGACCTAATCATCCACGGATAACTGAAACCACGGTTAATTCGAAATAAATGTTATAGAATTTTTTATAATTATTGATCTAATCTCAATTTTATTGTAATGTACACATTACTTCTTATGATTAATCATAATCATCTACGCATTGTTCGCGCAATCCTTTTTTGGCCTGTGCATTTTTTTCGTGGTTTAAGGGGCTATACCAGTGTGACACTTTCAAAAAATCGATTTTTTTTGCCCTTTTCGACAGTTTATACTTTCAAGAATCTCCTGTAAAAATTTCAAGGCCCTATCTCTAATCATTTTATCTTGCCAAAATCAATAGTTAAATCTTTAAACGTGTTTTTCTCGAAATGAGATTTTTCAAATTTGCTGACATTATAACTCAAAAAGCGAACTGAGTACTCTCGAATATATTTACTCTACAATGACGTAGGATATTTTTGATTGGATGAAAATTGACAATTTGGCATTGAAAAAAACGACCATTTTATAAGCAAGAAAACATACTTTTTTCACAACTACGCCATTTTATTAGATTTTGATATTTTTCGAAAATCCTACGTCAATGTACAGGAAATGCCTTCAAGTTTAACGACATTTTTTCCTTTTTCGGTTTCAGCTACTCAATCGGCCGGTATCATGTCAGCCGTGGAGGGACTTTTTTGTTTGGCGCCTCCGAAGGCAGCGCATACGTCGCTTGGATCTGAATATTTTTCTATGAAAAAATTATCCAATATTGTCAAATATAGCCAAATATATTTTTAATTTTCCGAAACATTTAATAGAGTACTTTTCTTCCAAAAAATTCCCGAAAATCACCCAAATGTTCAGCGTTCACACTGGTATAGCCCCTTAATGACGCAAGCATCGACTACAAATCCGCGTGCGACATTTACCCTTCGATATCTGCGCACTCAAGAGTCGCGACATGTTTTTAATCCACGCGAAATGATGATACACCTTAGGAACGGCAGCATCCTCCTCGTCAGCCTCCTCCTCCTCCTCATCGATTTCGGCTTTGATCATGAGTAGATGAAGGGTTGGTTTATCCGACGTTAGTTTACTCAGATATATCAGTACAATGTTACTAATACCGTCTTTCGTCATGCCATCGATCGCATACACATAGATCGTCAAACCATTTAATTCCTTAAATTTCTTAACGGAGACTTTGTCCTTGGAGTGCCATATTTCAGGTGTTTACATTTTATTTTTTTTAAAGGAAACGAGTAAAGCTTTTTGAGTGCGGTTTTTTTCTTGCTTTTATTCATGATATACAGAACGTTAAAAAAAATTTTTTTTGGAAAAAAAACCAAAATGGCGGCCGTTGCAGCTCCGCGAAAACAGGTCCTCAAATCGCGGGAGGTAAACGGCTGACATCACTGCCCCCTCTTTGTTGATCTGAAACACAAATTCAAAGCATATTATCAATCTGTGACCCTTTGGTCATGGAATGACGGATGGGTTTTTCGTTTAGTACAAATTTCGGAAAATGGCGGCAATTTAAAAAAAAACGAATTTTCGCGTTTTTTTCGCATAAAAAGATAAATAATAAATGCAAAAATGTATCTATCGAAAAAACGATCCGTCATTCCGTGAAGACATATTTTCTGAGTATGTTCTCCAAATTTCAGGTCGATATGTTAATTACAGCGGTTAGGAGAGTGTCAGCCATTTTTAAAAACGTGTTTTCGAGAAAAACGCGTTTAAAGTTTTATAATGTGTTTACACAAATGTGTTTATAATTACCGCTAATCGGCAATGCCTGGTCCATAGAGGCATCCCTCCTCTTCTTCTAGCTGCTCATATTGAGCCGCTAACATCTCCCGCTGCTTTCAAGGACAAAGTCTCCTTTAATTATCGATAAGCTCATCGGAAAATCCGAGCCTTCGTAATTTAGCACCGCGCTGTAATGAGGATACCGCCTCGTGCACTCGGGACGTCTATTAAGTGGTGCGGAGAGAGCTGCTGTGACGGACCAGAGAAAACAATAGAGGTCATTGTTTTTAATATTGATGACAGGCCCGTTTTATCTGTATATCCCTCGGGAGACGCGTGTTGTGGATAAGCATCCTCGCAGTGGTTCGTACTTGTTAATGTTCACAAGCAGATGTGAGATTTCGTGTAACGTCCCGACTATAAATGTTGCTACGGGGCAGACTAGAGCTGCTTCCGGCATACCGTATTCCATACCACGGCTCGATACAGGCCACCGGATCAGAGCTTTACCGGGCGTGAAACGCTTTTACGATTCCGGCCATGATGCGGATGCCGGTAACGCAACTGATCCGTATACCTTTTCAGACTCTGATCCGGTTGCCATATCTATGCCTGAAATGAAAAAAAAATCCAAAAATTACAAATAAAAATATTCTGTTAGTATTTTTTGCTTCCATATGCGTTATTTATGATCCTGCCTATGTGATAATTGGAATAAAACGTATCCTGCCTCGTTGAGGTTTTTTACCTTCCCTCGGAATTGAACCTACGTCTTCTAATTCTAGAGCTAAGCGCGCTCCCTATTTAGCCATTCCAACACTTGTGCAAACCTTCTTTTTTGGCATATTTTTATTATTCTAATTCTAATCTTAAGAATGTCAATAATTTTATTCATGGGGTTGAAGATTGCATCGCTGCGAATTCAATAATTTTGTAAAAAAAAAATGTTTAAGTTGTGCCAATAAAATTTATTTTTATTAATGTGATTGATTACCTTTTGATGATGATAAAAATAAACGAATGAAAAGGGACGAAAAAAGCATTGCATTCCCACGATGCAAACTTCAAATTTATTTTTATTCGTTCTTTGTATCTTGATTTGATGATTACGGCGTCCGCATGGGCACCATATTAATTTTATTAGAATCTTGCCGAAATTATGCACGCAGCAACTCAGTTGTTTACTTTGATGGCCTCAAATAAGGTTACCCGGTAGACATGCGGCGCACATCAGACATACGCTTCAAAGTGCATGACGGATCGTCACCGGATGTCTACTGGATTAGCTAACCTCGGAGCACGGATAGGAAAAGGAAAATCGATCAGGCCTTGGACAGGTAACCTTAACAGAGCCATGTGTGGAACGTGTTGCCGGTCGTCTGATGTGGGCCTGATTAATGCTGCCTTCTTACATCGCTATCTGGGTACTACCGGGCGACTTCGCTGCCCTAACAAGGTCCTCGCAAGATTACCTGATTCAGGACTGATCAGTTTGTCTTTATTACACCCGTAATAAAAGAGCACTCCAAGACTCCGATACATATGACATATATGTCATATGTATTTGAAAATCCTGGTAAACATACAGCGAGTGCTCCACACTCTTCAATCGAATATTAATTTTTAAAAATTAAAAATAAAAATAGCTGTTACTTCACAGTGTTTAGGAATCCCATAATATAAAAAATACCAAAAATCCATTTTTCGTATTCACAATTCGGAGAAATTCTTAAAAATAAAATAACGTGTCTTTCCTTGAGAAAAAAAATATATTTTTGCATATTTTGCCCTGAAACGGACGTTCGCCTTGCTCAATAAAATCTGAATTTATTTTTTTCTGGAAGGCTAGAAAAAGACGCACATTTTCGTTTTTTACGAATGTAAATACGTCAAAACCTGCCAAAGATACAGCCGTTGTAATGGAAAAATAATAAAAAATGGTAATCAACGAGAAAAAACGTCAGAAATTTTTAAAAAATGTCGACACTTGGTGAATATTTTTCAATAAAGTAACTCGATTTTTCAAAATTATTTGTGGATTTTTTTTTACTGGCTGAAGTGACGTGGAATGCCTCATATTCATACAGGGTGGGGAAAAAGTATGGAAACCCCTGGAAATTTCGGAGGGTTGATTAAAAGAATTAATTTTCAAGGTCAGGTCTTAGGTAATTTTCAACGAGAAATCCAATGGTGACCTTCAATTTGACCTTGAACCTCAACTTCAAGGTTGTTTACAGGTCAACCTTGTTTTTTTTATAAATGGGAACCCCTATTTTTGACATCAGCAATCGAAAGAGCGGGAAATTTTACATTCAAATATGTACTCAGGTAATTAGTCAGGTGTAACCTTGAAGGTCAGCTGAAGGTCATTTGAACTTAAGAGAGGTCTGGATCGGGTCCAGTATTTTCTCAGGTCGAGATCACTCTTGGAGCAATTTTCAACGAGCAATCCTATGGTGACCTTCAATTTGACCTTGAACCTCATCTTCAAGGGGAAACCACTACTTTTTACATCGACAATCGAAAGAGTGGGAAATTTTACGTTAAAAAATGTTGATATATTTGATCTCCACAATGACCTTTATCATTACCCACAAACCCCAAACCCACAAACCACTAACCCACGAACTGTAACTGTCAAACGAACGAACTGTAACTGCCCATTTTCGACCGTTTCCTTTGGAATTTTTTTTAAAGGAATAAAATACATGGTCAAAGGAACATTTAGGCTTTATTAGGTATATATTGAAGCATGCAAAAAAATGTATCGAAAGAATACAAATAGGCGGCGCATGAGTCGCTATAGCACTACTGGTTCTCAGCCAAAGTCAGAACTGTCGTAAATTTAATCCTGGAACTGAGAGTAGAATATTTCCGTTTATGATAAGTTTTAGCAGTTAAGTACGGGGGGAAATTGAAAAAAGTTCGGTTTTTCGACCACAATTTTCATACAAAAATTATATATTTTTTACAATTTTCAATTTATCGAAAAAAGTGCTCGTACTTGACTGTAAAAGCAATCTAAGAAGCTACAGTTAAAATTTGAAGTCGATTGGACGAAAATTGTTCGAGTCCTGCGGCGTGCCAATTTCAAAAACATGGTTTTGAGAAAAACGTATTTGTAGTCAACGGTTTTATAGACGCTACAGCTGATAACGTTTTTTTCCGAAATCTAATGCCTTCAATTGGTAGAAAATGAAACTATTTTAGTTGGTAACTTTTTCTCCAAAGATTTACAAGAATCGAGACACGCAGTTGCGTCTACCGGCGTGGCATCGCCGAAGACGCTTCTCAGCGCTCGGAGACTCCCCCCGAAAATAGTTCGAAAACCACGTTAAAACTGTTTTTAGCTATAAGTGAATATGCATCATATTTTGAAGGTTCAAAGGATTTTATAAAAGTGTTTCTAAAAAAAAAAACGATTTTTCGAAATTTTTCAGTAGTGTCCTCTCTTAACCCTAGGACCCTTCACATTTTTGGGGCACTGGCGTTCCGGCAGTTTGATAGAATAAAGCCATAGGGACGGGGTCGCGAGTACGAAAGGCAGAGGAGGTTCGGAAGATGCTGCAGGAGCACAACGAAGGAGAACCTCAGGACAACGGCTCAACTGATAGTGAATCAGACCATCAAAAATAATTGGAGGGATCTGATGAAGATTCTTTATAAGGAGGACGGGGTCTGCCCGTGACGGTGCAGACAGCGACGATGACATGATCGCACGAGAAGCGGAGGGAATAAAAATGCGTCGTACATCCCAATCTGCTCTTGGCGGTACTTGGAGGAAATTTCTTTACGGGAAAAACCGATACAAATAGTCACTCGACCCTCCTGCTCTTCGCTCTCGCATTACATCTGCTCATAAGATGGATAGGCCGTGTGGCTCCAGCGTCGGAGCCAGTGTAAGGAGCGAAGTTGTAACGTGGTATCTTTTGTCACCTGACGAAACCTTGAATGCCGATTCCCGCGCTGCCAAGATCATCGCTCGATACACACCGAACAAACCTACATTTCTGCATTTATTACTACAGTATACGTTTCTTTTGTTTTCAATTCTAACATCTAGATCTAATATCTAACTAAATGTATTATTTTTTAAATAATTTCATGTATAATTAGTTCAATATCCTTTAATATGTTTTCTTAAACTAGAAAACACTATTTTTTGACACAATCATTTTTTAAAACATTTATCCCTCAAGAAACCAAGCCGAAACATAGTCAAATTTAAAAAAGTGCCATCTTTTCCCCTTGTGAAATTCTTTAAGAACTTCGAATTTTTTGTTTATAATTTTTTTAAGCTTGGCCCATCCGGTCTTTTTCAAGAATCAACAAAAAACTGTCCAATATACGCGTACAGTGTGATGATTTTTTTAATTATTTTTCATGAGATATGCTAAAATATTTTTCTTGCCTTGTTCAATCCCATTTTTCATGGCGAAAAATTCATACTAGCTTTTCCTCGCAAAGCCTAAGCATTCGTCGGTGTTCAGGCGTTCATTAAAAAAAAATTCCACGACAAACAGTTCGTTAGCAGCGTTGATTTGAACTGCTGGGGTGTGCTTAAACCCAGTGTAGGATATTCGTTTCGTATACATAGTGTAGGGTCCTAGGGTCAAGTCGCCGAAAATGTGCGACTTTTTCATTTTTTGTGTCAACTATTTCTTTTACATAATTAAGATTTTATGTACATATTATTACATCGTTAAATTAAAAAAAAATGTTTTTTTTTTAATTCAAAATTGGCTGCTGTACACTTGCTTTAGAGACGGTTGCCGCCTGAGTTGTTCCACGGCGTACGTCCTAGCGCCTGGTGCATTGATCTGAAACATCAGAGCCAAGAGTTCTAGATTTCGAAGACCGACGCGCGCTATGCGAACCTGAAAAATCCAAAGAAAAGTGAAAATTCGGAAAATGGTACGTGTTTGTTAAAGTGTTCTATTTCGCATCACGTTTTAACTATTATTTTTTCATGAAAAATTAGTTTTTGAAATAATTGTGACGGAACTTTAAGACTTCATTAGACACCATATTCAATAGTGCAGCCTTCAACATTGTCATGTCAGCGGTCTTTGCCTTTGCTCTCCAACTATTAAATGATTGCAGTTTTTTTTTACAAGTGGTGGGTAATTTCTCGAACCTCACTGCATTGCTTTCAAGCGATCGTAGAATCATTTTAAACCATTCCAAGAATGTCTCACCGTTCATTTCGCCGGGATAATCAGCAGTATTTTTCTTGTAATCGAAGCGTAGAAGTCCGCCCGGTACAAATCCATTAGTGCTTCCAATATGCAAGACAATTAATCGCTTGCCTTTCTCGGAAGGATTAACTGACCCTGTTGACAGTCCTCGAAGAAAGGCATCCTTTTTTGATTCTGCCGTTGTATCAACCTTTGAACTTTGAAATGACCATGAACGTCACGTACATTGACCCAAGTCTCAGCCAGGTAATGTATAACCCGTCCTGCCGCTCGAAATTTTCGCACTTCTGTTAGGTAGTTTTGCCTCCACAGAAAAAGATCGTCTCTCTCTGTAAAGATGCTATTACGTTGACGGAAAACGTAGGTTTAGCTCCTTTGATAATTTCCAAAAAGTCGTGCGTTTAAAATTCGGTAGGTCTTTGTCATCGTTAACAGCATGCAGAAGTTTCTGCAATGTGGGCACTTCTTTGTTCATAAAAAATTCATTAAATTTTCTCCGAATTGCGTTTCTGTCAGATTCGTCGACCAATTGGTTGCTGGAAATGCGATGCTTCTTCATATTTGGCGATGTAACGGTACCAGTGTTCTCGTACTCTAGCAACGTATTTTTTATACTAAATATTCCAAATCCAGTCTTTTTTGATAGTATCGAATGTGCCGCTCTTTTTGTTATGGTAGGGTTCTCGATCTTCAGGTCCTTATATAGATTTACTATTATCACACGTTCCCGTCTGTGAACTGTCTATAATAAACGGAAAATGAAATTGTTTTAGAAATAATACAAAGTAAAAATAAGAGATAGTACACAGTCATAATTTTTCCGTATATTCAATTACCTGGCCTTTCTTATTCCTTTTAATTGGAGATAAGATGGAAACGTCCTCGTCCATATTATCTGCAATTTGATATATTAATCACTTACAAAATAAATAAAAAACACCAATATACAATACAAAATACGAAATAACAAAACCACAAATCGAATTTAACGAATATATCTCAAGACGCTCAGCACCTCGTCACGAGTGACGCTCGAATGTTTGAAATTAAGGGAAGGTTCTGCCTTGTTGGGCCAAAGAATGTTCGATTTTTCACCAATTTTTTATGCGATAAGTATTAAATATAGAATGTTGATATTTGGTATGTTGACTAAGCGGTCTTTATTGAACATCAAAATATTTTTCAAAACATTTTCGCAGGTTTTTTCTCACTGCGTTTTTATTTTTCGATTTTTCTTCTTGATTCTAGGTCAACTTATACACAATATTGTACAAAGTAAAAATGTGTTTGATTTTTTTGCTTCAGATCACCTGTCCGGACTTAGGACTTCCGCAAACGAAGAATGTCATGGCCCGTGCACCGACATATGTTGCTCCTCCCACTTCCACCACCATGTTTTGTCAAACTTTAAAAAATATTTTGATGTTCAATAAAGACCGTTTACTCAACATACCAAATATCGACATTCTATATTTAATACCTTTCGCATAAAAAGTTTGTGAAAAATCGAACATTTTTTGGCCCAACAAGACAGAACCTTCCCTTAATTTCAAACATTCGAGCATCAGTCGTTACGAAGTGCTGAGCGTTTTTTGGCCCAACAAGGCAAAACCTTCCCTTAACCATTGGGTTCACGGACCTCGGACACCTTGTAAGACGGGCCTGTGCAGAGCCCGTTTGGCAACAGGGAGAGGGTAAAGAGGGCGGCGCATTAGGTGGGATCTGACCGTACCGGACGAATCTAGATTCGGAAGCATGACGTTGAACACAGTATAGTCTTGTTCTTCTGCAAATTAAGTTAGATATCTCCAATAAAGATCTTCCGAAACGTTTTACTAATTTTTACAGCCTAAATATGCAAAAAAAAACAATTGGGCGACGAGAAAAAAAAACTTTCATAGCATTCCAACGATTCCAACATTGCAAACTTCAACACCACGTGCTTCGTTTGGGTAAGACAATTCCGTCTTGCGCTCCCTACAAAACGTTGAAGACACTTTGAGGAACGAAAGCCCGCAGATGTTTCCGATAAATTTTATCTTCTTTCTACGACGAGTAGTCATTGGCGTAACCGGAGACTGTACCTTCTTTAACATTGTCAACCAGACCCAATGGATCGACGTCTTTTTTAAATTCCATTCGCGCCTTCGCCTTCTTGCATTTGTCCATTGTCGGCCTTCCAACTACTCCATGCAGCGCGAGCGCCTCCTTCATGCGCGCCAAACGCGCCGCATTCGTTTTACAACCAGCCCAAAATTGCTCATACGATTTTATTCTTATACCGGCCATGGACAAATACTTCTTCAGGGCCTGTATCGTCCTGTCGTCTTCCGATTGCTGAAAGTTATTTATAGTTAAGGAGTGAGATGCAGTTAGAATTACCAAAAAATCGATCTTTTAATACATTTTCTTGCAGTATGTTGTTTCAAAAATATTCTCTGAAAATTTCAAGTCAATCCGATGAATAGTTCCCGGGATATCCCACAATTAGTGAAAGGGCGTCGGGTCCCCATGGCAGGTAGCGGCTGACAAACGCGCAAACGATAATACCCGGGAAGGCAGAATGCTTCGAATACAACAAATTGATATTTTGGAAGCGTCCACATCGGCAGAAGTCCTATTGTATGGGCCAGGAATTGATGATTCGATGTAAGTAATTTTTTAATTAGTATTTCTATACATAAATCAAGTGTAAAATTGGAAAACTCTTTCAGAAATTTTCAAAAATTTATTACTCAAAAACTATAAACTTTAGCAAAATTCTATAAAAAATACTTTCGTTTTAAAAATAATAAGTCATCCCGAAAAACTTTAATTTTTGGAAAAATTGTTTTAACAATTGGCTATAAACAATTGAATGCTCGACTTTTCGGCAAAAATTGTGATATTCGGATTCAGCGGAACAAAATACATAAAAAAAGTGTAGCTTCATCCATCGAGTTCAAAATTTTACGAACATATTACCGTATCCACATCGAAAACCTTTGAACGCGTTTTTCCCGAAACTATGTTTTTCGAGTCGGTGACCACTATAATTCAAAAACCACTCGATGGATTTTGATGAAATTTGGTGTGCTTATTGGTAGCATTAGAAACTAGTCCTTAAGGTAGTTCTGTAGGTACACGTATGAGCCATAAGTTTCGGTCGAAGCGTATAGTAACATCCAATGCCTATACGATGCTGTTGGTTGTTAATTTTTAACAGAGCTTGTACCCTCTATATGTCCCACACATTCGCACCTCATGCATAGATAGGTCTCATACTCGTATAGAGAGCGGCGCTGTAACCGTGGCAACAGCGTGATTTTCCTGCGGCCATAGCGATGAGCTTCCTACGATCCGTCTTTCGCGAAATATTTTATATAACTTACAAAAGCATGAAAATGTCAACCCAAATGCGATACAAAGGAAAGTTCACAAGAAAAAAGACGCTTGCTAAAAGACTGAAAGCTGTGGCAGCCATGTGTCAAACAAATGCGGCTAAACGCGATGAGAATAACGATAACCGCAACGATCAGCAACAAAAATTCGCTGTCAAAGGACGTCGCATCGTGGATTTACATCTTACCAACCGTTCAAATTCTATTCGGGGTAACAAAGACATTTTTTTGAGGAAAACAGTGAAGGGAACCCGGATGGGATTGAATTTTATTTTACATATTTCCTGCAACAAGTGCTCTGCAATAACCCAAGTTATATCTACATACACACACACGCACTTATATATAAATATACATAACACGAATTACAATACATGCATTCGAAAATTACATGCATAAATTGAAGAAATTAAATTTGATTGCAGAATAAATTTATTTCACATCCGTCTCAGAATGACTAGAACTCGGGAAAAAAACACGCTTCGAATTCTCAGACCACGCGCCGATCAGCTGGCTGCAGCGTACGCTGTTGCCATGCCGATACAGATGGCTGGGCCCGAGTTCGGTGCGGAATAAAATTACCACTTTTCATAAGCCGATATCTCCGAAACTAAACGGTCAAAGTTTGTCATTTCTTAAAACCAATCCCACAATAATACTGCGTACACGTGTGTTTTCATTTTGAAATCCTAAGATCCATTTAGAACCTATATTGAGAAATGCGAGCAAACTCCTATCGGTTTACGTGTTAGGTATAGGGATCGCGAACAAAAATACCCATATTCAATTGCAATTATCTCATGAACTAAACGGTGAATCGAATTGAATTTTTGGGCATCAGTCCACGAAGGTCATATCTACACTATACTTGGATTTCAGCCAATTCCTAAGATTTGACCAAAAGTACAGAAGTACCTTAATCGAAGGATTTTCATTTTTGTTGAAAATTTCTATTTTTTTTCCAACAATAAACTAGCGATTTTTTAGTCGAAAATCGAAAGTTATCTGTCGGAAGCAGCGGTTAATATTTTAAGAAAAAAAAAAGCTTCGATTAAGGACTAGATTTATTATTGAACTAATGATTTTTTTTGGTTTTTTGATTTCAGATGATCCAGTAAAATTTTATGATGGTCACCGCAAAGCACTACATGCCGAAGGGGGTCCGACAAAAATGGCGATATTTTTATAATCAATATTTCTCATTGGAAATCTCTACAAGTCAAGTTGAAATGTAACATAAAAAGTATGTGTAACCACTTTGTAAAACGAACTTAATTACTATAAAAAAAAACATTGTAAATGCTCGTTTTTTCACGCCTCTGACTGCATCTCACCCCTTAATGCAATACATTAATAAGGTTTCGTTTTCTTCTGGAGGTTCCATAGGCACTTAGAACCTTGGTCGTCATGACAATTTGCCCCCCCCCCCCCCGCCCACCCCCGCGGTCATGATTAATGTTCTTTTCGAAAATTGAAGTCTTCGTGCTATAGCTTGTCATTCTCGTAATTTTCAAATTTTCAGAAAAGTATCCGGTCGTACGAAAGTTTTGTGACCCTACTAAAAGTATGTTCATTATTTTCATTTTGGACCAACCTGGCCCCCAGAACCAATTACACCATTTGGCCATTTCAACGGCGGCACTTCGTTTAAATAATAACTTCATTGCTTGTTAATATTTTTCAATTTAAAAAACCCTTAAACTTGTCGAGATAGTGTATTGATTCTATGTAAAATACCAACCTCGTCATCTTAATACTCTCATCAGAAGAAAAAAAAGTAAAAATCGACATGTTTTTGGGGCCCTAAGCTTATCGAGACCCGCAAAGCGCGTAGCTAACGAGCTCCGGAATGCGTATTCCGACACGCACTCGCAGCCCGTTTTCTTCTAGTCCTTTAACAAATATATACTTACCGCTATGCTATTCTTTTTTCCATTCTTCTGTTCGACTTCACTGGTCTTGTCGTTACTCTTCTCCTCGTCCTCGCTGCCTGCCGACTTATTCAGAGCCTTTTCCTTGGGCTCCTTCGATTTTCGTTCGTCGTCTTTATGCTCATCTGAGTGCTCGTCTTCCGATAGATTGGCGACTTTTTTTGGCGCACTGCCGCGCCTCCTGCCGGGCGATTTGGCGGATGTATTCTTAGCCGGGAAGGCCTTCTTCATTTTCTTTTTGGTACGAGGACTGTAGTCCTCGTCCTGGGAGGCATCATTGTCCGAACCGTCGCTACCCGAGACCGCGACCTTCGTGAAGCCCTGCTTCTTCCCCCTCTTTCGTTCTTTGCCCTCGGGCGTCCCTTTAGCACCTTCCGTTGTGGCCATCTTCGTCTTTTTCTCCTCCCTCCCTTCGACCTTCGCCAACTTTTCGGCCTCGGACGTACTCTCATCAAGCGCCCACTCGTTTGGCTCCGCCTTTAAGAATATCATTATGGGCGTCGTTTTCCTTCTGTACTCCTCGTTTTCCGGGTCCGAGCTCGACTCCTCCTTGTCGCTGGCGCACTCGACTGACATCTCGAGACCGTCCACAATCTCGGGATCTTTGGTTTTTGATTTGCTCACCATTGGCCTAGCAGGCTGCCTCTTCCCTGAGCTCTTCACCTTGCTCAACGAAACCCCGACGTTATCAACGTCCTCGTTCTCCTCGGAGCTCGCAGTGTTCTGAAAATTCGAAATGCAACTTGAGGCAACTTTTTTCCCCCCTAATGTTCCTCCATGCATCCACGTCGGGCAGTGTTGGCGTGGGCCAATACTGGCATGGGCGACCGCTCGCTTGCACGTAGTCTTACTAAGTTTTCGATCATGAACAGAATTGAAACGCAGTGCGAGTTTCGCCGCCTATATCGGCACAGGCGTTTCGCAGTTTCCCTGTGCCCTCGTGCAAATGCATTGGATCAAACAGTAAAAAGATTGCCAAAACCTCCGATAACATCTCTGATTACCTTTTCCGCGTTATCCTCCTCAGAGTCTTTGTCATCGATGCTCTTGCTCTTCTGCTCCGCAACCTTTATGGTGATTGACATGTCCTTGTGTGTTTTATCCCTGTTATCATTTTTCCCCAAGGAGTCAATGTCGTCCATTTTTTCATTCGATTTCATTGACGTTATTTTCACATTTTCGTTGGACAACTCTTCCTCCTCTTCCTCCTTCTCTGCGTTAATATTATGGTCGTTGTTGAAAGCATTGCTGTTGCCATTGGCCTTGTGCATTGGCTCAAAAGTTTTGTCCCTGTCAGCGTCTGACGTGCAATCGTTGGGTTTGCTGAGCTGTCTCGTACCCAGCAGAGGCCCGTGGTTCTTGTTCTCCGAAGAATCCTCTTGTTGTCTCTTGCCTGCCAATTCCATTTTCTTCCCCATCGCGTCTCCACCACCTATCACAAGGATCGTGGTCTCCTCTTTTGCCGCTTCTCCACGACCTGACTCATCCATCTTCGCGTCAAATCACAAACGCATTTGAACGATGAACTGCGGGTGGAAGAGAAAAACATTAGCAACTCCCTACACTCGCAGTCCTTTTCCCAAACTTTTGTGGTACCCTCGCTCGTGTTGCGCCGCTCCATTTTGTTGATTTGCAAATTAAACTTGTGACTGATCATTCCTATTGCAGTTATTCTAATACTTCGCTAGCGTGTTAATATTAATAAGTTTGATAATGAACCCAGCATCTTTATGCATATTATTTTTTATGAATGGAGAACAACGGTAAACAAAACGGTAAACATTCGGAGAATGCATTCGAGATTGGTAATTAAAAGTTACGAATATACCGGAGGAAAATGTTAAAAGGTGAAATGGAAGCTCATAGACAAGAGACCCACGGGAGGGGGATGCCACGGGACGCGAAATCGTAATCAGGGGCCGAAGTTACGCGAGAGAGAATATAATTCCATTGGGATACCAAAATCGAATTCCTGCGGTGCGATGACCCGTAAAAATATATTTATATCTATGGACGCACAAACACGCACGCGAATGTATCTATCCATACGCATACACATATGTACGATCACGAATTCAGACGTATATAGAAGACCGGTTCTTAAGGAAATGATGTGCCGACTTTATTGGGGACACGGTCTTACATACAGGTCTGGAAACTCCGGTCGTGTGGGTAGTTCGCTTATGGATGCCTGACGTGTAGTTCATATATTGCCTATATTGCCCACTGTGATCGCTGCGACACCAAGGAGACTAGAGGTAAAGGAGCCCGAACGCAGTGACCTCGTCACAGTGATGCCAACTTGGGGGTTTTGCCTCCAAATTTAGGGGAAACCAAAATGTGAAGCGGTTTTTTAGGGGTAAATTTATTTAGGGGTTTTCTTTGGGGGGATTTTTTAGCGGGTACATTATTTAAGAAACTTTTTTGAGGGCGTGAAATTAAAGTGTATATCTTGAAAAAAAAGAAAAAGTGTATCTTCAATTAATTCGATCGGAAATTGAAATAGGTCAATTCATTCGATCGTCGAAATTTGTGTGTGATAATATATTTTATATATTCGAAATACATATTCCTGCGAAGAATCTTTCATTCGCAATGAATATTTCTTATAAACTAACAGTAAATTTAAGGATCACTTTTCTTTTTGCTCAATTATAATCGATTGCCTTTCAAAATGTTTTACACCAATACCATACTTCATGTCTTGTACTAGCAACACAAGCGGCGCTGGTGGCTGAATTTCGCACTACGACGAACAACAATTTGCTGGTCAAGACCACGGTCTTACACATGGAGACTAGAGTAGTCTCCATGGTCTTACATACAGGTCTGGAAACGAAGCCAGATTTCAATGGAGTCGTGAGGCAGCGTTACGAGCTTCACTTTTCATTCCGCTCGCCGCCACCGCCATCGCTACTATCGGCGAGTACCTCCCACCCACGGTCTTCTGTGATCTCTCCTTTCGCCCCTTGCCTTGTCTTAGACCGTGCCCCGTGCAATTTATTACTCCATTTTTTATTACAACGATCTCGAAGACCTCTGTTCGCGTCAACGAGCATTTGTAGTTTGAACAATCCTCATAAAGCTGGCAAAGGTGGACCGTTGTTTCAGGGCTTTCTAAACTGCCGAACCAATAAAGGTATTTGTATATTCAACATTCCATGTGTTGCGTATTTTTTTCCTTTCGTCA
Source organism: Ophion slaviceki (assembly GCA_944452715.1). Classification (NCBI taxonomy): domain Eukaryota; kingdom Metazoa; phylum Arthropoda; class Insecta; order Hymenoptera; family Ichneumonidae; genus Ophion; species Ophion slaviceki. The sequence continues at coordinate 50,615,073 of OX101785.1, read as the reverse complement.
TCGAGAGAAACTGGGAATAAAATTCGAATAAAAATCCATTTCACTCGAAAAAGGTAGGTATTTTTATTTATTTTTTTAATTTTTATATTGGCCTTCTTCCAGTCATACAGGATCTTCCCCTTTTTACAAGCCCCACTTCTATTCTCTTCCACAATCCACCGTCCTTATTTCACAATTCTTTCTCATCTACCACTATTCCCCCTTCACCCCCGCCAAAAAGGTAATGTGCATTTCGGATCATCAAGAAGAGTGTGAGAGACGGACGGAAGCTGGTCTGTCCTTGTCGCACACGTACATGCCGATAGCAATGTCACGTAGTGGCGAAAATTGGAAACAAACGTTGGTTCGTTAACAGTGCCTACCCCCACCACGGTCCAGGGTTGCGAAATTTGTAATGAAAATGTAATGCATTATTCATTACTTTTTTAATGGGTAATGAAAAAATATTTCATTACCCATTACATTACATTTAGTCATGTAAAAAATTTCCATTTCTCATTACATTGGATTTTGTAATGTAAAAAATTTCCATTACCCATTACATTGGATTTTGTAATGTAAAAAGTTTTCATTATCCATTACTTTACATTTTGTAATGTAAAAAATTTCCATTACTCATTACATTGGATTTTGTAATGTAAAAAATTTCCATTACTCATTACATTGGATTTTGTAATGTAAAAATTTTCATTGCCCATTACAATATAATGGGTAATGGAATTTTTTTTACATTACAAAATCCAATGTAATGAGTAATAGAATTTGTTTACATTACAAAACATAAAGTAATGAGTAATGGAATTTTTACATTACTTTTTCGCGTTGACAGAGAAGGGGGCAGAGAGAGAGAGAGAGAGAGAGAGAGAGAGAGACGAGAGAGAGAGAGAGAGAGAGAGAGAGAGAGAGAGAGAGAGAGAGAGAGAGAGAGAGAGAGAGAGAGAAGAGAGAGAGAGAGAGGAGAGAGAGAGAGAGAGAGAGAGAGAGAGAGAGAGAGAGAGAGAGAGAGAGAGAGAGAGAGAGAGAGAGAGAGAGAGAGAGAGAGAGAGAAAGAGAAAGAGAGAGAGAGAGAGGCGGGGTGGATGGATGGATGGATGGATAAATGGATGGATAGATAGATAGATGGATGGATGGATGGATAGATGGATGAATGGATATATAGATAGATTAAGGGATCGGTGGATGGATGAATGGATGGATGGATGGATGGATGGATGGATGGATGGATAGGTGGATGGATGGATGGATAGATGGATGGATGATAGATTGATGGATGGATCGATGGATGGGTGGATGGATGGATGGACGGATGGATGGATAGATGGATGGATGGATGGATGGATGGACGGATGGATAGATAGATAGATGAATGGATGGATCGATAGATCGATGGATGGATGGATGGATGGATAGATGATGTATGTATAGATGGATGGATAGATGATGTATGGATGGATGGATGGATGGATGTACTGTATAGATGGATGGATAGATGATGTATGTATAGATGGATGGATGGATGTACTATATAGATGAATGGATGGATGGATGGATGTATAAATGGATGGATGGATGCATAGATGGATGGATGGATGGATGGATAGATGGATGGATGGGTGGATAGATAGATAGATGAATGGATGGAGGGATAGACAGATAGATGAATGGATGGATCAATGGATGGATCAATGGATGGATGGATGGATGGATGGATGGATGGATAGATGGATGGATGGATAGACGGATGGATGGATAGATGGATGGATGGAGGGATGGATGAATAGATGGATGGATGGATCGATGGATCGATGGATGGATGGATGGATCGATGGATAGATGGATGGATCGATAGATCGATGGATGGATAGATGGATGGATGGATAGATGATGTATGTATAGATGGATGGATGGGTGGATAGATGGATGGATGGATGGACAGATGATGTATGTATAGATGGATGGATAGATGATGTATGTATAGATGGATCCATGGATGGATGTACTGTATAGATGGATCCATGGATGGATGTACTGTATAGATGGATGGATGGATGGATGTACTATATAGATGAATGGATGGATGGATAAATGGACGGATGGATGGATGGATAAATGGATGCGGAATCATTTGTAGTTAACAAACACATCGATGAAAATGTTCATTTAATATAATCATATATTGGTTTGGAAATAACCACAAAACAGATACACGTTTTTCCTGGACATCCTTGATATTTCGAGGAAAATTAGAGTTGCACCTCATTCTCTGACGAAAGGAGTACAACTTAAATTTTCCTTTCAATTGTGACGTGATTTTTTAAGTCACGTCACAGAAAGGCTATCGACGATTTAGTCGTGCTCTCGATGCCCGGGTTACGACCCCTTCGTATATGTTACGGGCCTTTCCTCCAGTGTGTTTGTTTTGTAACGTTTTAAGGTTTGGGTTTTGTTGTTGTTTCTGGTGAGGTTGGCGTGCGAAACTCGGTCGAGCGGCGTGTCGCTCAACGTACCGAGCAATCCCGACCGAGGGACGCACCCAACGAGGCTTTCGGGGAATCGGTGCATGCCCGGCTGAGATGCCGGCGCCCCACCGCAGTGGTGCATCGTGCTGACGAGCGGGCCGTTTGAGTTACGGGTGGAGGCGGGAGACCTCCGCGCCGCGCTTCTAGAGAGAAGCTTTGCCCGCTCTCGCATGGTGACCCGGGGATGCGATCCCCGAGAGCCTCCATGTTACCTAGGAGGAAAGGTCCCGATCTGTTACCGTTCCGCTTGCGGGGTACTCGGGCAGGAAATATAGATTCCGAAAGGAATATTCTTCCAGAATATTCTAGCTCCCGAAATAATATTTCAGCTCACGAATATGGTAAGAAAGTGTTCTCGCTCGAAGTAGCTTTCTCGCATGAGATGAGCGCGCGAGCGTATTTACATTTCTTTCGATAATCGCGCTCGACAATGATCTCGCTCGCTGGCCTTCGCCGCGCGAGGTATAGTTGACGACCGATTTTGCTCTCGGATGAGGTCCGTCGGAGAGTTCCGCTCCTGACGCCGTGTGAGACAGACGTGTTTCTCCACGGGTCCCGTTCGCGATCCCGTGCCCGGAAGGCGGGTCCTTCCGGACGGAGATAAGTTCCCGTGGTTCGAAAACAACCAGCTCCCGCAAAATAAAATAAAACAATTTGTTTGTTTTTGTCATTTTTTTATTGTTCCCGCGTATCTGACTTCTCGTAAGCTACTCCTGGTGAATCCCGACCCCTCTACCACGACTCACAGCCTGAGCGGCCGTGCTCTACCGCAACCGTCCCCCCCCCCCCCCGGGTAAGTGCATCCAGATAGTCCGGTTATGATTCCGGCGAATCAAAAATCAGGGAGGTCTCCCGACTCCCAGGACATACCGGTTAGGATTCCGGTGAAACAAAAATCGCGGAGTCCTCCAGCTCCGATGGTGGGTCAGGGCGGATCCCCCTGGCCCCAGGGCATACCGGTTGGGAAATCCGGTGAAAATAAAATTCCCTGGCGCCCCGGGTAGTGCGGATGCACTCACGCGGGGTGGACGGCCGAAGGTGACGGTTCCCGCACCTACCTCTCGTATTCACGTTCTCGATTTCGTGGTAAGTAGAAATAATCCCCGTCACACAATATAGAGCCTCTCCGAACAAAACGAGCAGCCGGAGTTTTACTGACCGGGCAACTGATTGATCACCTTAAATGCAAAATAGAAAAATGAAGTTTGACCAATTTCTCAGCATTGTTCGGTGAAAAAAATTCATTCGCGTATATAACTTCGAATTTTTTCCATTATAATCTTTTGGAATTCGTTTGACCGTGATTATTTGATTAAGGGGTCTTCTCACTTCAGACGCTAAAAAAGACTATTTTCCTTAATTTTTTCATAGGTTTATATTATAGTTATTGATATAAAAGTTGTTACACTCAATAAATACAATTTCGAAATAAATTTAAAAAAATTTGTTATGTATTTAGGTAACCCAAACAAACTTTAACCGCGTTTTTCTCGAAACGACGGTTTCCGACGGCTTGTTGATAAAATCTTCGAAACTACTAAACCGCTCCTTATGAAATTTTAACCACATATTCTTTACAACTAAAGCTATATCGCATATGAAGCATTTTTTAAATTTTGATATTTACTATTTTTTTTGCCAAAAACGGTGAGAAAAACTCGTTTTTTTTCTTTTTTCGGAAAATGTCCGCCATTTTGTTATTTTGCATATCTCAAAAATCTTTTGATATGCGCTATAGCCATGAACATACTGAATCTAAAACCGTTTGATTCTTTTGTTTCGGATGATGAATCTCCGAGATTTCATCAACAGCACAGACCTACATATTTTTAGGAAATTTTTTTATTACCATTTTCGTCTATAAGTAGACTTAAGTAAATATATATTTTTTAAATGTATTTCGACAGTGTATTTACTAAGTGTAACAACTTTTATATCAATATCTGTAATATAAACCTATTTTAAAAAATCAAGAAAGTAGCTTTTTTTAAGCGTCTAAAGTGAGAAAACCCCTTAAATATACTTTTAACATAAGCGTAACGAAAAAAATGATCAATTGAAAAGCACCGCTAAGTTAGCTCCAAAATTTTAATTTTCGATCACAGCGAAGTTTAATCGTAATGTAATTTAAAGTTTGACGGCAAAAAAATCAAGGAAAGTGTTAAATCATTTCTGGTTTTTGTTCTTTCCTTTAATTTTTCTCGAGAATGCTGATAAAAGTCGTTTTTTTTCTTCCTCTTTACGTTTATGTACCACATTGCGGCAAAAGTCGGGAATTTGAGCTATCCACAGATGACATTCTCCCTCTCTCTCTCTCAAACGAATTCCAAAAGGTTATAATGGAAAAAACTCGAAGTTATATATGCAAATGAATTTTTTTGACCGAACATTGCTGAGAAATTGGTCAAACTTCATTTTTTTATTTTTCATCTAAGGTGATCAATCAGTTGCCCGGTCAGTTAAACTCCGGCTGCACGTTTTGTTCGGAGAGGCTTTATATTCAAAGGAAAATTTAAGTTGTACTCCTTTCGTCAGAGAATGAGGTAAAACTCTTTTTTTCCTCGAAATATCAAGGATGTCCAAGAAAAACGTATATCTGCTTTTTGGTTATTTCCAAACCAATATTTGATTATATTAAATGAACATTTTCATCGATGTGTTTGTTAACTACAAATGATTCCGCATCCATCTATCCATCCATCCATCCATCCATTTATCCATCCATCTATACAGTACATCCATCCATGGATCCATCTATACATACATCATGTATCCACCCATCTATACATACACAATCCATCCATCCATCCATCCATCCATCCATCCATCCATCCATCCATCCATCCATCCATCCATCCATCCATCCATCCATCCATCCATCCATCCATCCATCCATCCATCCATCCATCCATCCATCCATCCATCCATCCATCCATCCATCCATCCATCCATCCATCCATCCATCCATCCATCCATCCATCCATCCATCCATCCATCCATCCATCCATCCATCCATCCATCCATCCATCCATCCATCCATCCATCCATCCATCCATCCATCCATCCATCCATCCATCCATCCATCCATCCATCCATCCATCCATCCATCCATCCATCCATCCATCCATCCATCCATCCATCCATCCATCCATCCATCCATCCATCCATCCATCCATCCATCCATCCATCCATCCATCCATCCATCCATCCATCCATCCATCCATCCATCCATCCATCCATCCATCCATCCATCCATCCATCCATCCATCCATCCGTCCGTCCATCCATCCGTCCGTCCGTCCGTCCGTCCGTCCGTCCATCCATCCATCCATCCACCCATCCATCCACCCACCCACCCAATGACAACTTTAGGGGTTTTTCATTGACATCTAGGGGGATTTGAAGTTGGTCCTAGGGGGAACATTCTGTAGGAGTTGGCATCCCTGCCTCGTCAAAGTTAACCCCCCCATTTTGACTAATCGAACTTTTTTTTACGAATCGTTTGGTAGTCGTTTGGTAGCGTTTGGTAAATCATTCAAATCGTTTGGTAGTCCTCCGTTTTTCGAAAAATCGATAATCAAATATTGGGCAGTAAGTTGGCCCCCCCACTTTGACTAATCGAACTGCGATTAGTCAAAGTGGGAAGGCTAACTTTGACGAGGTCTTTTTCAGACCATTTCGCCAACACTGCGTTCGGGCTCCTTTACCTCTAGTCTCCTTGGACGCGACGTTCGTACTCCTTACCCAAGGAGACTAGAGTAAAGGAGTCCAAACTCCCTATCCTAGCCTGTATTTACCAAGTTCTTTCAATCGGTCGGAGAGATGTAGTGCTCAGTTCCGCCGCAGGCGTCGCTAGTGTTCCCCAGAGCCCATAATATATCGTAATACAAAACTGCATAAGGTCCGAGCTCCGCCTCAACGACCAATCACAAAACTGAGGTGATCGTGTTTCTCTCGTATTCACTTGCAACAGTCATGCCGCATTCTCTCTCGCACACCCTAACGATAATACACCCAAATGGGGATTCCTTCTATTATAATATATAATAATATTGTGTACATATATATAATAAATAAAATATAAATAATATTAATGAAACAACTCGTGTTGTTTTATTCATATGGGCTTATTATATAATAGGCACATCAGGTATAATAATTATATAATAAGTACAACACGAGTTATTTTACTATGGAAACCTATGATTTGCACGTTATGTTTAAAAATATAGCTAATTATAATGAAACGCGAATAAAGCGATAAACCAGCCGTAATGTATCTTATAATGTATTTATTATTCGGATGCGCGTTACTCTGTTTTCCTGTACAATAATAATAATAATAATAAATAATAACATGTACATGCAAGAAATCGGGCGAATGCGGGAATGATGGCTCTACATGCTGGGGTTGTCTTTTCAACACGTGCTTATTATATGTATGCCCATGAAAACTCGTTATTTGCTAGTTACGTATAAAAATGAAGCTAAATATCAATCAAATTAAGCGGTGAACCAACCGAACAAGCCGTCAAGCCTAATTGAACCTCAAGCGCGGCAATCACTTAAATATGAGAAGATTACATTTATTGGCAAATGATTGTGTGACGAAGTTGGTAGAACGCTAGATTACTGTATTGAAGGCCCTGAGTTCGAGCCTCGGTAGTTTTATTTTTTTTCTTTTGCATTCGTACAGGTATCTGGTTGTACGAGCGAATTGAAGCAGTTTCAACCAATCAAAGAACTCGTCCGATGCCAAAAGAACTCGAACAAAAATAACATGAAAGAATATTTTTTTAATTTACTGCCATCAATAGTTGAAATTTGTTTTATTATTCCTACCTAGAGTGTTTACTTTTTCCCTTTATCACATTGACTCGCGAGGAGTCATCTCCATTATTATACACACAGTTCGATAGCTGATGTGCTGGTGTACACAACAGATATATTTGTGTTTGACAGGGGCAAACAATTTTGCCACCATAACACGGTCAGTTTCACCTTATGCAGTTTTGTATTACTATATAATATGGGCTCTGGGGAACACTAGCGACGCCTGCGGCGGAACTGAGCATTACACCTCTGCGACCGATTGAAAGAACTGTTTGAGGCGGAAGTGTCGACTCCTTCTCTCTAGTCTCCTTGATCACCCTACTACTCTCTGATACAGGTTTTGCAACGAAGCCAAATTTTCGTGGTGGGGGTAGACACGGTTATCGGCTCCACTTTTCGATTCACTAGGTGCCGCTACGCGTCGAAACTAGCGAGAGGAAGTTCATTCCCCTTGCCTCTTGCCAGTGAATTGGTCATGGGTGTTTACATCTGTTTTTCTGGCGCCGATGTCGAAATAACCTTTATTTGCGACCATGTACCACGAGGTTCTACGCGATTTACCGTGATACTTTTTTTTCATCGTGTATTTACGCATAAATGTGAATTTTTTTGGTAGCGTTTTCGAAAAAAATGCGAAATGGTTAAGGGTTGCGCTGTTCGCAATTGAAAAACGGGATACAACAGTTTTAAGCAAAAATGCTCCGTGTTTTGACTGCCCCGTAACGTCGACCAATACAAAAAATGGCTCGATGCTATTCTGAGACTGAAAGAGTCTCAGTACGTGTGTGAAAAACATTTCGAAGAACGATGTATTGTAAGACATTGGAGAAAAAAGAATGTAAATGGTCGTATTATCGCTTTTTATAGGTTTCGTACATTATGCAGTTTACACGACGGTACGGTATATAAAGTTAGGGCAAACGGCGCATGCGCTGCGGTCAGGAGGGAAAAAAAGCTATTTCTCTCTTCGTCGCACCAGTACTTTCCCTTGCCGTTACGCACCAAGCGGCAGAAATCGGAATAAATAACAGAGCCGCTAAGGGTGCCTACCCCCACTACCGCCGTTGTCAGATCTGTATGCAAGACCGTGATTTCAGCAAAATGCTGATTATTTCAATCCTATTCTCAACCCTCGTGGCAATGCTGCCAACTTCACATGGCTTGCAGCGTGCTATGGAAATGAAAAGTTTTTTTAACGATAAAACAAAAATTAAGCTCTAACGATAAAAATCGACTAACAATCACTCACAAACGACTAACAAACGATTCGTTATCAAGAAAAGTTCGAAATCATTAGAAAACCATTTTCCCGCGGCTAACTTTGACATGAAATTTGTTTTTCGTATAATTAAATAAATAAAGTCTACCAAACGCTGAATTTTATCTAACAAACACTAACAATCGAGTGAATTAAAATATTCACCATTTTGCTGAAATTGAGGAGTCACATGGGCAAAGCCGTGTTCAGCTGTCGTGGCAATGGTCGTGTTTGTTGGGTCTCATCATCTTGATGCGAACAAGTGCCCATGCGCATAATGATGCGCAACCCCGGTCGTATATACAGGTCTGGGCACTCCCGTATATTCCGTATACCCCAAAGCGTGCCTCTATCTGACGCCTCTCTTTGCGGAACTGGCCGCAAAAGCGTGGAGCGCTACTATCTCGGAGGCATGTGCGACAGAGCGCGATGTATGCGCGTATGCGAATTGTCTTTCCCTTCACGTGGCTGTGATGAAAAATTAACACATCCTAAATATTTAGTCGAAGACAAAAACTAAAAGCATAAACCGAAAATATGAGCGATGAGCCATTAGTTAATGATACTCATCGTCTTTGACATGGATATGCTGATTTAACCATCGCTCAATCCAATTACATTTTTTTTTCGTTTACGGAAAAGAAGAACATTCGAAATTTACGTGTAGGACGCATTCCTTTCATTAGTAGTAGTAGTAGAAAAGTAGTAGAAAATATCAGTAGTCATCATTGGGAATTTTAAATAATGAGACGTGCTCCGGGTTATTTATGTATCCACTTCTGCATCCCGGAATCATGCACCGTTTCGGCATCGCAATATATAGACCCTTCATCTTTTGTTATTCCGTATTGAATAAAAACCGTGGCTACGATACACTCGAAATCACCGCGCCAAAACGAGGTTAGGGCACACGTACATACGCCGTCACCACACACGTGCATGCCATGCCCCGTAAGCGCGGTGTAAACAAAAGTGCCTCCCCTTCACTAGCGCCGCGGTGGAATGCGCAAATAGAGGCGTCACTTAGAGTCACGCATTTTTTAACGGAGTGCCCAGACCTGTATATACGACCGTGTGCGCAACGCGCAACACACACGGGACAGCCGGTTATTCGTTTTGCGCATGACTCGTTTCATTGCGCGTTGCGCATCATTATGCGCATGCGCACTTGTCCGTATCAAAATCAGGGAGGCTAGAGTGGGAGGAGTCCGATCTCTTATGGAGAGACTTGAAAAAAGTGGCTACAAAAATATGGTCCTACCGGGATGGCGCCACTATCTCTACAATTGTGGCCATCGCACGCCACTTCAACGGACACAAGACTGTCACGCCTCTAGTGGCTAACACACCAAGACATATTCTTGTCCAATTCCATTGTACCTCTAGTTCCTAGTTACCTTGCAAGTTAAGGTTAGTCAGCGAACGCGATAGCTGTAGGCGGGAAACGGCTTGATACACTCTCTCTCTAAAACGAGACTCGGCCCAAGCAAGATCAGTTTTTTCATTCGTTCGCCCAAGCACACGTGCAACCTTAGTAGATATATCAGAGTTTTATAAACGTTGTTCTCATTAAATTAAATAAATATTTAGTCCAAAACATCCACTTCATCTTGAACATTATTTGTATAGACAACAAAATCTATAATTGGTGACCCCTTCGGTGATGCAAGTGGATTGTAATTCGAACAACCTCGCACATGTTCCTTCCCGCACCGAAACAAACTTTCAGTGATAGACAGTGCCACGTTTTTCTCTTATCGCCACTAATTCATAGCGACAATGAGCATTCCACGATCACCCCCTCGCACTGATCAATCGACTACGCAACATCAGACGCAGGAACCTACACCCGGACCGTCGATAATCGATCTTGATCCAGAACTCAACCTCGCACCGCCTTATTCGACCGCGTGGTCCGGCAACGAGTATCTCGCCGCTGTCAGCAGGCCGCAACTACCGGCTTTTATTAAGGAGAAGCCAGATATCTGGTTCTACCTGATAGAATCAGAATTCACCGCCGCGAGGACCCGCAGCGACGACGTGAAATACAACGCGACTCTTCGAGCCTTGGATCCGGACACGCTCAACCAGGTCACGGACATAATCTCCTCTCCACCGATTACCAACAAGTACGTCACGCTCAAAAATACTATAATCAAACGAGTTGCGGAATCCAGGGAAAAACAAATTAACCGACTGCTGAACGACATCACCCTGGGTGACAAAAAGCCGTCGCAGCTTCTTCGCGAAATGAAGACGCTGGCGGGCAACAGCGTCAGCGAGGAGATGCTGCACAACCTTTGGGTGAGCCGACTTCCTTCTACGATCAGGCCCTTGTTGATAATATCAGACAAGTTGTCTCTCGACGTACTGGCTGAGATGGCCGACCGCATCATCGATTCCGGGACGCTAAACACCCTGAGCCTGCCCGGATCAACAACCGCAGTCGCAGCGGTTGCTTCCCCGCGCACAAGGTCACATACACCACCACGCCAGACACTCGAGGCCCAGGTGGCCGAGCTACAAACTGCCATGGCCTTCTGCGTCAAAGAGCTCCTCGAAATGAAAAAACAACACCAGCAGTCACGCAATGAGGACACCTCACGCTCACGCGCACGGGAACGACCGCGCTCGGGCAGCCGGAACCGCAATTCGAGAAGTTCCAGCCAGCAGGGGATCTGCTATTACCACAGACGCTTTGGTCAGGATGCCAAACGTTGTACGACGCCGTGCAATTACACCAACACGCAGAACCAGGGAAACTAACCCCGCTGTCGGAGGTACACGCGGTGGACAACGACAGCGTTTCGAGCACCGCCATTCCATCTCAGGATATCCGTCTCCATCTCCATGACAGAAAGACCAACTTTCGATATTTGATCGACTCAGGCTCTGTCATCTCCATCCTTCCTTCCCGATTCTTCAAAAAACGATCCCGAGACCCCAAGGTTACTTTGTTCGCAGCTAATTCGTCCCCAATCGCCACTTACGGACTTCACGCATGCGACCTCGACCTGGGACTACGCCGCAACTTCCGCTGGGAGTTCATCATCGCTGACGTACCAAATCCGATCCTGGGAGCCGATTTCCTTATCCGGAATAGCCTCCTGATCGATCTCGGCAACCAGAGGCTGATCGACTCAATTACGGGGCTCACGTCGAAGGGAAGAGTTACACAGGCTGACGTACATAGCATTTCCACCATCAGCACTCACGTGCCATACGCGGATTTGCTCAGAGAGTTCATCAGCATCACGAAGCCCGGACCATTTACACCTGCAGCCAAGAGCGAGTTCAGCCACATGATCGTCACTACCGGACCGCCTGTGACTGAGCGCTTTCGCAAACTATTCGGCGAGAAAGCAACGGTAGCTCGTGCAGAAATTCAACGACTTCTGGATCGCCAGGTGATCCGACCGTCCAGCAGCGCATGGGCCAGTCCGATCCATCTTACCAAGAAGAAGGATAATTCCTATCGCCTCTGTGGGGACTACCGGAGGCTAAACAGCATCACTGTTCCAGACAAATATTCACCCCCGCTAATCCACAGCCTTTTCCTCACACTCCATGGTAAAAATATTTTCTCCACCATAGATCTTGAACGAGCTTATAATCAGATTCCAGTCCACGCAGATAGCATCGCAAAAACCGCTATCACGACACCCTGGGGACTATACGAGTACGTTGGGATGCCATTTGGACTTAAAAACGCCACTCAAACCTTCCAGAGGTACATCGATTACGTCCTTCGTGGCCTCGATTTTGTCTTCGTGTACATCGACGACATTATCGTCATGTCGGAGGGCAAAGATCAGCACCGTGACCATTTACGGCAGATCTTCAAACGACTCTCGGACAACAACCTCCTCATCAACGTCAGCAAATGTACCTTCGGCCAGGAACAAGTCTCATTTCTGGGATACCAAATCAACGGCCAGGGATATCATCCGAATCCCGATCGAGTCAAGGCCATCACCGATTATCCTCTTCCGTCAACCGTCCTAGACCTTCGAAAATTCCTGGGCATGTTCAATTATTACCGACCATGCATTGAACACGCTTCCCAGCTCCAACTTCCTCTGACCGTCTACCTCAAAAGTTCCAAGAAAAATGACAAAACACCGATTGAGTGGACCAACGAGGCCAGATCAGCGTTCGAAGCCTGCAAGGAGACACTCTCTTCTCTGGCGCTTGCTGCCTATCCCATACCAGGCGCGCCACTCAGACTCACCACCGACGCTTCGACCACCGCCATTGGGGCTACCGTCGAGCAGGAGGAAAATAGAGATTGGAAACCTATAGGGTTCTTCTCCAGAAAACTCACGGCCACCGAGACGAGGTACAGCACTTACGACAGGGAGCTCCTCGCCATCTTCGCCGCCGTCAAGTCATTCGCACATCTCCTAGAAGGAAGAAACTTTACTATCCGGACAGATCACAAGCCTTTAATATACGCTTTCGACAAGAAACTCGACAAAGCATCAGAGAGACAACGTCGTCAACTCGACTACATTTCGCAGTTCACAACGGACATAGTCTACGTGAAAGGCGAAGACAACGTAGCCGCCGACACTCTCTCACGCATCAGCACAATAGATATGCCCACATTACTCGACCTGGACACGATACGGCAACATCAACAGGAGGATGAGGAACTCAGACAACTCCTAGAAGCAGACCAATCATCGTTAGAGCTCCAGCGACTAAACTTCAATAACATTGAAATCTTTTGCGACGTGTCCACAGGTATTGTGCGTCCTTATCTCCCGCAGACACTTCGCAAGATCGCATTCGAAGTCATTCACGGACTCTCTCACCCGAGCCGGAACGTCACCTCACGCCAAATACGAGAGAAGTTCGTTTGGCCAGGAATTAAAAAGGACGTCATCGCCTGGGCTCGTGAGTGCATTCCGTGTCAACGCTCAAAAGTCCAACGACATACTCGGCTCAGACCACAACACATCGACATACCGGACGACCGCTTCAAGCATATACATCTTGATATAATCGTCTTGCCGGAGCATAAAGGTTTGAGGTATTGCTTAACAATTATCGACCGTTTCTCGAGGTGGCCCGTAGCTATTCCACTCCAAGACATCACCGCTGATACGATCACCGTCGCACTATTTGATCATTGGATTGCCCACTACGGAACGCCAACGACGATAACCTCAGACCAAGGCTCTCAATTTGAATCCACTCTGTTCCAAGCACTTGCCAAACTGATCGGTTCCAAGAAACAGCGGACGTCACCATACCATCCTCAATCCAACGGGATGATAGAGCGCTGGCACCGTACTCTCAAGTCCGCACTAATGTGTTCACCGAAACCCTGGACAGAAATCCTCTCGACAGTTTTACTGGGACTCCGTACGAGCTTGAAAGAGGACATACAAGCTTCCCCGGCAGAAATGCTATATGGCACGACGCTGCGCATTCCCGGAGAATGGTTCATCAACGCCGATTTTGCGGCGGATCCTCAAACCTTCGTCGAAAAGCATCGCGAATTCATGAGAGGTCTGAGACCGACACCAACAGCTCACCACGTGAAAGCAAAGATCTTCATCGCCAAGGATCTCCACACTTGTAGCCACGCATTCATTCGCTGTGACCACGTCAAAGCTCCACTGGAACAACCGTACAGAGGACCGTACAAAATCACCAGAAGACTTACGGACGTTCTCTTCGAGCTAGACGTGGACGGCACGTTAAAAAACATAAACATCGATAGATTGAAGCCGGCATACACCGCCAAAACAGACGAGACCATCGCTATTGAACCAACGGAAGCTGATCGAGTACCCGAGCACCAGTGGACCACCATAACCAACATTCCAACAAAAACGTACAAAAATCCTAAGAAAGTCTCTTTCAAACCTCCAGGTTGAAAAGACTTGGGGGGAGTACTGTGGCCATCGCACGCCACTTCAACGGACACAAGACTGTCACGCCTCTAGTGGCTAACACACCAAGACATATTCTTGTCCAATTCCATTGTACCTCTAGTTCCTAGTTACCTTGCAAGTTAAGGTTAGTCAGCGAACGCGATAGCTGTAGGCGGGAAACGGCTTGATACACTCTCTCTCTAAAACGAGACTCGGCCCAAGCAAGATCAGTTTTTTCATTCGTTCGCCCAAGCACACGTGCAACCTTAGTAGATATATCAGAGTTTTATAAACGTTGTTCTCATTAAATTAAATAAATATTTAGTCCAAAACATCCACTTCATCTTGAACATTATTTGTATAGACAACAAAATCTATACAATCTCGAGACACGAGCTGGGTGTGACAGAGACGGAACAAGTAAATAATGAGAAGTGAGCTGCAGTGCAGCCAGATCGCGCGCAAAAGTTACCCCCTCTGTAGTCTCTTGCGCGCCCATCACACAATCGTAGTAACGCGTGTCCGTGAGCGAGCGACGCTCGGACGTCTTTGGAAAGAGCCGAGCGCCATCGAAGTTTCCCGACCGCGCCTTCGGCAGCTACACCAATACATGGACCATGGAGACTAGAGTAAAGGAGCCCGAACGCATATGGCGGAATCGTCGAAAAGTGGATCACGAAAGTGATGAAAGATCTTGTAGTTCGAAAAATATCCGCAAGCGATACCAGCGCCTGGTACCGAATAGGATAGGTGCGTGAGGACCGGCTTAGCAGTGTTTGTGACATACAGACAGTGACGTATTACTGTCAGTGAGTGCAGCCAGATCGCGCGTAAACGTTACCCCTTCTCTAGTCTCTTACGCGCCCATCACCCAATCATAGTAGCGCGTGTCCGTGAGCGAGCGACGCTCGGGCGTCTTCGGAAAGAGCCGGGCACGGTCGAAGTTTCCCGACCGCGCCTTCGGCAGCTACACTAACACATGGACGCTGAGCACGTTCATGTGCGGCCAAGCCGTAATGAAGACTTCGAGGAAGAAGCAATCTGAGCACGACTCGCGCGTGACTTCACCCGACGGCACGCGGGAGGCTTTTAGATGATTTCAATGCTTATTTAGCTCTTGATTCTCTGCGGTATTAATGTATAAAAAAAATGTATCGCGCACTCTGATCGCTTATTTTTTTAGTTTATACGTTAATTTAAATATAATAATAAATCTAAATTACAACTTATTTATCTTATATCAAATTGTTTACGCTTTACTCACGCCCGTCCTCATGTCAAATAAATTATAATTCATAAAAGTAAGCGGAAATATATTTATATTCGTATTATTATATTAATTCTTACATACTTTCATCAAGCGATAAAGCATTATCCCCAAAAACAAGCTAATCATCCATCCGGCCGCGAATCCTAAGTACCAGAAAGTATACATATTCTACGAGCGATGAGATGGTCCCGTTGGTAGCGTTCCTGACTTCGGTCCGCAGGGGTCCCTAGTGCAAATTTTTCATAATTTCTCATATTTTAGTCGTATTTGAGATTTTCGGAGAAAAAAAATGATTTAAAACATATTCAAGTTCTGGTCTATTTCCCAAAAACACATTTTTTTTTACTGAAAATTCATGATTTCTCATTTTTTCCCGGAAATTTCTCTTTTTCCTATGACCTGAGTGAACGGCTGCGGACATTTTCGGAGAAAAGTTAAAGATGAAAAGAAATGAGATTTTCGTAAAAAAAACTTATTATTGTTATTTATTTCCGGAAATTTCCCTTTTTCCTATTACCTGAGTGAACGGCTGTGAAGATATTCGGAGAAAATTTAAAGATGAAAAAAATGAGATTTTCGTAAAAAATTGTTATTATTTTTTTCCGGAACTTTTTCTTTTTCCTATTAACCGGTGCGATGGTCTAGTGGTTAGCGTTCGAATCCCAGTCACGTACATTTCGTTGTGAAATGTTTTTCTTCGGCATTTCGCGGCAAAATAAGACTAGTTCCACGACTGGGGGGCGCACTCGATGACCAGCTGTATTGGTGTAGGTTTTCCGCAGTTTCCCTATACCCATGACAGAAATGTCATGATGAATATAATACAGAGGGGGAAGTCGGCTGCGGCCGCAAGAGGGGGGAACAGGGAGGAAGATGGAGAAAAAAGGAGTAAAAAACAGTCGAGGAAAGAAACGCGCACAATGAGGGGAAAGAATAGGTAACAAACGCGAAAAGCGTGTACCTAAGGAAAAAACCAATAACAAAAAAATGGGATTTTCGTAAAAAAAACTTATTACATTTTTTATCCCTCATAATTCTGAGAAATAATGAATTTCCGAAATGTTTGCAAACATTATTTTCCTTAAGGGGTAACACCACTGTAACGGCCTGCCACGAAGCGTTTTAGACAAATACTACTTGGGGTAATTATTAAGCATATATTGAAGTATATTGCAAAAAATGTTATGGGAAATTACAAAATTGCGACACTGCAGCAAATTCTTCCGGGACATGTTGAACTTAAGGTGCTCTGCGTCGCGCAGTATAACTTGTGCCAATTTTAATCTGGACAAAATAATTTTTTAAATTAAATCTAGATGAGTGTAGCTAGTGAACAACGTAGGGGATTTTAGAAATATTGATTTTTGAGTGATTGCCGAAATCAAGCGATGAAGCATTATCATAATGCTTTATCGCTTGATGAAAGTATATGAGAATGAATATAATAATACGAATATAAATATATTTCCGCTTACTTTTATGAATTACAATTTATTTGGCATAGGGACGGGTGTGAGTAAAGCGCAAACAATTTTTTAGAAGATAAATAAGTTGTAATTTAGATTTATTATTATATTTAAATTAACGTACAAACTAATAAAATAAGCGGTCAGAGTGCGCGATAAATTTGTCGACACTAAAAGATAACTAATTAAAATAATAATGATAACTAATAAAAATAACTAATCAAATAAGAATTAATAGTAATAATAATTATTAAAAAAAGCACTGAGCGCTGGGAACGATCCCGCACCCCAAGTGCAAATTTTTTTTCTGAAAAATTCCGATTTTTTCCGGCAAATTTTTCCGAATTTTTCTATGAATTGGAACAAATATGAAGAATTCGGAGTTTTGCGGACAATTATTTTTACGCAAACATCCGAGTTTCTCCGAATTTCTCCGAATTTCTCCGAATTTGTTCGAATTTTTCCGAATATTTCATCATTTTAATTACGATCACGGGAAAATGTCGGAAATTATATGAAGGCTTTAAGGGGTAACACCACTGTAACGGCCTTACAGGAAGCGTATTATGTGATATTTTTTTTGGCGGAAGAAAATGTGACAAACAAATAATACTTGCGGTATTTATTGAGCATATATTTAAGTATATTGCTAGAAATTTTTATCCGAAAATGTTACAAAATGGCGACATTGCAGCAATTCTTCCGAAGCATGTCGAAACTCTGCGGCACGCAGTATAACTGTGCCAATTTTAATATAAAAAAAGAATTTTGTTTTATTAGGTCTAGATGAACATTTTTAGTCAAATACTCGGCAATTACTCAAAAATCAATATTTCTAAAATCCCCTACGTGGTTCACTAGCTACACTCATCTAGATTTTAAAAAAAATATTTTGTCCAGATTAAAATTGGCACAAGTTATACTACGTGCCGCATAGCACTTTAAGTTCAACATGCCTCGGAAGAATTTGCTGCAGTGTCGTCATTTTGTAATATTTTCTCATAAAATTTTTTTCAATATACTTCAATATATGCTTAATAATTACCCCAAGTATTATTTGTCTAAAACACTTCGTGGCAGGCCGTTACAGTGGTGTTACCCTTTAAGGAAAATATTGTTTGCAAACATTTCGGAAATTCATTATTTCTCAGAATTATGAGGGATAAAAAAATGTAAGTTTGTTTTTGCGAAAATCTCATTTTTTTCATCTATAACTTTTCTCCGAATATCTCCGCAGCCGTTCACTCAATAGGAAAAATAAAAAGTTCCGGAAAAAAAAATGATAAGTTTTTTTTTACGAAAATCTCATTTTTTTCATCTCTAAATTTTCTCCGAATATTTTCGCAGCCATTCACTCAGGTAATAGGAAAAAGGGAAATTTCCGAAAAAAAATAATAATAATTTTTTTTTACGAAAATCTCATTTCTTTTCATCTTTACCTTTTCTCCGAATATGTCCGCAGCCGTTCACTCAGGTCATAGGAAAAAGAGAAATTTCCGGGAAAAAATGAGGAATCATGAATTTTCAGTAAAAAAATGTGTTTTTTGGAAATAGACCAGAACTTGAATCTGTTTTAAATCATTTTTTCTCCAAAAATCTCAAATACGACTAAAATATGAGAAATTATGAAAAATTTGGAGAAAAATTTGCACTAGGGGCCCCTACGGACCGAAGCCAGGAACGCTACCAACGGACCATCTCATCGCTTGTAGAATATGTGCACTTTCTGGTACTTACGATTCGCGGCCGGATGGATGATTGGCTTCTTTTTGGGGATAATGCTTTATCGCTTGATGAAAGGATGAGAATTAATATAATAATACGAATATAAATATATTTCAGCTTACTTTTTTGAATTATAATTTATTTGGCATAGGAACGGGTGTGAGTAAAGCGTAAACAATTTTATATAAGATTTAATAAGTTGTAATTGAGATTTATTATTATATTTAAATTAACGTATAAACTAAAAAATAAGCGAGCAGAGTGCCCCATACATTTTTTTGTATACATCAATAATGCAGAGAATCAAGAGTTAAATAAGCATTGAAATCATCTAAAAGCCTCCCGCGTGCCGTCGGGTGACGTCACGCGCGAGTCGTGCTCAGATTGCTTTTTCCCTCGAAGCCTTCGTTTCGGCTTGGCCGCACACGAACGTGCTCAGCGTCCATGTGTTGGTGTAGCTGCCGAAGGCGCGTTCGGGAAACTTCGACCGTGCTCGGCTCTTTCCGAAGACGTCCGAGCGTCGTTCGCTCACGGACACGTGCTACTATGATTGGGTGATGGGCGCGTAAGAGACTAGAGAGGGGGTAACTTTTACGCGCGATCTGGCTGTACTGATCGACGATTCAAAATCACCGCGCGGTCGGAGCCAGCAGTGGTAGCGCCGCCAGGCGGGTACAATCCGCGGATCATTCATCACTTTCACAACCATTTCGCCAGCATTGCGTTCGGGCTCCTTTACTCTAGTCTCCATGACATGGACACTGAGCACCTTCATGTGCGGCCAAGCCGAAACGAAGGCTTCGAGGGAAAAAGCAATCTGAGCACGACTCGCGCGTGACGTCACCCGACGGCACGAGCGAGGCTTTTAGATGATTTCAATGCTTATTTAGCTCTTGATTCTCTGCGTTATTAATGTATACAAAAAAATGTATCGCACACTCTGATCGCTTATTTTTTTAGTTTATACGTTAATTTAAATATAATAATAAATCTAAATTACAACTTATCTATCTTCTAAAATATTGTTTACGCTTTACTCACACCCGTCCTTACGCCAAATAAATTATAATTCATAAAATTAAGCGGAAATATATTTATATTCGTATTATTATATTAATTGTCATAGCTCTCATATCAAAACTCTCATATGAAAAACACAAAAAAAAACTTCAAAACCTTAGATTTCAACGAACCTTCACATTTTCAATCATGACGAATTTTTAAGAACAATATCATCACAAACACATCTGAACCAAAACAATATACATTACCTAAATTATCAAAACATAAATCAAACAACACAAAATCACAACATCTTATACTCAACGCTTACTAATAGACAACACGACACAAATAATAATCTTTCCACTGATCCTCTGAATAATATAAATTCGACAATCACATTAAATAAAACGAAAGAATGGCTTATAAATCTCTCCAACATTGATATTCCGCTACACATTTCCACATTGTTGTCTCTAGGTGAAAAGTTTTGTTTTCCTTACCTCAAACTCTCAAACATAAAAACTCATATCCACAAATCGATCTCCGAACTTGAGTTCAAATTAGATTCTTTACTCGACAAACCTAGACAAATCGAAATTAGAACCAGATTCACTAAAATCTTAAACAAAATAAATATTCCAACATCATTTTCCAACACTAATCAAATTATCAAACACACGTCCTCATTCTTAAAAAACAACCCTCAACTTTTAGTTACACGAGCTGACAAAGGAAATTCAACAGTCATTCTTAACAAATCAGATTATATTACAAAAACTCATAATTTACTCGCAGATTCCTCAACTTACAAATTAACAAATAGAAATCCCATCAACACTCTACAAAAAGGCATTAACAATATTCTCTCCAGATGGAAAACCCTAAAATTCATTGATGAAACAAAATACAAATACTCAAAAGCTAAAAATTGCAACCTATCTCGTCTTTATTGTCTGCCAAAAATTCATAAAAATAATTATCCACTTTGTCCAATAGTATCATCAATAAATAGTCCAACACATAAACCAGCTCAATTTATACAATCTAAACTTTCTAAATTAATCAATACGACTAATTCACACGTCAAAGATAGTTTGGACCTAAAACATTCACATAATAACATCTCAATTCCACTCAACTACAAATTGGTCTCGTTTGATGTTGTTTCTCTCTATACCAACATCCCATTACAACTTGTTATTCAAAGCCTTCAAAGAAGATCAAATCTATTTTCAAAAACATCTCCTTTAAACGAAATAATTAAAGCCATAGAATACATCATGTTCTCAACTTTCTTTATATTTCAAAATAAAATTTACCAACAAATCTCAGGGTTACCAATGGGCTCACCTCTGGCTCCAATACTATCTAACATCGTTATGATTGATCTTCAAACAAATTGTCTGGAAAATCGCTTGTAGAATATGTGCACTTTCTGGTACTGACGATTCGCGGCCGGATGGATGATTGGTTCTTTTTGGGGATAATGCTTTATCGCTTGATGAAAGTATGAGAATTAATGAGTCAAAGATGTGTGCGGCCGTGTTGATGACAAGTTGCTAGTTGAAGATTCGGCTTCAGTCCGGCCAATAGAGGTTTTCCAAGGTCAGCGATGGAAATAAATGATGCTTATATAAAATTGTTTACGCTTTACTCATACCCGTCCTTATGCCAAATAAATTATAATTCAAAAAAGTAAGCGGAAATATATTTATATTCGTATTATTATATTAATTCTCATACTTTCATCAAGCGATAAATCATTATCCCCAAAAAGAAGCCAATCATCCATCCAGCCGCGAATCGTAAGTACCAGAAAGTGCACATATTCTACAAGCGATGAGATGGTCCGTTGGCAGCGTTCCTGGCTTCGGTCCGCAGGGGCCCCTAGTGCAAATTTTTCTCCAAATTTTTCATAATTTCTCATATTTTAGTCGTATTTGAGATTTTCGGAGAAAAAATGATTTAAAACAGATTCAAGTTCTGGTCTATTTCCCAAAAACACATTTTTTTTTACTGAAAATTCATGATTCCTCATTTTTTCCCGGAAATTTCTCTTTTTCCTATTACCTGAGTGAATGGCTGCGAAAATATTCGGAGAAAATTTAGAGATGAAAAAAATTAGATTTTCGTAAAAAAAACGTATCATTTTTTTTTTCGGAACTTTTTCTTTTTCGTATTGAGTGAACGGCTGCGGAGATATTCAGAGAAAAGTTATAGATGAAAAAAATGAAATTTTCACAAAAAAAACTTACATTTTTTTATCCCTCATAATTCTGAGAAATAATGAATTTCCGAAATGTTTGCAAACATTATTTTCCTTAAGGGGTAACACCACTGTAACGGCCTGCCACGAAGTGTTTTAGACAAATAATACTTGGGGTAATTATTAAGCATATATGAAGTATATTGCAAAAAAAAATTATGGGAAAATATTACAAAATGACGACACTGCAGCAAATTTTTCCGAGGCATGTTGAACTTGTATAACCCGTGCCAATTTTAGTATGGACAAAATATATTTTTTTAAAATCTAGATGAGTGTAGCTAGTGAACCACGTAGGGGATTTTAGAAATATTGATTTTTGAGTAATTGCCGAGTATTTGACTAAAAATGTTCATCTAGACCTAATAAAACAAAATTCTTTTTTTATATTAAAATTGGCACAGTTATACTGCGTGCCGCAGAGTTTCGACATGCTTCGGAAGAATTGCTGCAGTGTCGCCATTTTGTAATATTTTCAGATAAAAATTTCTAGCAATATACTTAAATATATGCTCAATAAATACCGCAAGTATTATTTGTTTATCACATTTTTTCCGCCAAAAAAAATATCAAAAAATACGCTTCCTGTAAGGCCGTTACAGTGGTGTTACCCCATAAAGTCTCGATATAATTTCCAAGATATTCCCGTGATCGTAATTAAAATGATGAAATATTCGGAAAAATTCGGAAAAATTTGAAAAAATTCGGAGAAATTCGGCGAAACTCGGATGTTTGCGTAAAAATCCGCAAAACTCAGAATTCTTCATATTTGTTCCAATTCATAGAAAAATTCGGAAAAATTTTCCGAAAAAACGATCACGGGAAAATCTTGGAAATTATATCGAGACTTTATGGGGTAACACCACTGTAACGGCCTTACAGGAAGCGTATTTTTTGATATTTTTTTTGGCGGACGAAAATGTGATAAACAAATAATACTTGCGGTATTTATTGAGCATATATTTAAGTATATTGCTAGAAATTTTTATCCGAAAATATTACAAAATGACGACACTGCAGCAATTCTTCCGAAGCATGACGAACCTCTGCGGCACGCAGATAACTGCCATTTTTAATTTAAAAAAACAGAATTTTGTTTCATTAAGTCTACATGAGTGTAGCTACTGAACCACGTAGGGGATTTTCGATAAGTTAGTTTAAACAATATTTATTAACAAATAAATGTCTTAAAAACAAATTGAACATATTTAGTCAAATACCCGGCAATTACTCAAAAATCAATATTTCTAAAATTCCCTACGTGGTTCACTAGCTACACTCATCTAGATTTAATTAAAAAAAATATTTTGTCCAGATTAAAATTGGCACAAGTAATATTGCGCGACGCAGAGCACCTTAAGTTCAATATGTCTCGGAAGAATTTGCTGCAGTGTCGCAATTTTGTAATATTTTCCCATAACATTTTTTTGCAATATACTTCAATATATGCTTAATAATTACCCCAAGTATTATTTGTCTAAAACGCTTCGTGGCAGGCCGTTACAGTGGTGTTACCCCTTAAGGAAAATAATGTTTGCTAACATTTCGGAAATTCATTATTTCTAGGAATTATGAGGGATAAAAAATGTAATAAGTTTTTTTTACGAAAATCTCATTTTTTTGTTATTGGTTTTTTCCTTACGTACACGCTTTTCGCGTTTGTTACCTATTCTTTCCCCTCATTGTGCCCGTTTCTTTCCTCTACTGTTTTGTACTCCTTTTTTCTCCATCTTTCTCCCTGTTCCCCCCTCTTGCGGCCGCAGCCGACGTCCACCTCTGTATTATATTCATCATGAAATTTCTGTCATGGGTATAGGGAAACTGCGGAAAACGTACACCAATACAGCCGGTCATTGAGTTCGCCCCCCAGTCGTGGAACTAGTCTTATTTCGCCGCGAAATGGCGAAGATAAACATTTCACAACGAAATGTACGCGACTGGGATTCGAACGCTAACCACTAGACCATCGCACCGGTTAATAGGAAAAAGAAAAAGTTCCGGAAAAAAAATAATAACAATTTTTTACGAAAATCTCATTTTTTTCATCTTTAAATTTTCTCCGAATATCTTCGCAGGCGTTCACTCAGGTAATAGGAAAAAGGGAAATTTCCGGAAATAAATAACAATAAAAAGTTTTTTTTTACGAAAATCTCATTTTTTCTCATCGTTAACTTTTCTCCGAATATGTCCACAGCCGTTCACTCAGGGCATATGAAAAAGAGAAATTTCCGGGAAAAAATGAGAAATCATGAATTAATCATGAATATAAATATATTTCCTCTTATAAGAGGAAATATATTTATATTCGTATTTATATTAATTCTCATACTTTCATCAAGCGATAAAGCATTATCCCCCAAAAAAAGCTAATCATCCATGCGGCCGCGAATCCTAAGTACCAGAAAGTGTACATATTCTACAAGCGATGAGATGGTCCCGTTGGTAGCGTTCCTGACTTCGGTCCGCAGGGGTCCCTAGTGCAAATTTTTCTCCAAATTTTTCACAATTTCTCATATTTTAGTCGTATTTGAGATTTTCGGAGAAAAAATTATTTAAAACATATTCAAGTTCTGGTCCATTTCCCAAAAACATTTTTTTTTACTGAAAATTCATGATTTCTCATTTTTTTCCCGGAAATTTCTCTTTTTCATATGCCCTGAGTGAACGGCTGTGGACATATTCGGAGAAAAGTTAACGATGAGAAAAAATGAGATTTTCGTAAAAAAAAACTTTTTATTGTTATTTATTTCCGGAAATTTCCCTCTTTCCTATTACCTGAGTGAACGCCTGCGAAGATATTCGGAGAAAATTTAAAGATGAAAAAAATGAGATTTTCGTAAAAAATTGTTATTATTTTTTTTCCGGAACTTTTTCTTTTTCCTATTAACCGGTGCGATGGTCTAGTGGTTAGCGTTCGAATCCCAGTCGCGTACATTTCGTTGTGAAATGTTGATCTTCGCCATTTCGCGGCGAAATAAGACTAGTTCCACGACTGGGGGGCGAACTCAATGACCGGCTGTATTGGTGTACGTTTTCCGTAGTTTCCCTATACCCATGACAGAAATTTCATGATGAATATAATACAGAGGTGGACGTCGGCTGCGGCCGCAAGAGGGGGGAACAGGGAGAAAGATGGAGAAAAAAGGAGTACAAAACAGTAGAGGAAAGAAACGGGCACAATGAGGGGAAAGAATAGGTAACAAACGCGAAAAGCGTGTACGTAAGGAAAAAACCAATAACAAAAAAAATGAGATTTTCGTAAAAAAAACTTATTACATTTTTTATCCCTCATAATTCCTAGAAATAATGAATTTCCGAAATGTTAGCAAACATTATTTTCCTTAAGGGGTAACACCACTGTAACGGCCTGCCACGAAGCGTTTTAGACAAATAATACTTGGGGTAATTATTAAGCATATATTGAAGTATATTGCAAAAAAATGTTATGGGAAAATATTACAAAATTGCGACACTGCAGCAAATTCTTCCGAGACATATTGAACTTAAGGTGCTCTGCGTCGCGCAATATTTCTTGTGCCAATTTTAATCTGGACAAAATATTTTTTTAATTAAATCTAGATGAGTGTAGCTAGTGAACCACGTAGGGAATTTTAGAAATATTGATTTTTGAGTAATTGCCGGGTATTTGACTAAATATGTTCAATTTGTTTTTAAGACATTTATTTGTTAATAAATATTGTTTAAACTAACTTATCGAAAATCCCCTACGTGGTTCAGTAGCTACACTCATGTAGACTTAATGAAACAAAATTCTGTTTTTTTAAATTAAAAATGGCAGTTATCTGCGTGCCGCAGAGGTTCGTCATGCTTCGGAAGAATTGCTGCAGTGTCGTCATTTTGTAATATTTTCGGATAAAAATTTCTAGCAATATACTTAAATATATGCTCAATAAATACCGCAAGTATTATTTGTTTATCACATTTTCGTCCGCCAAAAAAAATATCAAAAAATACGCTTCCTGTAAGGCCGTTACAGTGGTGTTACCCCATAAAGTCTCGATATAATTTCCAAGATTTTCCCGTGATCGTTTTTTCGGAAAATTTTTCCGAATTTTTCTATGAATTGGAACAAATATGAAGAATTCTGAGTTTTGCGGATTTTTACGCAAACATCCGAGTTTCGCCGAATTTCTCCGAATTTTTTCAAATTTTTCCGAATTTTTCCGAATATTTCATCATTTTAATTACGATCACGGGAAAATCTTGGAAATTATATCGAGACTTTATGGGGTAACACCACTGTAACGGCCTTACAGGAAGCGTATTTTTTGATATTTTTTTTGGCGGAAGAAAATGTGATAAACAAATAATACTTGCGGTATTTATTGAGCATATATTTAAGTATATTGCTAGAAATTTTTATCTGAAAATATTACAAAATGGCGACACTGCAGCAATTCTTCCGAAGCATGTCGAAACTCTGCGGCACGCAGTATAACTGTGCCAATTTTAATATAAAAAAAGAATTTTGTTTTATTAGGTCTAGATGAACATTTTTAGTCAAATACTCGGCAATTACTCAAAAATCAATATTTCTAAAATCCCCTACGTGGTTCACTAGCTACACTCATCTAGATTTTAAAAAAATATATTTTGTCCATACTAAAATTGGCACGGGTTATACAAGTTCAACATGCCTCGGAAAAATTTGCTGCAGTGTCGTCATTTTGTAATATTTTCCCATAATTTTTTTTTGCAATATACTTCATATATGCTTAATAATTACCCCAAGTATTATTTGTCTAAAACACTTCGTGGCAGGCCGTTACAGTGGTGTTACCCCTTAAGGAAAATAATGTTTGCAAACATTTCGGAAATTCATTATTTCTCAGAATTATGAGGGATAAAAAAATGTAAGTTTTTTTTGTGAAAATTTCATTTTTTTCATCTATAACTTTTCTCTGAATATCTCCGCAGCCGTTCACTCAATACGAAAAAGAAAAAGTTCCGAAAAAAAAATGATACGTTTTTTTTACGAAAATCTAATTTTTTTCATCTCTAAATTTTCTCCGAATATTTTCGCAGCCATTCACTCAGGTAATAGGAAAAAGAGAAATTTCCGGGAAAAAATGAGGAATCATGAATTTTCAGTAAAAAAAAATGTGTTTTTGGGAAATAGACCAGAACTTGAATCTGTTTTAAATCATTTTTTCTCCGAAAATCTCAAATACGACTAAAATATGAGAAATTATGAAAAATTTGGAGAAAAATTTGCACTAGGGGCCCCTGCGGACCGAAGCCAGGAACGCTGCCAACGGACCATCTCATCGCTTGTAGAATATGTGCACTTTCTGGTACTTACGATTCGCGGCTGGATGGATGATTGGCTTCTTTTTGGGGATAATGATTTATCGCTTGATGAAAGTATGAGAATTAATATAATAATACGAATATAAATATATTTCCGCTTACTTTTTTGAATTATAATTTATTTGGCATAAGGACGGGTATGAGTAAAGCGTAAACAATTTTATATAAGCATCATTTATTTCCATCGCTGACCTTGGAAAACCTCTATTGGCCGGACTGAAGCCGAATCTTCAACTAGCAACTTGTCATCAACACGGCCGCACACATCTTTGACTCATTAATTCTCATACTTTCATCAAGCGATAAAGCATTATCCCCAAAAAGAACCAATCATCCATCCGGCCGCGAATCGTCAGTACCAGAAAGTGCACATATTCTACAAGCGATTTTCCAGACAATTTGTTTGAAGATCAATCATAACGATGTTAGATAGTATTGGAGCCAGAGGTGAGCCCATTGGTAACCCTGAGATTTGTTGGTAAATTTTATTTTGAAATATAAAGAAAGTTGAGAACATGATGTATTCTATGGCTTTAATTATTTCGTTTAAAGGAGATGTTTTTGAAAATAGATATGATCTTCTTTGAAGGCTTTGAATAACAAGTTGTAATGGGATGTTGGTATAGAGAGAAACAACATCAAACGAGACCAATTTGTAGTTGAGTGGAATTGAGATGTTATTATGTGAATGTTTTAGGTCCAAACTATCTTTGACGTGTGAATTAGTCGTATTGATTAATTTAGAAAGTTTAGATTGTATAAATTGAGCTGGTTTATGTGTTGGACTATTTATTGATGATACTATTGGACAAAGTGGATAATTATTTTTATGAATTTTTGGCAGACAATAAAGACGAGATAGGTTGCAATTTTTAGCTTTTGAGTATTTGTATTTTGTTTCATCAATGAATTTTAGAGTTTTCCATCTGGAGAGAATATTGTTAATGCCTTTTTGTAGAGTGTTGATGGGATTTCTATTTGTTAATTTGTAAGTTGAGGAATCTGCGAGTAAATTATGAGTTTTTGTAATATAATCTGATTTGTTAAGAATGACTGTTGAATTTCCTTTGTCAGCTCATGTAACTAAAAGTTGAGGGTTGTTTTTTAAGAATGAGGACGTGTGTTTGATAATTTGATTAGTGTTGGAAAATGATGTTGGAATATTTATTTTGTTTAAGATTTTAGTGAATCTGGTTCTAATTTCGATTTGTCTAGGTTTGTCGAGTAAAGCATCTAATTTGAACTCAAGTTCGGAGATCGATTTGTGGATATGAGTTTTTATGTTTGAGAGTTTGAGGTAAGGAAAACAAAACTTTTCACCTAGAGACAACAATGTGGAAATGTGTAGCGGAATATCAATGTTGGAGAGCTTTATAAGCCATTCTTTCGTTTTATTTAATGTGATTGTCGAATTTATATTATTCAGAGGATCAGTGGAAAGATTATTATTTGTGTCGTGTTGTCTATTAGTAAGCGTTGAGTATAAGATGTTGTGATTTTGTGTTGTTTGATTTATGTTTTGATAATTTAGGTAATGTATATTGTTTTGGTTCAGATGTGTTTGTGATGATATTGTTCTTAAAAATTCGTCATGATTGAAAATGTGAAGGTTCGTTGAAATCTAAGGTTTTGAAGTTTTTTTTTGTGTTTTTCATATGAGAGTTTTGATATGAGAGCTATGAGAATTAATATAATAATACGAATATAAATATATTTCCGCTTAATTTTATGAATTATAATTTATTTGGCGTAAGGACGGGTGTGAGTAAAGCGTAAACAATATTTTAGAAGATAGATAAGTTGTAATTTAGATTTATTATTATATTTAAATTAACGTATAAACTAAAAAAATAAGCGATCAGAGTGTGCGATACATTTTTTTGTATACATTAATAACGCAGAGAATCAAGAGCTAAATAAGCATTGAAATCATCTAAAAGCCTCGCTCGTGCCGTCGGGTGACGTCACGCGCGAGTCGTGCTCAGATTGCTTTTTCCCTCGAAGCCTTCGTTTCGGCTTGGCCGCACATGAAGGTGCTCAGTGTCCATGCATTGGTTTAGCTGCCGAAGGCGCGGTCGGGAAACTTCGATGGCGCTCGGCTCTTTCCAAAGACGTCCGAGAGTCGCTCGCTCACGGACACGCGTTACTACGATTGTGTGATGGGCGCGCAAGAGACTACAGAGGGGGTAACTTTTGCGCGCGATCTGGCTGCACTGCAGCTCACTTCTCATTATTTACTTGTTCCGTCTCTGTCACACCCAGCTCGTGTCTCGAGATTGTAGAGATAGTGGCGCCATCCCGGTAGGACCATATTTTTGTAGCCACTTTTTTCAAGTCTCTCCATAAGAGATCGGACTCCTCCCACTCTAGCCTCCCTGGTTTCCTGCTCGAGATTTTAGAGATAGTGGCGCCATCCCGGTCGGACCACATTTTTGTAGCCACTTTGAAATACACAGATCGGCCTCCTCCCACTCTAGCCTCCATGATCAAAATGATGAGACCCAACCAGCCCCCTGGCACTGCTGGGTCTACCGTGTCTCGTTATTGTCGCCACGTAAACTAACCCACCATGCGGCGCTAGTAGTCACCCTCATGACCCCCACTCCAGTCGCGCAGCGTCTGCATAATTTGCATTCGACGCGTCTGGAAAATTCATTGTTTAGAATAGAATTTAAAAGTATATGTGTATATAGGAAGGGATGCAATATTTACACTTGTTGCAATATTATGTATTTAAAAATATTTATTGAACGAAATAAACAGATAACATTAATATTTTTTAAATAATGGATTAGTCACGTTGTACAATGTTTTGCGATTTTTTTCTTGTCGAGATTGTTTTTTTTTGTTCTGCGTTGAGACGTGCAGAATATTGCTACATCCGCATCAATACACCTCGTAAAATATTGTATTATGTGTAAAAGAACACTATCGGCGTGTTCTATACACGGAAAAGAGAGCTTTTCATAGTTTTACACGTCGTCCAATATAGACTCGAAAACACGTGTTGAATTGCGATGAGCCACAAATCGCTCTTCTAAAAAAATCACGAACCGGTACAAGTGTTCATTTGGGTGTATCCATGGATCTTTTAGTAGAGAATCTGTGATACATGCCTTGGGAAGAGTAATATTACTTTCTGTTGTTAATAATGAATCTTTACATGTGATACATGTAAAGATTTACATCTTTACATCTTTACATACATCTTTTTCCCGAAAATGCTTGTCGCACACCGATTGACCAGACTTAATAGATTTGTCTGTGGATCCGATGGCTTTTCTCCATAATTCCAGGGCTTCTGGATCTTTTGGTACATTGAAAAAATGCAATTTTTCCTCGCTTGATTGATAACCTGACTTGCAGCCAAGCACCACGCACGCAGGCATTCTCAAATATGAGCACAAAAACCACAAAAGTTATTTTTTATTTTATCGCTCCACTAAAATTGTTTATTATTTTACCACACTACGATTTTTTTTTATTCGAGAACAATGACAGATCGAGAAATCGAAAAGAAATATTCACTTGGTTCACGCGACGAAAAAAATGACGGTCATGCGGGTGACTACAAGCGCCGCATGGTGGGTTAGTTACGTGGCGACAATACGGGGACACGTTACTGTTAAGAGAATTTATCCCAGTGTCAGCCCCCTGCAGCGGGATTCTGTAACTCGTTATACTGTCGTTATGCGCTCATAGCGACTGTTTTCGGTATGAGGAATAACGAGAGGTCGCTGTAACGACAAACGCGATTCCGTACACCAAGAATAACGAGTTTTGTCGTTATTCATACCGAAAAACGTCGGTACGATGTCGCTATGGGTTGCGAGGATACCGAGACCTAGGTACCCCCTCGATATGGCATAACGACATGTTAGAAGGATAAAAAATCGCACGGGTAGCATTGACTGTGTGAAACTGAGAACGCCGTGAACCACAGTGCTTACTCCGAAACGCTATATGTAGTGTTCACTTTTCGAGGATAATAATTTTAACCTTGTGAAAAAATCGGTAAGTAAAGTACGTTTGTAATAATAGATACAATAGATTAAATATTAATTAGTACATATATGCATTTTGTAAGGTATTTTTAATCCGACATAACCTATAAATATTATTTTGTACACATAATTTTCTTCAGTAAATATTGTAATGAAACTTTTGTTTTGATAAAATCGCTAAAATAATGTAAACGGTATATTGTTTGTTGGTCTTTAATTTTCGCATATTATTAAACAATCTTTGTAATTTTTAGTGAACATGGCCCTAGAATTTGTGGCTCTAGAATTGGCTTTGCTCGGTGAGAGGGTACGTCGAGTAAAACGGCGTGTGGAAAGAAGACGTTTAAGAGATGCTCAGAACCCCTTTCATTTGCCACGAGACGAATTCATAGATTGCTTTCGCCTCACTCCAGAACTTATACTCAGCATTGCACATGAGTTACGAGCTGATTTGGAGTGTGAACGAAGTACTGGCCTAAGCCCACAAATAAAGGTAAATTTTGAGATTAAGTATTGTATTAATTGATATTATTAATAGTGTGGATATATTATTAGTATGGAATAATGAAATATATAAAAATTTATGGTAGGTATTGGTTGCCATACAATTTTATGCCCAAGGCAACTATCAAAGAAGTGTCGGCAATCAATTCCATTTCAATGTCAGCCAGACAACAACAAGCCGTTGCCTTCACGCTGTGACCGAAGCAATAAATTTGCGCTTGCTACGAAGGTGGGTAAAATTCCCAATGACCAACGAAGATCGACAGCGAGCTCGCGAAAAATTCTCAACTGCTGCACAGCCATTCGAGGGTGCTATTGGCGCTATAGACTGTACTTTTGTGCACATTCTTGGCCCTTCAATACATGAAGAGGCATTCATTAATCACCATGGTCGACATTCATTAAACGTTCAAGCCGTAAGTATATATGCATAACAACCATACTGCGAGAGAAAAGGTATTCCTGCGCCAATGAGCTAAACTTTTAACAGATAAAAATTTAGAAATTTACGATGCTAAACTGTTTTATGGGTCACTCAACCAACTTTTGATGATATTTTTCTTTAATTTTATGAAAAAAGTGTTGAAACGTATTAAGAGGATGGATCAGTCACCTAACCTCAACCCGAATTTTCGAACTTGAAATTCTTCGACACGAATTGGACGATTACAAAAAGGCTCTGTCAACGGGCGCAAGACGATGGCAAAGATCCGCTGACAAGGCCGTTTTGTAATCAGTCAAACCGTATCGATGAATTTCACTTTCGAAATTCGCAGCTATCTCTCCCGCACTCACGGGGGTTATATACCGACTGATCCATGCTCTTAATGAACAGAATAAATGTAAATTAAATTATTTTATTATTTTAATTTAGGGCAAATTACTATCATCATTTTTATATTTTGTTTTTACTAAAACAATTTATTTATATTTTTTATGGTGGTGTTATTTATTACTTATCAGAAATTGAAGGAAAAAAATAACAAAAATTCGATTGTAGAACTTACGATCATTGTTTTGACTCTTTCATGTACGAATACTTTTTATAATTATTCTATATTGAGAGCTTACTTGTAAAGTCGGGTTCAACTATTTCATTACCAACTTATGTTTTCAGATTGTTGATCCAGATCTAAAACTGCTGAATATCAACGCAAGGTTTCCAGGTGCACGCAATGATGCATACATCTGGAGCATATCACCAATTCGCCGCGCTATGGAATATCATTACAATCGAGGAGAACGGAAAACTTGGCTTATTGGTAAGTCTCAGTGCGTTGTTATTTGCACTGTCAAGTACAGCAAGGCTGTGTACTTTATACTCCTGCTGAAAGTGACATTTTGCTCCATAAAATAGTAAATTTGGTTTCAACAGACGAATCCTTTTGAAAACTTGTTGCCGTTTATGTATACATTCAATACATTCTTAACAATATCAATATTTATCAGGTGATGCTGGATACCCGCTAGAACCATGGCTCATGACACCCTTGGCTACTTATCCTGAAGATACTCAGCAATTTCAATACACGCAGCAGCTTTGCAAGGCAAGGAACGTTGTTGAACGATTTTTTGGTGTTTTTAAATCTGTATGGAGATGTCTGTCCTATCAGCGTGTGCTTATGTACGAACCGGCATTTGCAGCAAAAATAGTTAATGCCTGTGCAGTATTGCATAATATGAGAATACACCATCGTTTGAATAACGAAGTATTCCAAGCAGCGATAGCTGATCATCGTCAAATCGAAAACATTGATGTAGATTTTGATAATGACTTACCTCAAAGAGGACCACGCGCTGTGGCTCAGAGGATCCAACGGCAAATTATGAGGGAGAGATTCCCTCATTACCGTGACGCACAAGATATGAGAGATGAGCACGATGAATGAACTACCGTTTTTTCTATTTTGATTGGTATACGTCAATTACTAAACTACGAATTACAGCTATCGCTATTCAATGTGTAATATTTATTGTAATAACTACTGTAACATGAAAACATGTCTAATGCGTTTGTACATATCTAAATTATAATTTGAAATTCACTGTAAAAATCCATGTGTACTTTCGTCGGCGTATGTGCGCGATAGATAGTATTGGGGGAATTGTATACAGATTTTGTGAGGGAGCGTTTTGAAAATAAAAAGCGATTTGAAATACCTTGTGATTTGTTTTCATTTTTATTATTAATATTTGGCATGAACCTGTTTATTATATTAACGATATGACACTTTTCTCTGCTATTAGACAACTATGTACACATATACACTAAACAAGTAACTTTCAATAAACTTCTTAATACTTTAAATATAAAACCTTTATATAAACATGAAAACTCTATATAGATAAAAAATGTTATTTTTTTTCAAAACGTCAACACAATCTTTTATTATAAGAGCGAGCTGCGAGAATGCCTCGTCTCGAGTTTTTTGACTTTCGGCCAAGGTACGAAGAATCTCGTTCCTCTCTTTGTCATTGTCCGCAATTTTTTGCATAGTTTTAGCAAACATCTGAAAAAATAACAATTGTCAAATTTAATTGAATTGATAAATTTGTTAGAAAAAGAATTTTTATTTGCACAATAAGCATATCAAAGACTTGTACTATTTACCTCCATGCACGAAATTTGTCGTTCAGCTAGGTCCACAAAATCTTCCCGCGCATCTTGCAACTGTGTGCCCAACCTATTGGGACCTTGAAAATATAACAAAAATTGTACGCATGTTTTTGTACCTTGTAGCAATTGAATGAAGGACTATAATCATACTCACGACGCTTTATGGCATTTGTGGTTCTTCCCGGACGACTTGAGCTGTTTTGGCGACTCGAATGTTGGTTAGATGTTGACGGTGCACATGGTGGTTTCTGCGGACTCGACAATTGACGAGGTTCGAAGAGTGCAGCTGCTTCAGCGTCTGTTGCTGTTAATGCCCTTTTTTGCCTTTTCACTGATTTGTCTGTTATCAAAGACAATTCAGTTTCGTCGGTCCCTTCCATTAGTTCGGCCAGCACGTCATAATCTAAAATGAAACGGTATATACTTTGTTCTGACATCAAAGTAATTTCAGTTCTGAAAGCTGAAAATTTTACTAACTCGTATAATGACTGCTGTCGCTAATGTCACTGATGCTCCGCACTGTCAAGGGATTAGCACCAATCTCCAATATACCTTCGTCCCCATCTGCGAGTAGCTCAATGGCGTTAGGCTGAAATAATTAAAGCGAAACGTATATCAGTTTGTCAACTTTATGGTTGAAATATCCACAAACTTTTAAACTACGAAAGTAATAATCGTTTGAAATAAAGTAAAAATGTTGACATAGTATTTCTACTACACAACTCAACTTATTACATAGGATTTTTCAATTATTTACACCAAGAAGGTGTAATACATCTGTATTCAAAGACGAATTATTACCTGTTCTTCTGGGAATGCATCCGGACTCTCAACTCCTTCTACGTAATCGTGACCCATTAAACCCAACATTTTTTGGTCGCGCTCTGTTAGTTTTGGTGGAGGACCTGTCGAGTTGCCTGTTGCAGCTTGATTCGCGCGTATCTTTGCCACTTTTTGAGACACCAGTGTTTTGTTGTCTCGCCACGTCTATAAAAATATTTTAGATGTATATTGTTTGGAGCTACGGAAACATCTTGATGTGAAATATTTAAATATCCCTTCCATGTGTCAACTATTTTTCAATGAGAACATAACGCTATTGACTTACGGATTTCCATGACTTCACGTCTTTTGTTCTTCCATCGGTCCACATCTTATTTAATTCGTCCGCCAACTTCTCCCATGAAGCAGACAAATCAGATTTGCCGTGCAATGTTAGAAATTTCCCTGTAGCCACATGAGGATTCTGGACAAAGTAATCAACCATGAAATCGATTTGCGATGCGGTTGCCTTTGCTTGTCTTTTCCTCGCGCCTACTGCCACGCACGTTTTGTTCCTAAAACAAAATTCGAACCACGTTTAATGAATTTCATGTACTTAAGCAAATATATACAACTTACGAGTGTACGGCCGGTTGTTCCATCTTCAGGAAAATTCTACCTGCAGGTTGTAGCATCGGATAACAGACTTTTAACTATGGATATAATCAAATAAAATTCACCGGGAGGTAGAAAAACCGGTCCGAAATATGCATGTATAACCTATAATTCCACCTGTCATATTGTAATACACGTATTGTTAAATATTTTCATTACAAACGTATTTACTTACTGCGATTGCGAAGCCATTGTCGAACGAAATAAATTTTTTACTTTTCACTGTCGAAAAATCACGCCGAAGTATATGTAATAAAGGCACCATGGAGACTAGAGACCATGAAAGGCACAAAGAAACACGATTTGTAAACAATGCTTCCCATTCGACGATTACTAGTTATTTATGAGAAGTTACTAAAATGCCGGTGGTTCTCAACATCAACCATCGATAGATTTTTCTATTTCACGTAGTAAACGTCACTTCCGTATAGGCTTGAAACATACCGACGACGTTAAATAACGACGTTTCGTTATCGCATTCTGTAACGTCGAAGCAACGCTATTTGGAGTTACGGAATCAGACAGTCGTTATCCGTTTGTCGTTACACACGGTAGACGTCGCTATCGTTACCATAACGTTCCGATTCGTTATAGACATAACGAGTTACAGAATCCCGCTGCAGTAGGCCTATTCTGTAACTCGTTATAACTCGGTAACGACACTTTTCGTTATCGTTAGCTTGCGACAGCCAATCGCATGCACGTTCCAAGACGAAAGGGGGCCTCTTATTGGCTGTCGCTAGCTAACGATAACGAAAACTGTCGTTACCGAGATATAACGAGTTACAGAATAGGCCTACTGTAGGCCTATTCTGTAACTCGTTATATCTCGGTAACGACAGTTTTCGTTATCGTTAGATAGCGACAGCCAATAAGAGGCCCCCTTTCGTCTTGGAACGTGCATGCAATTGGCTGTCGCTAGCTAACGATAACGAAAACTGTCGTTACCGAGACATAACGAGTTACAGAATAGGCCTACTGGACCCAACGAACACGACCAATGCTGCCAACTTCACGTGCCTTGCAGCGTGCTATGAGAATGAAAAGTTTTTTTAACGATAAAACAAAAATTAAGCTCTAACAAACTCAAACAAACCCAAACAATCACTCACAAACGACTAACAAACGATTGGTTACGAAGAAAAGTTCGAAATCATTAGAAAACCATTTCCCCGCGGCCAACTTTGACATGAAATTTGTTTTTCGTATAATTAAATAAATTAAGTCTAACAAACGCTGGATTTTATCTACCAAACACTAACAAACGACTAACAATCGAGTAGGATTGAAATAATCAGCATTTTGCTAAAATTGAGGAGTCACCTGGGCAAAGCCGTGCTCAGCCGTCGTGGCAATGCTGCCAGCTTCGCGTGGCTTGCAGCGTGTTATGGGAATGAAAAGTATTTTAACGATATAACAAAAATTAAGCTCTAACAAACCATAAAAATCGACTAACAATCACTCACAAACGATTGGTTACAAAGAAAAGTTCGAAATAATTAGAAAACCATTTTCCCGCGGCTAACATTGACATGAAATTTGTTTTTCGTAGAATTAAATGAATAAAGTCTAACAAACGCTGGATTTTGTATAACAAACACTGACAAACGACTAACAATAGAATGACATGAAAAAAGATTCGATATTTTCATAGTCAGCGGCTAAGTTTATTGAGCTAGTCTCCCTGGCGGGTATTCTGATCGCAACGAACCTAGTGGCGACTAGTGAACTACCAACTCTCTCAATAAGCTACCTACCCCTTCCACTGGAGTTTCCAGCCTACATGCAAGACCGTGCCCTGATAGAGTTTTTCAAATGCCGGCTTTGCATTGTTGCGCGCCACGAGCTCTGTAACTTGTTGATTCCTTTGCACGGTGCTCCTTCCGAATCTCATTCGAATCATTCCGTTCTATTCTATCTCCAACATATATTTCGCAAAAGTTTTAAAAAAATGTCGGACGTCGAAAGCGACGAGGCGAACGAAGTCCAGCAGGACGAGGACACCATCAAAATATTACTCGCCACCGATTGTCACTTGGGTTATGAGCACAGCACGAAAAGACGTAAACACGAATGACCTATTGTATTTCTTTTCCGTTTCATTTTTTTAATTTTAAGCCTAACAGGACATTCGAGCGTGAATTTTTCTTTTCCAGTACAGGAAAATGACAGTTTCATTACGTTCGAGGAGATACTTGAGCACGGTCTCAAGCACGATGTAGATTTTATTCTGCTCGGCGGAGATTTGTTTCACGACAGCAAACCAACGCAGAAAGTTGTGCTGCAATGTATGGAGTTGCTGAAAAAATATGCCCTGGGCGATCGGTTGGTGCAAACATTTTTTTAAACTATTTACTTTAACACCATTTTGGGCCTGGATTTTTTTTTCGTTCTTCAAAGCCAGTGTCTGATAGCGGTATTGAAGTTTGCATCATTGGAATGCAACAAAACCTCTTTTTACATTTTTTATATATTTATTTTGTAGAATGCTAAATAAATGTCTTAAAATATGGTTGCGGGTTATTTATTGGAAAAATCTGCCAAAAAGAATGAAAGGAATATAGAAATATTCATTTTCATTGCATTCTAACGATGGAAAATTCATAGGTACGCAGTTTTCCAAAATGGAAAGCACATCTGTACTTTTCTAACAAGATTGAAGTTGCGACATTGGAACACAATGAAAATTAATATTTCAAATGCTATGAGTTACTATGACGGCCTTTGCGTATAAAAATCTCTGGATCATTTTGGATGTATTTCTTTAAAGATGAACGATATAAAGGGGCAGAAACAGTGTGTTGGTCTAGTGGTTAGCTTACCTCTAAACCAGAACATCGGAAGGTCTCTGGATCTGGATGTGTGTGTACACATCCCTGATCCATTTCTGGTCGAAACACGACATAGCTCCCAAACTGAGGGTCTAACGTGGGCCTGGCTGTATCGGTAGAGGTTTCTTGTAACTTCCTCGTGCCCATGGCAGATTCGTCATAGTTGAGAAAATGGAATAAGGTGGGCATGTAAAAAGAAAAAGCACCCTGTACAAGGAGCAGATAATGAGAAGGAAACATTTGAAGGGCAAGAACAGATCTTCTATAAGAATAGAAGTAAGGAAATGAAAATATAAGACAGAACATTCGTTGCATTCTAATGACGAAAATTTCAATGCTGTATTTTCACTGGTATTGCATATGAAGATGCGGAGTTGAGAAAACTGGGTGAACAATTAGTTGTATTTGAAACAAACGTCTCTATTCTGCCAATAGCGAGATCAAGATCCAGTTCTTGAGCAATCCAGAAATCACATTTCCCCATGCAGCTCAGAAAATTGTCAACTACGAAGATCCGAATTTGAATGTGTCACTGCCGATTTTTTCCATCCACGGAAACCACGATAATCCAAGTATGAATAAAAACAACTCTCTCTTTCTATCATTAGGAAGTAATATTTTTCTCGCCGTTCGTCCAACACGTCTGTTAGATTTTGTCTTCAAGGTTTCGAGTCAACTGGCACGATGGATATACTGGGCGCTTCTGGTTTCATCAACTACTTCGGCAAATGGTCGAACTTGAATGACATCACGATTCCTCCGTTGGTGATGAATAAGGGCAAAACTTACATATCACTGTACGGATTGAGCTACATAAACGATCAGAGACTGTCAAGATTGCTCCGAGATGACAAGGTCTCAATCTTCTATTTTTTACCATTCGGTCGATGTTTGAGCTTCTATAAGCGTATTGAAATTCTGTCAAGCTATTGGCAAAAGGATATTTGAGCATGGAATCCGATAAGCCTTGAAGAACCATTGGAGAATTGAAAAGAAGGCGTTTTTATAACAATAGAAAAGCGTCATGGTAGTAGAATTATTACACAATTTTTTTGCGATAGCGTTATTAAAGCATTTTTATTTTTATTCACATGTTTATATTTTTCATCAAGAATATTCGAAAACAAGGCTGGTAGTGATATGGAAAATGATTTGAAATATGTTATATACAATTTATTATATATATATATATAACACAACATTTTTTTTACTGCTGAATAAAATTAAACTTAATTAATTGACAAATGAAGGAAAAGTTTTTTTTAGTACGAAAGATAAATAATAATTACGTTGACAAAGAATTCTTGAAAATTTGTTTTATTTTTGGGTTTACCAAAATTATTGTGTATTTATTCCAATGTTTATGCATCTTCTCACATATTAGGTGCAAAGGAAGTAGGGCACATAATGAAAGTGAAAATGATGAAATATGTATACACACATAAATAGAATATAGTAGCATTTTTATTCCTTGTATACCCATTTTAAGGGGTATATTTCTTTTTATTTACATAGATTATTTTGCAATGGTTTTCTTATATCTATTCTAGTTGCTAATTTCTTTAATTGTCTGATGTAATCGCATAGTTGATTCGCCGGTTGCGTTTTCAGTTGCGCTTCTATTTTCCGGTCAATTTCTAACCCCCTACTATTTTCCAACGATTGCTCCAATTTATTTACTATTCCTTGGTTTACTTTTCTCTTAACTTCTCTTAACACTCGCAAATATGTCTTGAATTTCCTATTGTCTGCTTGCATATTCTACAATTTCTGTCTACATACCCTCCTTTCCCGCCTTCCCCTAAATTACATTTTAGTTTATATTTTTCGGAATATGTCGGCCCATCGATTTTGCTCCGATCGTATTGAAATTCTTAGTCAATTTCAATTTTTATGCCTCTTTCTAGGTTTCTTTCGAGCTCCCTTATATATCCATTCCATACGGCTTGCCAGATTGCCCGCTCACCAAGAAATAGTGTACATATATTTTTTATTTCTATTCCCGTTTATGATAATGACTGTAATAACGCCAATGACTGTAATAACATAATATGGTTTCATGGTGAAAACATAATGTATATACAGACATACACATACCCAAACACATATAGTACATAACAAATATTCATTTCTTGTTCATATTATCTTTACTCTAAACAATTCAGATAAATTTTCTTCTTCCGACCGGTATACCGGACCCCTTCAAAATATTTGTACTTCATCAAAACCGCGCAAAGCACACGATGAACGGTTACATTCCCGAGAACAAGTTACCGGCTTTTCTGGACCTGATATTCTGGGGCCACGAGCACCAGTGCCGTGTGAAACCGGAGCAGATCGTGGACGAGACCAGCGAGCCACCGAGGAGCTACTACATCACTCAGCCTGGTTGGTACCATCGATTTCGAGCGTTATCCTCCCGCAGAGAATAATGACGTTCATCAATACTCGCCTTCCTTGGCTTGCGTTCAATGTACTTCAGGAAGTTCCGTCGCGACGTCTCTTTCCGAGGGCGAAGCCACGGAAAAACACATCGGCCTTTTGAAAGTGCACAAAAACCGCTTCCACATAGAGCCGATTAAGCTCAAGACTGTACGACCCTTCGTCTTTGACAGTATTCATCTTCGCGATGCCGACATAAAAAAAGACTATACCAAACCTCCCGCCGATTTCGTCTGCGACTACGTCGATAATTACATTCAGACTGTACTCATACCGAAGGCCGAGTTGCAAATAACAGGTTCGTTGAAATTCCGAACTTATTCGCTCTCCTCGCTCTCCAAAGAATGGTTCTTTAGCTTGGAATAATGTTCGAATTTCAAATTTTTTAAATTCTTTCAGGTCATCCCAATCAGCCCACGTTGCCACTCATTCGTCTGAGGGTATTCTATAGCGAGGATACCGAACTGTTTGATTCTATGAGGTGCGTGTGGTCATCCCGATATCCCGTTCATGATCCTTTTTCAAGTCCGTAGCCACTAGGAATCCTTATCATCTCGTCATGTACGATTGCTATACCCCGGAGTTTATAGTTCTAAATGTTAATTAAAAAAGGGGGATTTTCAATGAAATTATAAATTCATAGTCTTTTCCTCTTAGAAGGATGGATTTAAAAACGGCATCATGCATTTTTTTTATAGTTTGAAAAATTTATTTTCCAAACGGGGGGTCTTCCAATTTAATTGCAAGTTTTTATTATATATTATATCGGTAAGAAAAAGATTGGAGGGAGGCAGCGCAGTCCCGTATCTCGCCCTTAATTTTGGCAGCTCTTTATTTTTTTAATCTGAAATAATTCAGGAAAATAGCATTCATTTTCATATATTCATTTAATTTTCCTAAATAAAATGGCTACATTTTGCAATAAAAAATACTTTTTTTTTTATTTTCAAGAACATTTAGGGTGTTTTAGACAATAAGGTTGGAAAGATTTATACGAGATTTCATAAGAATCGGTCCATTTGTTTTTTAGCTATACGTTACGCCAGTTTTGAAGATGCAGTTTAGAATACTGTGCTATACCTTCGCCATGTTCAAAGATGACTAAAAAT
Organism: Ophion slaviceki; assembly: GCA_944452715.1. Classification (NCBI taxonomy): domain Eukaryota; kingdom Metazoa; phylum Arthropoda; class Insecta; order Hymenoptera; family Ichneumonidae; genus Ophion; species Ophion slaviceki. The sequence goes on along the minus strand of OX101785.1, from coordinate 50,572,571 downwards.
GAAAAAATACCATGTAACTGCCAAAAGTAATAATGAAACATACCCTAGGTCTTAAAAATGGTGAAGAAATATTTCCTTAAAAAAAAAGAATATTAGCACATTTTTTCCTCGCCTGATAGTACAGTTGTGCTGTCTCTGAAAAAGCCTGTAATCGGAAAAAAATAGAAGGCCAGTTTTTTGATAGGTGATTCTGTCGGTGCCGCGGGTGCTAAGTCCAAGTTTGCCTAAAAATAGGGGTGCAGGTTTTTTTGTAGTGGATCAATGGTGGATTGATGCCAAACTACAACCCGTACGAGGTCGGCGCAGTGAAACGAAATATTCAGAAAAATCCGGGCTTTAGTTTTGTCTACAGCGCCGAAGTCGTGGAAGTTCATTTTAGAGGTGAAAAAGTGGGTCGAAATTTTGAAAAATAAGTTTTAATTCAATAATTCTTTAGGAAAAATTCGTACACTTGTTGTTCAAATGGGAACGTTGTAGCCCTTGAAAAGACGCGTCGATTGAGCATTCAATCATCACTCTACGATAATATCTTCAACCGCAAAAAAATTGTTGAAATACCAAAAAAAAGTTGTTTACTGAATGACTCAAAAACAATCGATTTTTCGCGTATAGTTTAAATGTACGAAATGTAGAGAATAATGTTCTCTATATTTTCGTTTCTATGGACCACCTTTGAATTTGGATTTTCCAACCCCTCGGGGGTTGAAAATTAAAAATGAAATTCTGGGAAAATTATTGACCGCACGAATTCGCTGCCGTGAAACAGTTTGAAGCTTGAAGCCTCAGCTACATTTTTTTCCCGACGCCAAACTCGTATCTTTTTATTTCCGGTCAATAGTTTTCCCAGAATTTCATTTCGAATTTGCAACCCCGAGACGGATTCGAAAGAGCAAAATTGAAGGGTGGTCCATAGAAACGAAAATATAGAGAAAATTATTTTCTATATTTCGTACCTTTAAACCTTCGCCGAAAAAACAATTGTTTTTTAATTATTCAATAAACAATTTTTTTTTAATACTTCAATAATTTTTTTGGAGGTCAAGATATTATCGGAGAGGGATCATCAAATACTTGATCGACGCGTTTTTTCAAGAGCTACAACGTTCCTATTTGAACAAAAATTATATGAATTTTTCCTAAAAAGTTATCGAATTAAAACTGATTTTTCAAAATTTCACCCCACTTTTTCAACCCCAAAATGAACCTCCACGACTTCGGCGCTGAGGACAAAAATAAAGCCCGCATTTTTCTGAACATCTTGTTTCCCGGCGCCGACCTCGTGGCGGTTGTAGTTTGGCATTAATCGACCTCTATCCCCCTTCATCCCCTAAAAAAACCATTCTCCCCGATTTTTAGGTAAACTTGGATTTAGCACCCACAGCACCTACAAAATCATCTGTCAAAAAACTAGCCTTTTTCTAATTCTTCCCGATTCCAATCTACAGCACGACTGTACTATAAAGGTATTTCCCCCCTCGAAGTTTCGAGACTAAAAACTGTGACTAAATGACCTATCGATTGGTCTGCGAGTCCGAGTTCATAAACGAGTTCCGCAGCTTCCTCGTGGAGGGAATTTTCGGTGACAAGCTTTGTTCTGCGTTATACAGGAATCTCTCGCCTAAACTAAATATTAGAATTGTGTGTTCTTGCAGTGTAACGTAACGTACTTTGACGCTTTGTTTCGCAGAATAACACGCAAGTATTACGACACGGTTGCCAATCCGCGTGACATGATACTCTTCCGAAAGGACCGAGGTGCCTTAAAGAAAAGTCTCTTCCACGATGAGGACGAAGACGACGCCGAAATAAACGAATGTTTTCGTCACGATGTGATTAAAAGTTCTAATTTTCTGACGAGTCATCGTCACTTCTCTGTCTTTCATCCCGCCTGTCTCTGCGCTATCGAATTGTTGTTTCATGAGACAAACATTTTAGGGGATGGAAGTGGATTGGAACGTGTCCGTTCAAGGCTCGATAAAGAGTTACTTTTCGCGCGACGACAAGAAGAACCAACTGACGGTATTGTCCGTCGAAGGTTTAAACGAGGCTCTCAACAGATATGTCGAGGCCGCTGATGACGACGCCTTCCAGGACGTCATTAAGTACGCCGACCTGAATCGTAAAATTAATTTTTTTCTTTCGATCTGCGTAATAATCGAATGTTTCTCAATAATTTGTTCACATGACCGATCTCGTAGATTTTAGCATCAACAAACGAATCCTAACGAACTTTTTCAGCCATCAGTTGAAGAAAAATCTGCAGTACATGAAGAAGTACGACATCGACGAGGAGCAGGAGATAATTGAGCAGTTAAAAGTCTACAGAGACGAGAGAAACGCGACGGAGGGAACCGGCGACGAAATGCGCGACGTTAGTGGAAAAATGTTTTACATGCAGTTCCAACCTGCCAATAAGCGAATCCCGGATATTTCAGGCGCGCGAGCCAGGTCGCGGCTTGGCGGTCCCCTGTCGAAGAACAGGCTTAGACATTGGCGTAGCCAGCATTTGTCTGGTCTCGGGGGAGGGGGGAGGGTGGTCGAGAAAAAAAGTGGTGTTGTACACAATCATCCCTTCTTTAAATCAAATTTACATAATGGTCGATTATCATGTAACACACAAAATATGAAGCTTTAATCAAACATTTACGTTAACATTAATACCAAACACTTGCAATATCTTGAAAAGTAATCAACTAATTTTTCATCATTCTTTAATCCAGTTACTAGCCTTTAAACTTAAACTTTAGTTTCAGTAGGTACTCAATGAAATGAGTCTTAGTTTTCTATTTTTTTCTGCCAATCGGCCCAACACTATTTTAGTTGGAGTTTTTTTTTTACATTGTCATTCTCCATGTTTAGCAGTGACATATGAGGGAATCGTGAAGCATTCTGTTCTAAGCCACGTTTTTATCTGCCTCGTTGCAAAAAAAAAACTCACAACCCGCGGAGCTCACTGGGGGTGCTATTGCTGATTGGAAAAGTTGATATAAATTAGGACAATACTCTTTTTAAATATGCTTTCTTATATTTCCAGCATTCATTTAATCATTTTTTAAATGAATTGATGAACGTTTTCCATGAGCATCGCGTCGGCTTCTGAGGCTGACGTATCAATTGTAGTGATTTAAAAAATAATCATTCACGAAATCCTCTCCGTTCGTCATATTCAATTTAAAACATGCGTCAACTGCATGAGCTAACGGTAAATTCGCAAATTGGGGCTTCAGATTTACAATCATATTATCTATTACTCGGTAGTAAATGTTGATTTTCCAGTATTCTTCAGGTCGTGTATCGGCCGGCGAATCTAATGTATTGCTTTTGCCCGCAATTAACTTAATTGTGAAATTTGAATACCTATTTAATTTACGTAACGAAATAGCTACTTTTTATACAAGTTACGAAATAGGACGATGAGAATAGTTCATGTTTTATTAAGTTATTTATTTATGCTTGCTTGGGTGAAACAAATGAAATTAATCGATTACTTGAATTAAATTATTTTTTACTGGGGGGGGGGGGCAGCCCTCCTGGTTACGCCAATGAGCACAGGCCAGGGTTATTGAATGTGGAAGATCGTCGCGTACCGTCCCCGCGTCCACTACTATCAGCCTAGATTGTCAATGTTCTTTCTCGCCCGCACCAGGTTCAGAGGCTGTTAAACGACGCATCACGAAAGTCTCGAAAGAAAGCCCCACAGTCGAAGATCGCGCAGGTCTCCTTGGACGATTCCGACCTGGACGATGATCTCGACGATGATCAGCCACCGACGCGTGGTCGTGGTCGAGGTCGAGGTAGAGGACGGGCCGCGAAAACTGTCAGGGGAGGCGCAAGCAGGGGCAAGGGAAAAGCGGCCATGGCCGCTCTTGATGTTAACGTATCGCACGTCGAGAGTAGTCTCGCGAAAGGTCCTAAGACAAATATTTTCGGCACTTGGGTACGCGTTGAATCACTTTTTTCGTACCCGTTACACTTCTTTTTCGATTTACGATGATTCATCTTTCGTGGCAATCCCTTAACTTTTTTCAGAATAAAACGAAAGGTGGCACGAATGCGTCTACGAGTTCATCGAACCTTTATGGCACGTCGACCTCGCAGAAGAAAAAGAACGATGTCTACCTCACCGATTCGGATTCTGATTGAATACGAGCTTCGAGAATGTTCCATACTGTTGATGGTCAAGTTCTATTTTTATACGGTAATTAACTAATTGGATAGATGGAGGTTGAAAAAAATATTTTTATGCTCCTTTGCTCTCGCCCGAACTTTTACGATTCCATACTTGTCACTTTTACGTCACACTTGTCACTTCCCCATTTTCAGTTCCTCAGAGACCCCCCAAAGTGTTGCCCACAGTCTGCATAAGCTTGGGCCCCCAAAACAGGCCGATTTGCCATTTTTTATGGGAGTATTGGAATGACGAGGTCCGGATTTTACACACAATTAACAGTCTTACAATGATTGAGTTTTTTTTAATTCCATAAAAAATGTTATGAGCTATGTTTCAAACACCATAGTTTCGAAGAAAACGGGAAATCGTAACGGCACAATTCGCCGTAGCGCAGTAGGCGATCCGACCCTTCACAAAAATCGTCATAGCTCGAACAAATTTTGAAATTATTACAAAGTTTTTATTGCAAATTAAAATTAAGACCCTAAGCTATGAAACTAAATAATAAAAACGTCCTCTTTCTGATATTTCAAGCCTATACGAAGGATACCACTGTAACCGGCCGAAAAGTTCGTTTCTCCCGACTTGTTTTGTCCGCTAGATTATTTATTTGGCATTTGGAAAAAGGTATGTTATTGAGCATACGTTGAACTTTTCCCGTGTCCATTTTTGTGAAAAATAAAAAATAATTAACAACGTTATTGAGGTATAATAGAGCTTTTATATAATAAATGTGGTCCAACGGCCGGAGCGATAACTTGACAAAGGTTGGTCTGAAAAATAAAAATAAAAAAGTTTTATAATCCTTATAGATGTAGTTCTCGTCATACGTAGCCGTTTTTTCGAAGAAAAAAATCACAAAATTGCGGGTGTTCACAATAAAGTGTAATTTTAACGAAATTTTTACTTATATTCGGGGGCTCAAAAAATACTATTTTTTTTTTAAGTACAACGATAGCTACTACAATTACGGTAATTTTTTTTCAATTGAACATCGGATAATTGTAACTAGAGTTATGATTCCGGCCAGGTCGAGAAAAAGCGTTTGGCGAAAAACAAAAAAACGAGTGGAAGTTTCAGTATACGTAAATCGTTGCGCTACCTGATTTCACTAAATCGTCTCTAACTTAATCAATTTTCAATATTTACACTTGAATTTTTTTCACATATCCTTGAATACATATACTTTGAGGAAATGCAAAGAACATCGATTTTTTTACCCGTCACAGTGGTGCCCCGCCGTTAGTTGAAACACTTAACTTTGTGATTCTTCCCGGTATTCGTTAGTTTAATGCATAAGTCGACAACCTTTTGTGGAAAGAGAGCCAAATATTTTACGTAGGGATTATGACATATGGCCAATGTGGGGCCTGACAGTGTGGCCTGACATGTATGTCATGACAGTATACTTACATTGTAGGTATATCATACACTGTATGATTTCGTCCGTCACATGCAGGGTTGCCGGACGTTCTTTATTTTAAAGGACGTCCCCATTTTCAGACCCAAAAATGGATCTTGTCCCTTATTTTGAAATCGAGAATAGAGGACTTTGTCCTTTATTTTGGGAAAAATGAACGCATGCATATGGCAAATACGTTGAGTCGCGTCAGCGGCTGCGTATGTATGAAGAGTTCTGTATATTAAAGCCTCTCTTGACAAAAATAATAGAAGCAAAGAAACGTGACAGTGTTCTTATAAAATGGATTCAGATTCCAAAATCAACGGATGAAAACAAGTATCTGCTAAAAATTGTACTATACCTATTTTTCATCCCAGTGTCTAATGCCCAGGCCGAAAAGATTTTTTCTTTGTGTACCAACACGTGGACCGAAATAAGTTAGATATTGACACTGTAAAAGCGGAACTACGAATAAAATCGAACTTGAACATGCAATGTAAAGAATTTTATACATTCATTATAGGAAACGAAGAAGCTCTTAAAGCAGCAAAAAGTAATTTTGTATTTGTTTTTATGATAGATATTCTTTAGTTTTGTTCATTATTAAATAGCTAAGTACTTACTATTGGCTTCAATTAATGACACCGATACGTTGCGCATTAAAATTAATCTTTTTATTAATAAATGTCGCTACTGATACTATAAAACAGTATTTAATTGAAAACAACCTGACGTCCCTCATTTTCATCCGCGATCCTTTATTTTATGTTATCAAGTCCTATAAAACACAAAACGGGAGCTGGCAACCCTTAGTGCCTTAGTCACATGCGTTGTGACAAGAATCTTGCGGCTACACCAAGGCGTCTTACGGGCATGCGGCCCGCGGGCCGCTGGTTGCCGATCCATGCTTAAAGGGAATGAATCTTTCTCAAAATACCCAAATATTCCATTTGTTTCAACAAATAATCCGACGCCATCCCCCAATGACTGATTTAGTCAGCCCAACTAATATTTTGCAGCGTAATGCTCTGTATCGCATGTGCACGAGGGCACCAGAAAACTGCAAAAAAAAAGAATAATCACGAAGGAACGGACGGGGGATTGACGGCTTTATCGTTTTCTCCGCGTCGACCGAGCCGAACGCCGTTTTGCATTTGGCCGTTTAGTCATTGTTCCATTTGTTTGCATTTATTACGATTATCGTATCTTACAATCACATCATGTAATACAGTCACATGGGGCTGTACAGAAGTTATTTTCAGTACACATCGATTGTCGTATAAGATCGTTCGCTCGTGCGTTCACACGTGCAATGGTCGTGAAGTCGCTCAGGGGGCAATAACTTCCGTCTACTATTGCTCAGCCATCAATGTATTCGCGTCTATTAATATTCGTACTCCTTCCGGTTTGAACCAAGGTATCCCACCTCGAGTCCCGCAACGTACCCATTGCCTTAATTCGGCCTGGAAAAAAAATATTTCGCGAAATTAGACCCACGGGGATAGGGGGAAATCAGAGCTCTATAATTCATAAATAGTGTCACGTGTGCACTTGGAATCTGGCGATTAGGACATTTGGGAGATAATAGCAGAATCGTGAAGGCAAATTAAGGTTGAAAAATGGTTTGGACGAAAAACAAAATTGTACTCCTATCGGTACTTATATTCCCACGATAAAATAAAATTGTCTCAATTTCTTCGTACACTATTAAGGCCTTAGGCCACTCCAGAGGCCGAAAAAATACGCTTTTTGGGAATTTTTTTTCAGGAAAAGTACAAAATAAATCGAGACTACAAAAAGGGTGTTTATGATACATATCAGTGACTGTATACAATAATTTTTTTGAAGCGATTAATTTCAAAATGGCGGTTGTGCAGCGTTTATCTCAAAACTGCATTTTTTAAGTTGGCCGGAAACATAATTCAGACAATTTTGAACCGATTCACTTGAAATGTTGAATATATCTAGAAAAATACATTGTCTATGGAAGTACGCAGGATTCTTCTTTTATATTGCCTAGTTCATTTGTTATTAACAATAATCTGACGATTTTTTAGGCAAATTTTTGGAAAGTGAAAAATTTCGTCAGATAATTGTTAGTAGCAAATAAACTATGCAATATAAAAAAAAAACCTACGTACTTCCATAGACAATGTATTTTTCAAGATATATTCAACATTTCAAGTGAATCGGTTGAAAATTGTCTGAATTATGTTTCCGGCCAACTTAAAAAATGCAGTTTTAAGATAAACGCTCCACAGCCGCCATTTTGAAATTAATCGCTTCAAAAAAATTATTATATAGAGTCACTGATATGTATGATAAACACCCTTTTTTGTAATCTCGATTTATTTTGTACTTTTTCTGAGAAAAAAATCCCCAAAAAGCCTATTTTTTCGGCCCCTAGAGTGGCCTAACCCCTTAATTTCGAGAATAACGACTTCATATTTGAATATTCGAAAAGATGGCGAAATACAGTTTTTTAGGTCCATAGCGTTCCTCAATTGAGGCGATTGCTCGGCCATATCCGGGGTACTGTGTCCACAATGTAATTCCGGCTGTTGAAGGCCGCGTTCACAAAGGTGAATAAAATAACACGACGGGATACTCACAATCATTCTATAGTAAGAAGCGGCAAGAGATTGCGTGTTAACCTTGCAATTGATCGGCTCGTCATCCAACGATCGCTTTCCCGGTCCCCAGCCTTTCGAAAAAGTTACCTGCAAAGAACGTTTAAAAATTAACACGCGTGCTCTTATTCTCTCGGTACACATAATTAATTATTCACATTTGTACACAAGCGCCCGGGTCGAAGTTTTCTGAAATACAATACGGTATTGGTGGAAGCTCAGTGGTAACAAAAATACATTTACGTGTCGGTTTTGACCAGATCGATCCTTTGTTAAGGCTTCGAGGCAAAGTATTCGCTGTAGGGAAAATATTGGAAAAATAATGAAAATCTTGTGGAATTTTTCGATACATTTTAGTATAGAATCCTCAAGCTCGAAATACCTCTCACAGAGATTTCACGTTGTACGATAATTCTAATGTTCGTATTTAGTCATAGCTTGTCTTCTTATTTGCAACGTTTCTTAATACGCCCTTGCGGGATTTTAGGAACCCACAGGCAGCGCTTTTATATCACATGGCCTTATTTCCTTAGAGACACGCAAGTTGCCCGGAGCCACTCGGTTTCTAACGCATTACTGTATCGTAAAACTGTCTCGCGCTCGGTAGTCGGGGCGTAGCCGCGGTGGGACACTTGCCCCCCCCCCCGGCTCATGTAGTCCAGCGAAAAAAATATGAAAATAAAAAAATATACGACATCAATATTGGCATTTCAAACTTCGTACGAAATTAATACAGAATAGTATTGAAACGCGTAGGTAATTTTACTTTCGAGTGTTTCAAATAAAACCACTTTGAATCGGCCTCAAACTGTTCGTCGGCTATGTATTTTTATGATTATTTTTTTTTGTGTAGCTACAATGATTACGCCATGTTGGCTGGTCCGATTTGAATGGTTGTTTCCTTACTGTGTAGGGAAACACAGCGATGTGGTCCCATACAATTGTTATGCAAATCTGCCAAGCACGTAATCAACAGGACACAAGACGCATTGACATTACAAAAATAGTACAAAATTGATACAGAATAGTATTGAATCTACGAGTAGGTAATTTTACTTTTGAGCTTGCGTTCGAAGGTGTCGGGAACTCCATTGGACGGCTACATTCGAATCGGTCGAATCGATAGGACACAAGACGTGAAAATGGACCTATTTTTATTTCTCGCTCAAATGGATCAGACAGGCTCTTATTCGATGTAAAGCCGTTTGGTAGTCACGACTTTTTAAGTCCCATTCTCGTCCAGGTTTTATTTAGCCTAGGAGATGGATTTTTTTTGTATAAACGTGTCCCGGATCAAGAGTTTTGGTCGAATCGAGTTCTATCTGGAAAATTCTTAATCAGCCGATGATTTTGCATCGACGAGGGTGTCGAAAACTCGATTGGACTGCTAGATTCAAAATGGTCGTAATCGATAGGACACAAGACGTATTGACATTTTAAAATTAGTACAAAATTGATACATATTAGTATTGAAACTACCGATAGGTTATTTTACTTTTGATCGTTTCGAATAAAACCATTATAAATCGGCTTTAAACTGTTCTTTGGATCTGTATTTTTATTATTTTTTTTATCTGTATGTACACCGACCATGCCCCGTTGGCTGGTCCGACTTGAATGGTTATTTATTCGCTGTATGGGAAACACAGCGATGTTGTCCCATCAAAATGTTATGCAAATCTGCCAAGTACCTTTTCCAAAAATCTAAACGAACTAATAAACCTCGCATGTTTCTCAACATCTGGGTCCTAATTCATTATGACAACTGAGCGAATCCTTGCTTCAAAACGGCGCCGATTTTTATGTAGATGTCACCGATCAACGTGATATGCGCGTGTCGCGATCGGTCTCTCTTACAGAATTCACGCCCAGGGTCCGGTCAATCGAAATGTCAAAAATGTTTTTAGTGACAAACAAGTCATCCCATAGAGTATGCTAATTTCATTGACTAGATTAACATAAGTAAAGTCTAGTTAAGTAGATTGGTAGTTTGACTGTGCACGTTTTATTAGGAACACGACAGTACTTGACGCGCAATTTAACAAGCGGCGTTAGTCGTACCCATGTATCCGGGTAAAATAATCTTGTAAAATTAAATAAATGAGTACCCAAACATTTTAAAAATCATTACAACCAAATCGTGTATTCAGCAAAACTTTAACCTGAATGTTCACATTCGACTGATTATCCCCAAATATGTATTACTTTATTCTCAGGATTGCCAAAGTGTGAATTTTAAGGGCCAACAAAGTGAGCTCAAAACTGGTATACCAGGATAGGGAAAGGTTGCAGACGAGCGAAGTGGCCGCGAAAATTGTGTAGGTATAGCATACGGTTTCGCCCCGATTGGAGTAGATTACGGTTTTAGAAAAATTATTTAATAAGTATATTTATTTTTATATTTTTTATATATGTATTTCTTAGAGGTACGGGGGGTATTCCTTCCCCTTTTACCATCCCCTCCCTTATTCCTTCCGACATTCACAATCCTTCCAGAGTTCCCCCCAGAGTGATGACCGCAGCCACTCTTTCCTAATGGACTACTGTATCGCATTTGCATGAGGGCCCAGGGAAACTGCGGAAAACCTGGGCCGTCACAGGCGGCTATATTTGGCTGAGTTTCAGTTGCATTACCATCAGAAACTCAGATAAAGTGCCTCCCACTCAGAAGTTGACGCGCAAACCAGTGCACGAGCAAGCGGTCACTGCTCCAAGTATTGGCAGCCTCCAATGCTGCTTAACTTCAGTGACCGCCGAGCCCGCACACCGACCGCGCGCCCATCTCTGTCGGTAATTATTTAATAAGTACTTGATATCGACGCTCCTCACTCTCGACCCCCCCCCTCCCCCTTTAACCTGGCTGCGCCACTGCATCCAAGTATTGGTCTAACGCTGCCTAACATGAGAGGTTGCCGATGCTGCATACCGAACGCGCGTCCTGTCGGTTAGGAACTAATAATGGTTACTATTGGAAATGAAAATAGCGTCCATTCATTAAAAATTGCGATACAAAATATTATACGCAATATTTTTATAAATATCGTATCCGACGGCACGAATGAATAACAAATTTATCCAAATTAATTAATTACTTGATTAATTAATTAATTAATTAATTACTTAACATAATAAATATGCTATAAATAAATAAATTACTCAAAAATAATAAAAATTCTACAAATTATTTATTACTCAGGGGAAAGTTAATTTCGTACAATTGAATTACATCTGTCAAAATAATAAATATGCTATTAATTAATTAATTCTTTAAAAAATAATGCATTTTCTACAAATGTATTCTCATCGATCGCATTACTACAAAAAACTCCGCCAACGATTTTAAACGAGATTACGATCCTTCCACATCCCTTTCGTACGACAATGATCAAATTTTTGCCCTAAAACAGATTCTGATTATTGCGCGGAGCTGAAAAATGAACGAAATTGTTTGTTTGTTTCTTTTCAGATTCAGTGAAATACTAGGATTGAGATTGGGACGAACGAGATTTCCGTACCTGTGAGTCGACGCCGACGAGACACATGAGAACCCCCGTGATCACGAGAGAACAAATTGTCAACCGATGCATCTTGGCCTTCGTCGATTTATCCGGTATTACCTGTTAACCACAAAGTTGATCGAATTTTCGTCGATTTCACACCGGTAGTTGAAAAAATGGGAGAAAATAAATGTTGTTGGAATATACTCCCGGATTAATGCGAAGCGTAGATAGTTGAATATTCGTCTGACGATTCCATAACCGAAACCAGCAGCTTTATATACCCATTTTCCCGGGCCGGCACGCATCGCGATTTGACCGAGGAAAGTCCCCTCCCACGTCTTCTCCCGCATCAAACTTTGAACCAATATTCCTCCTTGTTCGTACGTTCGAGGGTAAATCGGCTTTGAGCCCTCTACGATTGCGTCACGGGTATGTCTGTGTGTATATGTGTTAAATATATATATATATATATATATATATATATATATATATATACCGATATATATCCGACAGTTTGCGGAAATTTTGAACAGAGATCCTTAATAATGCAGAAGGACTTGATAAATTTTGCTCACTCATAAAAAGTGTCACGAAAAATGGAAAATATGATAATTAGGTTTCAGTAAATAGTATACTTGACGCCATCTCATTGATTATCGGGGATATTCCGCGTAAAGGGGTTAGGCTATTGTGACGCTCGAAAATCGGGGTTATTTAAAGAAATTCATTTTGAAGGAATAAGTAAGACGATAAGTGAAACATCGTTTAGACATTTATTTGTATGTACATTAACAAAGTTGTGTAACGAATTTCATAAAAAATATTAATAATTAAAGAAGTTATAAACGTTTTTTCTCAATAAAGTTTTTTTTTCTCAAAATAGATAGTATTGGCTGAGCCGAGCTTTTTTCGTTATCGTGTTTCAATCATCAAATAAAAAAAGTTGATTTTTTGAGGAAAAATTACATTATTAATAACTAATGAAACCTTTTTTTAAGGAAAACCGCGGTCAAGACTAAACGACTCTTACACTGAATAAGAGTACCAAATTTGAAGTCAATTCGTTCATTAAATGTCGAGAAATCGTGTACACCGTTGTGAAAAACATACTTTCGAAAAAACGCGTTTAAAGTTTGATTAGCAATTCTATCGTTGTAATCATAATTTTACCTTCAATCTGCGATTCCTCCTCCATATGCTGAACCTTCCTCTTCAATTTGACTTGTCTCAGGCGACCATCGATTTTTTTTTATTTCCACAGTAGCCGAACCCCTCAAATTTTTTGTATTTACCTAATCATCTTTGGCATAATTTAGCCGTAGTTAGATCATTGTTGGAATAATCTGGTTTTAAGTTAACAATTACAAGAATGACGATCAATTTGATAACAATTGGAATCGTTTGCATTTATTATCACCTGTCAAAGTTAATAGGAATGCATCAGGTGTTCTTAGTACTGGAGAAGTTTCGTAGAAGAGCGCTGGCCTCAGAAAAAAAATTCGCTGGCTCGTTAATATTTCGCATGCATTTATTTTCCAACTAACAAAATATTGGAGTGCCTAATACCTTTAGCCATGTATATTCGATATATGCAAGTTTTAGAAATATGGTGAAAAGTGTAGACCGTATTTTCTTAACCGGTCTTCTCACTTTAGACGCTAAAAAAGGCTATTTTCGGCTGCGTGACATGACAACCTCATGACACATGACATCCTCATGACAAAACATCCGCGAGACAAAATCCTAAATGTCGTTCACCTCATCAACGAGGTCACGCGCAAAACACCTTTGTGGGGTGTGTGAGATAGTGGGGTGGGGGCAAAATACGAATTTCTTCATTAAACCCAAACAAATCCGTCACATATCAATAATTTCTTCATTGAACCCAAACCCAAACAAACAAAACCCACACAAACAAACCCAAACATATCCGTCACATATTAATAATTTTCCTCCTTTTTATGATGGAATAAATTTCAACGGCATGACTGTACACTTGACATGGAATAAATTTCAATGGCATGACTATACACTTTAAACTGTATATAATATCGGCAGATATTTTGTTTTGCGGATATTTTGTCGCGGATATTTTGTCGTCGGGTCAAAACGCGTGTTACCCTATTTTCGTTAATTTTTTTGATAGGTTTATATTATAGATATTGATGTAAAAGTTTTTACACTTAATAAATACACTTTCGAAATACATTATCATTTTTATTTATTTATTTAAGTCACTATTTATAGACGAAAATGGTAGTTAAAAAAATGTTCTAAAACATTGTAGGATTGGGCTATTGATGAAATCTCAGAGATGGATCATGCGAAACGAAAAAAATCAAACGGTTTTAGATTCAGTATGTTAATGGCTATAGTGCATATCATACGATTTTTGATACATGCAAAAATAACAAAATGGCGGACATTTTTCGAAAAAACAAAAAAACCATCACTTTTCACCGTGTTTGGCAAAAAATGGTAAATATCAATATTTAAAAAAATCCCTGATACATGCTATAGCTATAATTGTAAAGAATATGTGGTTTAAGTTTTTTAAAGATCGGTTCAGTAGTTTCGAAGATATTATCACCAAGCCGTCAAAAAACGTTGTTCCGAGAAAAACGCGTTTGAAGTTTATTTGTGTGGGTTACATAAATACATTTTTTTTAATTCTATGTATTTCGAAAGTGTATTTATTAAGTGTAACAACTTTTAGATCAATATCTAAAATATAAAACTATCAAAAAAATTCACGAAAATACCCTTTTTTAGCGTCTAAAGAGAAAAGACTCCTTAAAAATGTATAGTTACCGTTCGTAGCTAGCTGCGGAGGTGTACAAATATATTTGCAACGCCTGTAGGATCTCATTAAATTCCTCATACCCATTTTCGGGATAAAATTGAAAAGTATACAGATCTGTTCCTCGTTCTCTTTAAGGCGTTATACGCAATTGCAAGGCCAAAAAAAGTTTTTTCACGATTTTTTTCTGGCAAAGGATTTCATTTGGGCAACATGAAAAGTATTAAGCAGTGTAGTGTAGTGCATCTTTTAGCTTTACATTGGTATTTTTTATTTTCAAAAATATTCATTAACATTCCTCCTGCAGGAAGTCTCCTAGAGGTCCCCGAAAAAAAAGTGTCCGGCGGTGAGCAAAGTATCTCCGGTTTGGATTATCTAAAATGAAAAAACCAAAAAGATTCTTTTAGGGGATAGATGAATCCAGGTATTGATCGAAGGAGTAGTCGAAATTTTAATTTTTGACAAAATGGTGACTCCGGAAAGAAACAATTTCGATTTTCGACCTAACTTTTTTCGTTAAATCGTTGAAAAAAAAATAGCAATAATTATCGGAAATCTTATTCCTTCGATCAATACCTGAAGAATATATCTGACAAGGTTGTGTAAAAATTGCAGACCGATCGGTTGAGCCGTTTTTGAGAAATCGTGCTCACCGACTTTAAAAACACCGTTTTGAGAAAAACGCGTTTGAAGTTTCCCCGCTCTTTCGGGCGCTTACTTTGTAGCGCTCCGAGCGTCCTGACAAATATGTGTGTATATCCGAGAATATTCGCTGGATCAATTTGAAATTTTCAGGGAATATACTCACATATTTGTACATTCCGAAAATGCAATTAAAAAATTCGATTTTTTGAAATTTCTAACTGCGTATAACCCGTTAAATAGTACAGGATACAGGATTTTTTTCTTCATATTTGGAAACAAGTCGAAAAATAAATACGAAATATCTTTGGTATGACGTATGAATATTAAAAAAAGCAAATATCCGAAATATAAAAAATTGAGAAAATGTATTATTTCATGGAGTATCGAGATTTACCACCGACGAGCATAGCAATCCGCATGTTTTTCATTACTGCTTTCCGATAATCGCTCAGGACTCTGTGATCCATGAAAATAGCGGACTATAGAACTCGTGGGCATATACGCGTTTTCATTCTGTCGATGTGCCTTTAAGTAGGAAAATAGTGCGGATTTTCACGGTTCTGGATAGGCATTCGTCTAGGGCAAAAAAAACGCAAGTTGAATGTTTCAAATGACATGCTCGAATTTTCCACAAAAATATTTTAGAGAATCTATTGTGGCGTCCCTATGCCTCCCATCGTACTATCAAATATCAAGGAAACAAGAAAAAAGTTTCAACTTGCAGCTTCTTCCCATTCTTTTATTGTCGTGCCATTTAATTTTATTCTCTCGCCTCAATATTACTCATACTCACGCTTCTCTTAAGGGCCCAAAGATCCTTTATAGTTTCAAAGCTGACAAAAATTCCTATACGAGATTCATTTGTAATTTGATTCGCCAAAATTTTTAAGGCAAATTTATGACTGACGGAAAAAATGTAACTTCATACTTAATTTTTTTTTTACATATGACATATCGTAAGATCTGAGCCGCTGTGGTTTAAAAAAATTAAAGCTGTAGTACATAAAGTGGTGCTCTAATTTTTATTTCTGTAATAGTATCACCTTGCGATTTTGATTACCAAGGCCAAAGTTCGATGGAAATCCGGGAAATTGTTTCTGCCCGCTGGAGTGTGTTCGAATTGTTTTTTCTTCTGGGTTAGTTACGTTCCTACCAACTTGGAGTAAAATCGCGTGCAAAGGATATTTAAACGTTTGATGTTCCCATCCTACGTATATTTGCCTTCGGCCGAGGTTCTCCGTTCACTCTCTAAATGCAAATGTTGGCATGAGATTGAGTTTGCATCATTGGAACGCAATGAAAATCAATA
Organism: Ophion slaviceki; assembly: GCA_944452715.1. Taxonomy (NCBI): domain Eukaryota; kingdom Metazoa; phylum Arthropoda; class Insecta; order Hymenoptera; family Ichneumonidae; genus Ophion; species Ophion slaviceki. The sequence goes on along the minus strand of OX101785.1, from coordinate 50,556,114 downwards.
CTTATGCATTTGCTTTTATTTCTTTCGGCAAATTTTGCCTATCGAAAATCCATTGATTATTTTTTGAGACAATTTTTCAAAGATCTACAATATGAATATGTGAAAAAGGATTCGGCATAGCAATACATATAAAGAAAATAAAAATATAAGCATAAACTTTCGTTGCATTCCAACGATACAATTATTTTGCCTACCTGCGTGAAGAAGTTCTCAAATCTATCAAACTTTCCTGAAGCTCAAACAGAGTCTGCAGCATTAACAAGCATTGTAGAAATATATCAATGTAATTTCTCACATCATTCTCACTTTCGATCAAATGATAAAGGTGGAAAATCGACGCATCGAGAAAATTCGCCTTTTGAACGTTATTAATCGAGACATACCGATTTTTAAATTACCGCGTAAAATTCACGTAAAAATGTAGCTTCATTCGTTTACAGCAATTTTTACGGAAATTTCCTAAAAACAAAATTTTACAATATTTCACATTATTTTTCAAGATGATGTTCATTCGGAATTAGGCATAGAAATTTCTTCCGAAAAGGGATCGAAAGGCCTCAGCGAAAGGGACCTTCAATTTGCCCCTAAACAGTTTTTTCGTTGTTTCTTTGTCCACAACGTTATTCAGCTTTTTGTAAATAGTGCAATTTTCTAAAAAATATGCGCTGTACCTCGAGGTCTGCGGAATTCAAAATGAAACATCTAGAGGAAAAAAAATGGATGAAACAACTGAACGGATCAGAGTTTGGAAATACAAACACACACATATATTAGCGTGTCCCTTTTTTTAAGTCAATATTTTTAACGCATATATCCTAATTTTATTTATGTTGGTCTAAAATATTCCCAAAATAAATGTTAGCGCATTCTAGGTACTGTAACTCGTGCCGATTTGCATCGAAACATGTTCATACAAGTTATTCGGGAACAGGGAAAATCGAGAAGGGTTGTAACAATTTCACGTGATCTAGCATATTTTGGCCAAAAATAGTCCTTACTCTGTGACTGAAATTGGCCAATTCTATAGGCAATGTAAGCCAAACAATAAAATAAGTAATGAGGTTCCATGAGAAAATCGACGAAAACTGAAACTACTCCCCGCGTCATAACTATCCTAGTACCGAGGTAAGTTGAAACAGAGGGACGAAATTTAATTAAATAGGTTATCGAAATAGTGGTTAAAAACTTACATTTTGCAATTTTTTCCGCGCAGACGTTGAATACACGCAGACACTACCCCTCCGCGCCCGGCGCCGACTGTATTAAATAGCGCGTCGAAAGAACAATAACCCAGGTAGCATAAATGTCGAATTGACGCTGATGAATTACTCTTTTCAGGTTATATTTAAGACATTACAGTAAGGTAATGTCTTACCTTATTATTCGACATCCTTCAGACGACATCCCGTTGATTGTTGTCGTGAAGTTATCTTTTTTATGATATCTGTTGGCGGTGAAAAAGGATGTCTGTAAGGTATCACAAATTGTTATCCAATCGATGGCTATTTTCAGGTATAAAAAAGTTATCTGATTGCTGTTATCTATTGTATCAAATTAAACTTCCGAAGGATATTCTATGGACTAATCACAGAAGATGTCTTATTCATGATATCTTTCGGGCATCGGTAATATACAGTTTTTTTTTTGGGTATTTGGAATTGGCAGGAGATAGTGAAAAAACATCCAAATGTTGTCGGAAAGATGACACTTAACGAATGACTGTTACACTCTCACCGGCTCGCGTACCTAGTGCACCATTATTCCGATCAGCGACGAGAAAAGTTTGAACAAATTATTAATAAAAAAAAGAAAAGGTGTTTAAACATATACACGTGAGTATATATGTCTCTAATATATTTTCCTGTTTGCCTCTGTGAGTAGCCGTGAAAATCGAATATCTCGGCGAAAAAAAAACGTAAACCAATTTACCAAATGGCGTTTTTTGTACCCGGCCCGTCATTTAAACTTGCCAATTTTTCACGATGTTCGCACTTTGCAAAATCGCGTGCTGCACTTTGAAAAATTGTAATCGCACCATTTAGTGATAAGATCCTTATAAAGGACACCGTTAGCTTTAGTTTCGTTTTATTTTTCGCAGAGTTATCTAGTTTTTCTTGAACAAAAACGGCAGGTTTTCGAACAGCCGGCATCGTGCATCGTAACTTGAACACTATGAAGTTTGGAATATTTAGTAGTCTAAGAAGTAAAAAGTTGTATTTTGTTGTGGAGTCACTACATTTTTTTAACATTTTTTTTCCAAAATTTCTTTATACCGCTATTTTTTATTGATAGTCGACGATTTGTGTCTTTCATTTATTGCCATTACTTTAAAACAAAGATGTTTTTATGAAAATATCTTGAGGAGAAAAGGTACATAATTGAATTTTTTAAACATTCCAATTTTTCAGACTTATTATGCTGGGATTTCTCTTCAAACATCATTTAAATTTCATACGTTTAACCTCACTGAGCTCACGTTTTTTTGCCATTTTTTGAGACTCGCAAAAATCATTTTCGCAGACTGACGGTTTCACAAAAAAAGAACTCTAAAAATTGTGTTTATAGTAGTCACGCGTTTCATTGTTTCAAGTAAGGCTCGTCATACACTAAAGTGTCGTTGACCTTTAGTGTCCCGAAGCAAAGTCGTATTACCGAGCATTACTTGAAAAGCAACAATGTAACGTGTAACTCTTCCCTGGCAGTTTACATAACCACTGGATAACGGTTAGATTTTTCGGATAGTTGGAATTGGACAAAATTCTGCCGACTTTCTAACCGTGTTTCTGACCACTACCCGTGATTTGCTCAAGTTAGAAAGATGGTTAGAAAATTGGTTTGAAATTCAAATTACAACTTCGCCGAAAAGCAACCACTTGTAACCGAATTTGTAACCGTATTTATAACCACTATCTGCGATGTGCTCAAGTTAGAAAAATGGTTAGAAATATAGGTGAAAATTTGAAATATAACCCTGCCGAAAAGCAACCACTCGTAACCAAAATTATAACCGTATTTATAACCACTATTCGTGATTCGCTTAAGTTAGAAAGCGAATAGTGGTTATAAATACGGTTACAAATTTGGTTGCAAGTGGTTGCTTTTCGGCAGGGTTGTATTTCAAATTTCCAACCATCTTTTTAACTTGAGCAAATCTCGAATAGTGGTTATAAATACGGTTACAAATTTGGTTGCAAGTGGTTGCTTTTCGGCAGGGTTGTAATTCGAATTTCAAACCATCTTTCTAACTTGAGCAAATCACGGGTAGTGGTCAAAAACACGGTTAGAAAGTCGGCAGAATTTTGTCCAAATACAACGGTTAGTTTTTTGGTTATAAAACCGGTATGAATGATCGGTTAGGCAAACTGCCCGGGTTGTGTTCATGATTTTTAGATTTCTTTTTTGTCACATCGGCAATCTGCGTAAATTGTTCGTACGAATAATGAAAACGGGTAAAATATCAATTCCTTCTCTTTCTAATGCTCAAGTTCTTCTCTTTCTAATGCTTGACTTTTCAGCAAAAAATTGTGATATTCGGATTCAGCGGATCAAAATACATTTAAAAAATTTAGCTTCATCCATCGAGCTCAAAATGTTACGAACATATAATACCGTATCCACATCGGAAAACTTTCAACGCGTTTTTCTCGAAACTATGTTTTTCAAGTCGGTGACCACTATAATTCAAAAAACACTCGATGGATTTTGATGAAATTTGGTCTGCTTATTGATAGCATTAAAAACTAGTGCTTAATCGAAGGATTTTCATTTTTGTTGAAAATTTCTATTTTTTAAACAATAAACGAGCGATTTTCTGGTCGAAAATTGAAAGTTATCTGTCAGAAGCTGCCATTTTGTTAATTAAAAAAAAGCTTCGATTAAGGACTAGATTTATTATTGAACCATTTTTTTTTTTTTTTTTTTTTTTTTATTTCAGATGATCCAGTAACATTTTATGATGGCACCGCAAAGGACTACATGCCGAAGAGGATCCGACAAAGATGGCGATATTTTTATAAATAATCAATATTTTTCTTTGAAAATTTGTACAAGTCAAGTTGAAATATAACATAAAAAGTCTTTGTAACCACTTTTGTAAAACATACTTAATAACTAAAAAAAAAAATTATTGAAAATGCTCGTTTTTTCACACCTCTGACTGCATCTCACCCCCTTAAGGAGGTACGGTGATGACCGCGCTAGTAAACTTAGAGTCTATTTTGCGCCGTAATACCGCCACGTTTTAGACATATGTATATAGCCTATTTTTCGAGAAATATTTTTTAAGTATTGAATTTCGAGCTACCTATTATTTTTATAATATGGAAAAGAACGTAATAATCTACTACTCGACTTCAGTAGTACACCATATCGTCGACCATGGAGCCTAGATACCAGGAGGTTCAGCGAGGCCTTTCAACTCGTACCCAAAACGAGAACAAGAAATGATGGCGCTGGGGTGCTCCGGCACCTATATGTATATAGATATACGCTAAACATGGGTGCGATCTAAGACAGATCACAGATGATGTACCTAACCCTCATTCGTGTTAAGGGACAACACCACTCTAGGATTTTGGAAAGACGTTTTCTTGTCTACAAATACTTTGGTGTCATAAAAACAATATGCAATTGGTCCTGTAGCGTTTTTTTTATTTAAAGGTTCAATTATCGATTTGGCCGCAGCGCCTCGGAGCGCGCGCTGAGTTGCTCGTACAACTTTAAACGCGTTTTTCTCGAAACCAGTTTTTTCCAACTGGGAGGACGGATTACTCGACCACCTTTGGATGCATCGATTTGAAATTTTGATAGCAGCTTCACAATTACATTCTCTATGGGAGTACATAGCCGTTTGTTTATTAAATGTAAACTTTTTTTATAAACAATTTACTGCTTTTTTGGCAAAAAATCGATTCATTTCCTTCAAAGTGCGCTATTTTTTCAAAATTTGAAACCAAATTTCTAGGTAGTCTTATAGTTAATAATATATAAATTATCATTTTTTTGGTTTTTGTTTCAGGTCTTATATTTTACGAGAAAACCGTTCTCCCGTGAAGCTATTTGTAAAAAAAAACACGTTTTTCTAGATGGGCTGTATCACCGCCATTTTGAGTTTGAGTTTGAGATCTTTTCTCGTTTTTGCGTTTTTTTCCGAACCGTCATGAGGAAGTCATGAATCGACGGATATTTAGACGTTTGATGTCACGATCGGTCTGTCGTGAGGTTAGAGACTCATCCGATCACTTTCAGCTCGATGACCAATATTACTATATATGTAGGTGCCGCTGCACATCAGCGCCATCACTTCGACACATTTTCGGGGACGCTTTTTTCAGCGCCTTTGCATTGCCGCTGAACCTCCTGCAGCGGGATTCTGTAACTCGTTATATCTCGGTAACGACAGTTTTCGTTATCGTTAGATAGCGACAGCCAATAAGAGGCCCCCTTTCGTCTTTGAACGTGCATACGATTGGCTGTCGCAAGCTAACGATAACGAAAACTGTCGTTACCGGGTTATAACGAGTTACAGAATAGGCCTACTGTAGGCCTATTCTGTAACTCGTTATATCTCGGTAACGACAGTTTTCGTTATCGTTAGCTAGCGACAGCCAATAAGAGGCCCCCTTTCGTCTTGGAACGTGCATGCAATTGGCTGTCGGAAGCTAACGATAACGAAGACTGTCGTTACCGGGTTATAACGAGTTACAGAATAGGCCTCCTGTAGGCCTATTCTGTAACTCGTTATATCTCGGTAACGATAGTTTTCGTTATCGTTAGCTACCGACAGCCAATAAGAGGCCCCCTTCCGTCTTGGAACGTGCATGCAATTGGCTGTCGCAAGCTAACGATAACGAAAACTGTCGTTACCGAGACATAACGAGTTACAGAATAGGCCTACAGTAGGCCTATTCTGTAACTCGTTATGTCTCGGTAACGACAGTTTTCGTTATCGTTAGCTTCCGACAGCCAATTGCATGCACGTTCCAAGACGAAAGGGGGCCTCTTATTGGCTGTCGCTAGCTAACGATAACGAAAACTGTCGTTACCGAGATATAACGAGTTACAGAATAGACCTACTGGTATCTAGGCTCCATGTCGTCGACGTTTAGCATCGCCGCATTTTCGATGGCTGTCTTCGGTCCCACGCGCCCGGCTTATTATTTTTTGTAGCCGGTAAACATGGAGAATGAAAATAATGTAGAAGTTTATCCAGAGAGTAACGGGATTGTACCTGAAGTCCAATTTAGCGACAAAGGTAAATTCTGTCGGACAAGAATTATAAAATGAACAGATGATATTGCGATTGCAAACAAATAACGTCGCGTTGAGGTTAACCTCAATGTTCAATGTCCAATATGCCCAAAATCAAAACGTATTTCATCGATTGTTATGTTATTTTTCTCCTTCCCAATTTTCATGATATTTGTAGATATAAAAAGGAACGTTCATTTTATATGACGGTTCTTCCATGCTGAATTTATATATAGATGCGTTGTATACATGTCGCCAGAAAAATTGTTATGTCTATACATAAAAGAACTTTGAGTATATAGAGACGAAAGACCCTTTATAATCCATTAAAAAATATGAGGCTTCGCACAATCATATTTTTAATTCGCGTTGAAAATATCCGATATACGGACCAAATTCGTTGCCACACCTCAAGCAAGATGGCTGCTGTTACGGCGCGAGAAGTCTCGCTCTCGAATACTTCGGTTTTTGCGACTTTATAAATGTATTGCTTATTTCTGCGGTGAGCTTTCCAATTCAAGGTTCCTTTCAGATCACAAAAATTCAACGAACGCAACTGTCAGTTTTTTTACGTGTGTATTGGCTCCAAGTAGCACAAAAAAATCGATATATGAGAGGACCGGCACGTTTCGTCGTCTACGTGTGACTAATTCACCAACTTTTAATAACTCGGACACTGTACGATAAATCTCGTGGAAACTCCGCTTACGCATGGACGAAGGTTTCGACAATGCTATAAAAAAATTCGGGCTTTTATCTTGGACTCGCTCCAATCACCAAACCTCCTTAAAAATTAACGAAAAACGTCATCTGATTCGTACGACGTATAAATTCAACTATGTACCTTTTCTCCTCTTGATATTTGCATCAAAACATTTTGGTGTCAAAGTAGCGGCAATAAATTAAGGAGACAACTCGTCGACTATCAACTAAAAATAGCGATACAAAGAAATATTGGAAAAAAAATCTTACAAAATTTAGTGACCAAAATAACAAAATACAACTTTTTACTCCTGAGACTAAATATTCCAAACCTCATAGTTTTCAAGCTTCGCCGCACGATGCCGGCTTTTCGGAAACCTGCTGTTTTTTTAACTAGAAAACTGCAATGAAAAAATCGCCATTTTTTTTTCAAACGAAACTGAATCTAACTGTGTCCTTCTCAAAGATCTTATCACTAAATGGTGAGATTACTATTTTTTAAAGTCCAGCGCGCGACTTTTCAAAGTGCGAAGATCGTGAAAAACCGGCAGGGTCAAAATGAGGTACCGGATACAAAAAAAAATCGCAAAAATAAAAAAGCAAAATGGAGCTGGCTCTATCCGCTTCAAAACCCCGTTTTGTAAATTGGTTTACATTTTTTTCGCCGAGGTATTCGATTTTCATCCGGATGGAAAACTTACAGGTCTTACTCTTGGTCAAGGCTGCATGTTTATTTAATGGACGTTTTTTGTATTCTGAAAGCGTACGTCATCACATGTTTAATAAAATCATATTCATAATATTTGTTCATTTTTTTTTCCATAGGTCATACGAAGATCGTTTCGCGACGCAACAGTCAAAGTTAAAAATCGCATAGCGGACTGGCTTCGCCGTGGAACCGACCGGCTAAACGCTGAGAAACTCCTGGCCGATAGAAGGTGTCCCCGTAACGACGATAAAAATTCACGAATGTGTTTTTTAGTAATATTAAAATGTATTTCACTTTTAATTAACTAAGTAATATTTAATTTACAACCCACTTTAAAACCGACATAACACTGCCTTATCTATCTCTTTATCAAAATCAATTCATTAATATTCTAGAATAATAATCATAACCTTAACAGTCTAGAATAATATAGCCCAATATTACCTATTTTTGGTTATTACATGGTAAACATCGTTAATAACCAAAAATAGGTAATTGGCCATTGGTAATTGGGCTACATTAAATATTCTAGACTATTAATAAGTTGATTTTGATAAAGAAATGGATACATATATATATATCGCCAATAAGTAGATATCCATTAAATAGCATTTTTTCATACCATTTGGATGTCATTTTGTAAACTTTATGGGTGCCTCTTGGACAACTTTTAGATGCCTGTGGCATCTTGGCATTCGCATGCCTTTAAGAGGATATCTTTCCGATATATCAATTTGATAACTTTACGCTAACGTCTCGACGATCGATAAAAGTTAACCTCTGGTTGTTATTTTGTCAACCATTAAAAGTTGCCGTATAGTTAACTAATTGGATACAAATAAGTTATCCGCGAAGCGGTCATTAGAGATACTATTTTTAATTCAAAACGGCATCTTTTTGGACAACCAAAAAGTTATCCATATCCATTTCGGGATATCTTTCGGATACGGTATAGATAACATTTTGCTATCTGGGAATACACAACATCCCAGGTAGCATAAATTTAAGACGTTTAAAATCGCATCGCGGACTGGCTTCACCGTGGGGCGACCAGCTAAAGGGCGGGGTAAAGTATTTAAATATTTTTTTCATTTTTTTAAATTTTTTAAATGAATGCATAATATATCAAGAATATTGTGTTAAAATTTCAAGTCGATCGGAGTAAAATTGACGAAATTATGAGTATTTGAGCGTCTATTGCTCCATGCCGGGTTTTATACCTGGGCGGCAGCTGCGCGGCGCGCTATTGTATTTTTCGACCCCGAATAAATTTCTTGATAAACGGGCCTGTTCCGGTGTATATTAGTATACACATTAGTCTGTACATCAGTTGACCGCTGTATGCCGTGCTGAGCAGTAGCAAGTCACACTAACAGTTTGAGTCCGTTTTCGTTCGTGTTCGTACCTCGAAAAATGCCTCGAAAAATAAGCAGACAAGATCGTGAGAACGGTATTGGGCAATTGTGCCGACCGAAAAAAAGTGCCTCCTCAAAAGCGTAAAAACGACGAACCGTTAGCTAATAGCGCGTCAGCGAAAAAAATAATCCCGCTGGGGTGTTAGAAGACATCCAAAAACATTATCGAATGATAGATTTCGTTCTTGTTTTTTCGACTATTGCTACTGTAGTCAAATGTGTGAAGTGTGATGGAAAAGTTACATTCCAAACATGCAAAAAAGAAGGTCTTGGTTTCAAGATCAAGGTTAAATGTGAAAAGTGTAAACAGCCTCAGTACATTCCATCAAGTGAAAGAATAGACGGTGGTGTATACAATGTCAATTATCGATTTGCTTTCGTAATGCGAGTGTTAGGCTTAGGTTTAGCCGGATGCAATAAGTTCTGCGGACTAATGGATTTGGCGAGTGCTTTCTTATCGAAACCAGCCTATAATTTATATATGAAAAAACATTGTGAAGCGATACAAAATGTGGCCAAGAAGTTCTTCGCATCGGCTGCACAAGAAGAGAAAAAAGCAATGTCTGAAGCAAATAATGTAGAAGAAACGTCAGAATTGACTGTATCAGGCGACGGCACTTGGAAAAAAAGAGGATTCTCTTCGGTATTTGGCGTTGCTTCTCTAATTGGATATTGTACTGGAAAGGTACTTGACATTTTTGTAAAAAGCAGTTACTGCCACGGTTGTAAGACTTGGAAAAACAAATTGGATTCTGCCGAATACGAAGCGTGGTACGAAGAGCATGTGGATAGCGGTGATTGCAAAGCCAACCATGAGGGACCCTCTGGAAACATGGAGGTATCAGCAATTATAGGAATGTTCGAACGATCGGTCGAAAATCTTGGGGTGAAATATCGTAACTACATCGGAGACGGTGACTCAAAGACGTACAGCGGCGTTGTCAATGCAAAACCTTATGGTGAAGATTTTGTGATAAACAAAAAAGAATGCATAGGGCATGTCCAAAAGAGAATGGGAACACGTCTGCGTGGACTAGTAAAAACAAGCATAGTTGACACAAAAACCAAGGTCGGAAAGATCGTAAAAAGAAAAAGCCTTTCTGGCAAAAGAAAGCTCACTGCTAAAATGATTGATAAATTAACTGTTTACTATGGACTAGCTATTCGACGTAATTATGATTCAGTTGAGAAGATGAAAAATGCCATATGGGCAACTTATCATCACTACAGTTCAACCGACGAGAACCCACAGCACGAGAAATGCCCAAGCGGCGAAGACTCCTGGTGCGAATGGCAGCAAGCTGCAGCTGCAGATGCTCTAGAATCATTCAAACACAGCTACACAGCCCTTCCTACTGACGTTCTGGAAGCCATTGAGCCCATTTATAGTGACTTGAGCAACGACGCACTTTTGCAACGATGTCTTGGAGGTTTCACGCAAAAAAATAATGAGAGTCTCAATCAACTTATTTGGAAAATCTCTCCAAAGTCAGTCAGTGGCACCTCTACAGTTGTGGAAATTGCAGCTTATGTAGCTGCATGTACTTATAATGAAGGTTCTTTCGCTTTGTTGGCCTTTATGGAAGAGATGCAAATCAGTACAGGGCGAAGTTCTCACGAATGGGCCCGACAAGTTGACGATTTGCGAATTAGTAGAGCAGAGGAGCAAGCGGCGCACGACAGTAAAGAAGAAAGAGTTTTGCGTAGACAAATGCAAAAAGATGCTCTCGATTATCTTGATGGAAGCCTTTTGCTCTACGGACCTGGCATCGACGACTTTGAGTGAGTATAAGAAAATTATCGAGTTTTATTTTGAATTTCTAAAAATTCAAAGATAATTGAAAAATCTGAAAAAATTCATACGTATTCAGAAAAATGAACGAATCATGAAAAAAATTGGGTTGCGGGGAAATTTGTTGACTAATTTTTTATTTCATCATTTTGTTAATAACATTTTGGAATTATTATTATGCAAAATTAATCTTTTGAGTACCTTTAATATGCATGAATTTTCTCAGATTTTTATGCAATCGAGAAGTGTTCTCAAACTTATGTGCAATGAGCGCTAAGCGACCAAACTCTTCTGCGTTTTTCAAACCGTTTTTCTGAGACTTGTCATATTTGAAGTCCGTGTGCACGATAACTCAAAATCTACTGAACCAATCGCTTTGAAATTTTGCACAGTACTTCTTCACATAATTCACCAGGTATTGTCGAGAGCTTTTTTGTTTTTTTTAATAATTACTAATTTTTCAACAACAAATTAGCCGATTTTTTTTAGCGAAAATCGGGTTTTTGGCTCCCAAGTGCTACGAAAAATCGAAAAATCGAAAAAAAAAATCCTCCCGTTATTACCTCGAGAAACATCTCCTTTAACAAATGCATTTTGATTTTTTTGTTTCAGATGATTCTGTTGCGAGTTATGGTGCACACCGCAAACCAACTTTTTTTCGAGGCGCCTCCGGGGTTTAATTTTCACTCGCTCAATTTTGAATATTTTGCAATGCAAATTTAGGAGAATGCTGTTCAAATGTTACTTTATTATATGTAAATTTTTCAATAAACGAACACTATTCGTTACGCCAAAAAAAATCTTAAAAACATGCCTTTTTTTCGCCGACTTAACTTTACCCCGCCGCTGAGGAAGTTGCGGCCGACAGAAGGTGTTCCCGCAACGACGATAAAAATTCATGAATGTATTTTTCAGTAATATTAAATTATATTTCACTTTTAATCACCTAGCTAACATTTAATTTACAACCCACTTTAGAACCGACATAACACTATCTTGTGGATAGCTTTATCAAAATCAACTTAATAATAGTCTAGAATATTTAATATCCCAAGTAGCAATTTTCAAAAAGTTGTCCAAAAGTCGGCTAAATGAGTACCAAATGTTCGCCCGGAAGTTACCTTGAGGTTAACAATCATCGAAAAAGATAACTGTTGGGCACATGATGACTTATAGGCAGAGATGAGCGTGGGCCATTACCCACGTAATGAAATTACATATCTAATTAATTATTACTTTTAACATTTGTAATGAAAAATCATTTAATTACAAATTATCTCGATCGTTGGTCATTCGAATTTATTTAATTACAAATTACTTCAAGCGTTTGTAATTAGAAATTATTTAATTAAAAATTACTTCGAGCGTTTGTAATTGAATTACTTTTGTGATTTAATTACTTTTGTAATTTAATTACATTTGTGATTTAATTACATTTGTAATTTAATTACTTTTGTAATTTAGACACCGGTGCGATGGTCTAGTGGTAAGCGTGCTCGCCACTAAACCAGCGGACCGGGAGGTCCCAGGTTCGAATCCCAGTCGCGTACATTTCGTCGTGAAATGTTTCTCTTCGGCATTTCGCGGCGAAATAAGACTAGTTCCACGACTGGCGGGCAAACTCGATGACCGGCTGTATTGGTGTAGGTTTTCCGCAGTTTCCCTACACCCATGACAGAAATGTCATGATGAATATAATACAGAGGGGGAAGTCGGCTGCGCCGCAAGAGGGGGGAACAGTGAGAAATATGGAGAAAAAAGGAGTAAACAGTAGAGGAAAAAACGGGCACAATGAGGGGAAGAATAGGTAACAAACGCGATAAGCGTGTACCTAAGGAAAAAAACAAATAATAAAAATACTTTTGTAATTTTATTATTTTTGTAACAAAATGGACAGTAGAGCAAAACGGGCACCCCGGTTGAATACCGGAATTGTGGGAGAAACGGGCACCAAGTCTAAACATAATAATTTTGTTTTAAGGGGTTACGTGGGTTTCGAAGCCAACAAAAGCATATTTTCTCTACAAAAATATAATATATAAATTACTTTATTAAAAATATTAAGCATATAAAAGAGCAACATTTCAACAATACTTAGAAAAAATTTCATTAAAAAATTTAGGAAATTCAGCCGATGGGACGTGGTTTCCGGAAACCCCTAAAAAACCAGTGGACACGATTTCTCAACAACTAATGCACCGATCTTATTGAAATTTTCCACACTTCTTCAAAATAGCATTGACTAGTGATTGGACGAAGGATTTTTTAAAAAATTACTATTTGAATTTTTGGCAAAGTTGTATGCAAAATAGTTCAATTTTTGGTACAATTTACACTACGTATAGCCTTGTAGAATTAGTAGCAATCTAAATAAAAAACCTTCATTCAATCCATAATCAATGCTATTTTGAAGAAGTGTGCAAAATTTCAAGAAGAGAGGTACATTAGTCTTTGAAAAATTGTGTCCACCGTTATTGAGGGGTCCCCGGAAACCAGGTCCCGTCGGATAATATTTCTAAATTTTTGGATGAATTTTTTTTTTAATATTGTTGCAATATTGCTCTTTATGTGCTTAGCATTGTGATTAAAAAAATTCAGATATTAAATTTTTTTAACCCTTATGTGTGCGACCAAATTTTCCTACGTCGATGTGCAACCGGGTATCCGGGTACCCACCTCCAGTTTTAATTACTTTTTGAGTTGAAATGTGAACAAATTAATTATAAATCGATTTACTTAATTGAATAAACATACAATAAAGTAATTAAGCCATATTTAGGTAGAATTTCATTATAAATTTTATTACAATGGATCATAAAGTGGCACGCCGCTGCCATAAACAGCGATCGAGAAGGGGATTTCGGGGATTCCCCCCTTTTGAAGTGTCCAAGGGCACGACAACAACGCATTCGTTCAGTTAGAAACCGACCGTTACAGTGTAAAGACGTATACCTCTTCGGAACGTCTATTGTGTCTACAGAGCCTCAAACAAGAACGTTGTTTCTTCAAAATTCATTTGTTATAGTTGTTGTTAGTTGTGTATGTTTTTGTTATTTGTGATACAATATTCATATAGTGATATTATTGAGCTATCAACAATACACTAACATGAACAATATGTTAACACGAGCTGAATTTGCGAGGTAAGCATAATTTCGTATCATAATTTTTCAAATCACGTTATTTTCCAATCATATTATGAGTGCCTTCAATTATAATATTACATTAATAATAATTCATTACTATTTTACGTTGAGTCGTAGTGACCAACAGAAATATCTGGGAAGTATTTTTGGAAACAAAGATGAAGACTCCGAACTCGAAAACGACAGCGACGACGAAGACTGGCTACCAACCCAGGCAGCATGAATGTCCAATTGACGTCGATAAGTTACCGTTGTCAGGTTACCTTTAAGGAGGGAGGTCTAGTTAGAATTTTCAAAAAATCGATTTTTTCCGACTAATTGAATGTAAATCAGACCATTATTCGCCGAAATACATAACTTTGAAGGACACCGTGTTTGAGCCATATAAAGTAAACAGGTAGCGGCAGCTGTGCGCTAGACTCCAAAGGGTCGCTGAAGGTCTTTATTGTATTCCATACCTACACACACACACACACACACCCGCACGCACGCACGCACGCACGCACGCGCACACACACACACACACACACACACACACACACATATATATATATATATATATATAGAAAATAAAAAAAACCTTTGTAGTTCGAAATACTGTTTCAGAAGCAGTTAGATTCGAAACGTTGAACCGTGCGAACGTTTATATTCGGAACAGTTTCTTGAGTTTTTCAGTGCAAATTGGATAAAAAAGTATCGCGAGAAGACAGGAAAAATCGACGAATTTATAAGTCGCGAACCTTAAAAAGGAAACAGCATTTTAATCCAAAAACTGCGGAGACTGATGATGGCGGAGCGAGTACGTCAGCAAAAAAATTGAGAGATCAGGATGAATACCATGTGCCAAAAACGGATGCAGTTGATTACAGAATAATCAATTTTTTTACCGTTCTTTCGGCGATCACGAGTCTAGTGAAATGTGCAAAGTGCAACAGCAAAATATCATTTTGTATAGTAAGCGAACGTGGACTTGGGTTCAAAATTTCTGTTGTGTGTGATAAGTGTACTCTTCAATACATACCGTCATGCGATTTTATTAACCATTCTTTTGAAATTAATCGAAAGTTCGCATTAGCGATGCGTGTCATAGGCGTTGGTTATAAAGGTGCAAAAAAATGTTGCGCATTGATGGACTTCCCGCCATGGTTGGCTAAATCTACGTACTACATATTACTGGAGCATATTTGTGAAGCGAGTAAAAATATGGCTCAATTTTTTATGAAGAAGGCTTCTAAAGAAGAGATAACCTTGAATTCTACTACCAGTGAAAGTAAGAATACTGATTTGATTGTGTCGGGTGATGGAACGTGGCACAAACGCGGATTTTCGTCTCTGTTTGGCGTCACATCGCTAATAGGACATTTTACGGGCAAAGTTCTTGACGTACTTGTAAACAGTTCTTACTGCAAGGCTTGTGAAGTTTGGGAAGATAAAAAAGACACGGAAGAATTTGAAGAATGGTATGAAACACACAAAGAAACTTGTTCGGCGAATCATATAGGCAGTGCGGGAAAGATGGAGGTCGATGCTGTAATCGAAATGTTTCGTCGTTCGTGGGAAAATCTTGGAGTGAGATTTTTGTATTGCGTCGGGGATGGAGATTCAAAGATTTACTCTGGCATTGTTACAGCTGCTCCTTATGGAGAAACTGTAGTGACGAAAAAAGAATGTGTTGGTCATATTCAAAAACGGTTGGGCACCCGTCTACGTTCGTGTAAAAAAAAATAATAAAGGACTCGGCGGTAAAGGGAAACTGACTGCTAAATTGATTGACCAATTATCTGTGTATTTTGGCAAGGCTATTCGTGACAACTCTGATTTGGTTGAAAAAATGAAGGATGCCATTTGGGCTACGCTCTATCACAAGATTTCAACCGACGAGAAACCGCAGCATCACAAGTGTCCACGAGGTGCTGACTCGTGGTGCAAATATCAACAAGCAAAGGCCGAGAAGAAGTTGAAGTCTTTCAAACACGATTATACTGCGTTGCTGAAGCAAGTCTTCGATGCAATAAAATCTATTTATGAAAGTCTCACAAACGATGAATTGTTGCAAAGGTGCATTGGAGGTTTCACGCAGAGCAGCAACGAAAGTTTTAACCAAATCGTTTGGAAGATCATGCCGAAAACATCACCTGCCAGCTATACTACCGTCAGCATAGCCGCTTACATCGCTACCTGCACTTTTAACGAGGGTACATACGGTTTGCTAGCAGTCTGTGATGCCATGGGGATTAAGTTGGGACCACACGCCCACACGTTTGCCAAGGCCGAAGATTGTATTCGAGTCGAGAAAGCTAACCGGCGATCCCTGGAAAACACTCGAGAGGCGAGGGTAGCTCGACGGCAACTGAAAATGGCTTCAGATGCAATTAATAAAGCGCAGGAAGGCGAACTATATGGCCCAGGAATAGATGACTCTATGTAAGTTACAAAAAAAAAATTTATCTGCATGCAAATCGTACTCAAAACTTTAAACTCGTTTTTCTCAAAACCATGTTTTCGAAGTCGGTGATCAATGTAACTCGAGAACGGCTTTACCGATCGGGTTGAAATTTATATCACTTCTTCTATACATAGTTTTCCTCCGGATGAACGAAGGATTTCTTTTTTGGACAATTTTTTTTTTATAGTCAATTTTTGTAAGTGAAATTTTGGTCAAAACAACACTTTTGACTTTCAACGTCCGCCATTTTGTGAAAAATGAAAATTTTTCAAAACCCTTCGTTCAACCGGAGCATTATATTATTAACTAAAGATTCCCCCCTGTTTTGTTGGTTTCAGATAATCCGTCACAGCGTGAGAGTGATCACCGCAAAACCTGTTTTTTTTGCAGCGTCCTCGGCCATTGATACGTATCGGCTTATTTTGAAACATATTTCTTTTAAAAAATTATAATGTTTACATTAAATATATATCTTTTAAACGGAAGAACTTTTGTTGTAAATTATTTTATCGTTTGGCCGAAAAAAATCGGAAAAAAAACCTCTTTTTAACGTTCCAACTAGACCTCACTCCTTAAGACATGACCGTAAGATAACTATTCGACATCTTTCAAATGACATCCCGTATAATGCTGCCGTAAAGTTACCTTTTTATGATATCTTTTGGCGATGAAAATGGATGTCTAAAAGGCATCCGAAAATATTATCCAATTGATGACTTTTTAAGTTATCAAAAAGTTATCTATTTATTGTTATCTATTGTATCTAGTTCAACGTTGGCCAAAGGATATCATAAAAACGAATTACAATAGACGTCTTTTTCATGACATCTTTCAGATATCGGTAATATGCTGTCTTAAAAGATATTTGGTATTGGTGGGAAATAGTACAAAGTTATCCAAATGTTGTCCTAAAGATGACATTCAACGGATCAGATTTGTCATAGTGCGAATATAATGTGTCACCGTTTCATTTTACCGGCAAAAATTCCGTGTAACAATAATTAATCGAATAGACACATCGGTTGAAATATTATATACGTGAGTGCCTTTTATCTTATTATTCTTTTTGCCTCTGTGAGTACACACATATATTTAATGTACTGTGTTTTTATTCTAAAAGCGTACGTCTGCTTTTTAGGTTATCCAACGGATCGTTTGAAGTAGGTATACTTCGAATATCGACTACAAAGTTCGAGCAAGTACAATATTCTCTTTTATAGTTTGCATTTCTATGCATTTTGTCCTAATTCTATGCAAATTCGTTGAGGCACATATCGAAGCACTCGTCAAACCTAACCTCCACTGTGTCACTAATTTTACTAAGATGCATGTGCCATAAAAAGCCCTAACGACCCTAATTCAGGGTTGTCGATTCGCATTGCCGAATCGTTGAAAAATAGCTACTTTCCAAATATATGTGTTTTATACATATATATATTTAATTTAGTTCCGATCTTTTCTAATAGTGTATGTTCGTTTTTTAGATATCCAAGGGATCGTTTGGAGATGACGTTGTTTTAGGCAGAGGACTTGAACATTTCAGTAAGCATACTTTTTTCTACTTTATATTTCCATGCATTCCAATATATTACAAAAGTTTGGAAGATAGTTTATCTATATAAAAATTATGGGTCCACCGTTGAAGCCTGTTCTCGAACTGTCACAAAGGCAGCGAAGGCGGAGAGCATTTATTGCGTTAGAAAGTGACATGAATTTAGTATATCGTGTAAATGTAAATCCGAATGCTGCTGTATTGCTACTCCTGTTGATGTTCACTATCGGACCGATCGGTTCTTTTCGATATTTTGGGAAGTAGTTCGCTGTACAGTAGCCGTCACAGTATTTAATAATATATTATTGATAATATTTGTTCATTTTATTTTTCAGATATAAGAAGCGTTTTTGCTGACGCAAAGTTAAAGGAGATCGAAGCTCGCATTGCCGACTGACTTTGCCGTGGGGGGACCGCATAAAAGCGGCACACATTGCGACCACCAAAAGGCGTGATCGTAACAGCAAAGTCCAATAACGACTGTACCACAACTTTTTAAGCATTTGACCATTAAATTAATTTTTATAACATTAAATTATATTTCACTTATAATGAATTAGTTGATGTTTTATTTATAAATACCAAGCTCACTTCGAAACCGGCATAAAAATATCTCATCAATTTCTTTATTATAAAAATTAACTTATTAACAGTCTGGAATATTTAATATAGCTTAATATAACCCATTTTTAATTATTGTATGGTAAGCATAGTTGATGAAATTTTTTTTTGCAACACGAACGAGCATATATATACGCACGTTTGTATTGAAAGTAACAAAAAATGTGTTTATCTATGCTTATCATATAACAATTGAAAATCGGTAATATTGAGCAAAATTAAATTTTCTAAACTATTAATAAGTTGAATTTTTATAAAGAAATGGATAGGATATATATATATATCCATTATGGCCAATAAATAGATATCCTTTCGATAGTACTCTTCGATGCCGTTTTGTCAACCTTATTCGGATGCCTATCGGACGACTTTCAGATGGCAGTAGTGTCTTGGCATTTTCGTGCCTTTAAGAGGATATCTTTCGGATATGTCGATTTGGTGACTTTACGCTGACTTACCGACAACCAATAAGAGTTAACCTTTTCTTGACACATTGTTAACCATTAAAAGTTGCCGTATAGTTAACTATCGGACACGAATAAGTTATCTTCTCACGTCGCGACCAAATGCACACAATGTATTTCTTTTTCTTGCGTTCTCTTATCTTCTTGAGCCCCGGCGAAGACGCAGGGCACACGCGATTTCCCATGGAAATCGTGAGCGACCACATAGGCGCTATAGAGGCATTCTCATTTTTCGACGGATATTTATATTTTTCTCTAAGCTTAGACTTACACGGCGGAAATGTAGGCTATTGATAATAAGTAAACGTCTCACGTACTTTCCCACGCGAGAGCACAGCAGTCTTAACCATATGAAGAACAAATACACACTCGCCAGAATGAAATCCTCGAACCTAGGAAACCACCCTGTCATAAAACACCCCGTGCACTCGCGGGCCTTGGTCAACAAGCCCTATCTCGAGCAGTGCGTCCTCGCCGCCGACAAGGCCTTTTTTTCCGCGCTCCAGATAAAGGAAACGCTGCTCCAATTCCTGGAAATAGGGCTACGGCTATGACTCGCAGACTACGTCCTGCTCCGGCCACTCTCCATTTTCGACCAATCACCCGAAGAGACATATATTTGATGCCCTTTCCACCAATTCCTATAGAAAATGCATCACGAAAATGCACTCCTTCCCCCATTAACGAAACCTCTCCTATTTTTCCTCTTGGCAACGAAGTGTTCTATCACCACTCGTTGAAGTTAGTCTCCCAACAGTTTCCATGGCGATCGGACAAAGTCTCCAACATCTTCCATCAAATCTAGTCCAAAACGAAAAGCTGTCTCCTGACAGTATCCGACAAGTTCAAACGTTAACTCTAAAAATTAGTATATCTCCGGTATAATTGTTACAAGTTCTGTCTATACTTTGTAAAGCGCGACCACATTAACATTGATCCATTGAATTGCGTAAATGCCCAATTAATTCGAAGACTCGGCTCGCGATAAATACTCGTGTATTAAAAGATCGTGTCTACGTGAAGAACACCAGCTCCGCTAAACCCGTAACCCGTAGCATACACAACCGAGCGGTCCGGCCTACCTGCGAAGGCCTGATTCGACCCTCCGTATCTCCAACCATTGTACCCACGGCGCATCGACAAATGTAAGCAAAATACTTCATGTACATTTTCTGTATTATTAATTTAATCGAATTAACCAAATTGGTTAATTCCAATAAACCCCGAGTCGCTAGAATTAGAGTGTCCAATTATTTCTCAATCGGATAATCGCGTCATCCCATTTTTACCCAAGCACTACCCCTTTTTACCCTCATCCCGAGCTATTGCGCTAGGCGTAGGCTACAAAGAGGGAAACGTAAAAATACATGTCCACTTCCCCTCAGGACGTGACAATCTGCCAAGCGGACATAAGTGTTACGTTTTGTAGTACAAAACAGCGTCTTTTTGGACAACCAAAAAGTTATCCGTATCAGTTTCGCATATCTTTCGGATGCCATATGGATAACATTTTGCTACCTGGGAAGTCAAGTGCTAGGAGACGAAACTGAACTGGATGTCATAACCGAAAACGAAGTGTTCACAGAAGAGCAAGAGAGCAGCAGTGACTCAGAAGAAAGTGAAAGCGAGACCGAGGATGCAGTTCCAGGTACATCTGTGAGACGGGAACAAGCAGGTATCGGAAATAGTGACGAATATATTGTGAAGGACAAAACTGTTTGGAGGAAGAATCCGCCTGAAATTTGTCAAATTGCTTCCCATAACGTATTGCGACAACGGAGAGTGGTTCACACAGATGCACTGAAACATTGTCGGTAGTGCACACATTCAAAAAAATTATGACGGTAGAGATTATCGATATCATTATTCGCTACACGAATCAAAACGCTGAGGAGGTTTATAGAAGATTCAACGCAGAGAATCCCAATTCGACTCGATCGTTGCGACCGGTAACAGTTCAAGAAATGTACGCTTTTATTGGGATTTTGATTTATTCTGGGGCCAACAATTCGAATACGGATCATGTCAGTGAAATGTGGAAAACAATTTCATATCCTCTTTATCGTGCGGCGAAGAGTTACAACAGATTTACGAACGAAATGAATAAAACGAATGAATCGTTATTACGATTCATTCGTTTCGACAATTTCCAAACGCGTGAGGAACGAACACGAGAGGATAAAGCTGCACCTATACGAATTCGTTGAATTCCTAGTTGAATTCGAATTTGAGTAAGAAGTATAAACTGACGAAAAATTTAACGATTGATGAGCAGCTTAATCCTTATCGTGGACACACCAAGTTCACACAGTATATTCTCTCGAAGCCAGCTAAATACGGCGTCAAAGTATGGTGTATTTGCGATGCGGAAAATTCATATCCCTTATCGGGAATAATATATACGGATAAAATTGGCAACGTTCGTGAAAAAAATCAAGGAGAGAGAGTTGTAAAAGAACTTGCAGCTTCATTCAAAGGAAGCGACCGAAATATCACGATGGATAATTTCTTTACTTCTCTACCTCTTGCTAAACCCTTAATATCTTGGAAATTGACAATTACCGGTACTTTGAGGAAAAACAAACCATACATTCCCAAAGAAATGGCTGCCAATAAATCTAGAGCAGAATTCTCTTCTCTCTTTGGTTTTCACGAACGCGAAATCGCACTTTGCTCTTACGTCCCAAAAAAAACAAAGCGGTGATCTTACTTTCTACAGTACATTGCGACACTGCTGTTAACAACGATGCAAAGAAAAAACCGCATATGATCGAATATTACAATAAATATAAGATTGGCGTCGACACGATGGACCAAATGGTGACGCGATACCCGACGCATAGGTGCACTCAGAGGAGGCCTCTTGCATTTTTTTTCACCATAATTGATGTCGCTGCTCTTGCAGCATACATTATTTTTTATGAAAATAATAATATGCTCAAGAAAAACACGAATGAGCGTCGTAGTTTCTTGCGCCAATTGAGCGAAGAACTTGTGAAACCAGTGATTGAGGATCGCTCTTCGAACATTCAAATCATGCGACATCACCCGGCGAGACTCGCGATTGAAAGCATGATAGGATCCTCAGTCTCTGCTTCCACTACCGCGATTAGAGGAACTGAGGCTCGCGATAGTTCTGGGCGAAAAGTTATTACCGATTCATGCCATATTTGTTATAAGTTGACAATTAAAAGGCGCAGGAAAACTCGCAAAAGTTGCAAAAATTGCGAGAAACCGGTGTGCGATGAGCACACCGGTGACTCACATTACATGTTTAGATTGCGAAAAATAAATATTTTTTTTATTGTATTCATACCTTAAATCATTGTATTTGTTTATTTATAAACCTCTATGACCCCAATAAAACATTTATTATCATTAACTTTGATTTACAGGTGAATATTTCAAATTTATCTCCAATGGGTACCCGGGTACCCTGGTTGCACCCTGGGACTACCCGTACTTCGAGGTCATTTTTCTAAAGCAAAAAATTTTTTTTTCGAAATATAGCAATGTCATCCTCTTTGTAAAGATTAAAACTTCCTAGATCCGGAGGCGTAGGTCGAAATTTTTTTTTTAATTACGAGCAAAAATGTGACGAGGTGGGTACCCGAGTACCCGGTCGCACACATAAGGATTAAATAGAGAAAATATTTTTTTTGCTTCGAAACTCACGTAACCCCTGAATTGATTTTGTTATCATATTCCGACGTATGCTGTATCGACGATAACACAAGAATGCAAAAAGATTAATAAAATTAAAACAAATTAATCGTACAATATACTGAATTCAAGAATGAATATAATTCAAAAATTAACATTTTTATTGTTTCGAAAATTTCGACAAAAATGATCGTGTCACGGTCCCACACGACTCCAATCCCTAAAACCCATTCTCACGCCCTCGCATCAACCGTTTCCCACAGCTCTCACCTAGACCTAATCTTCCTTCCCAGAAATCTTCACCAGAAACTAAATCTTCCTTCCCAGAAATTCTCTTCAGCAAGTCTCTCTCTCAGCTCTCTCCTGAGTCATATTGTTCCCGAGCCCACGCGCTTCGCCATACTCGCGCGTGGCATCCCCTCCACCTTCCTAAGGCCCCTCCACTCAACCACGCTTCCTTCTGCTGGACCTAGAGCCAGCAGTCCATCCCGAAACCTCGAACAACAACGTGCACTACCTCGCCAAATCGAATTAGGAATAAAAGTTCTAAATCGTAATAGTCTATGTCTCAGTTAATCGTCTCCCGCGAAATCCCCACTCATCATTTTGGGGTCACTGAATTCAAATCCCATATCAAGATTTATAAATTCTAAATGGCGGAGCCAATATGGTGGACCAAAAAAGCTAAATGTTATTTTATTAAAACGAAATCTGTCACTCGAAAGTTGTTGACGTCACACGATCCCAAGTTAATGTAAATATTCGAAATTCAAAAGAGCTTTGAAACGTCTGCGAAGAATTGAAAAAAAATGAATAAATGAGGCATTAAAGAAAAAAATCAGATAAAAATCTAACAATCGCGCCAACTTTACTAAACATAAATATAGTTTGGCTGAGTGGAAGAGATGGGAAGCACAAGTTTCATCCTATTCCGACGATTTTTGAGTTTTGTAGAAACCGTTTTGAAGTCGCTAGGTCCAAATTCATTATTTCAATACGAAGTTTGAATTCAGCAACCCCAAAACCCCCAAGCATCAGCTTTTATTTCAAAAAAATTAAATTTTGTTTTTTTGTCCGCCATTTTGAATTTTGAAAATTTAACTCCAGATGTGATTCATTGGTCTCAAAAACCGAAGGATACTCACTCTTGTCGAAATGCAACTATATTTTTTATTTGCATTCACGATATTGTATCCACCGTTGAAAATATTAAAAAAACTTATGTTAGGTTTGAATTTAACGACCTTGAAAACAAAAGATACTTTTGTCTGAATCAAACGATTTTTCGAATTTTGCATCCGCTATATTCCACTATATCCGCCAAAAATTGAAATGTTCTTTCTTTCGATCCGTTAATTATATCCGCCATTCTGAATTTTCAAAATCTGATTTAAGATTTGGATTCAACAACACCAAAAACCCGTGAGAGTTAGCTTTTATTTTTTTTTAAATGGTGATTTTTTAATCCGCCATGTTGGATCCGCTGTTGTGAATTTTGAAAATCTGAGTTCAGGTTCGGATTCAGAGACCCTGAAAACCCCCGAGTATCAGCTTTTATGTCAACAAAATAAAATATTGTTTTTTTTATCCGCCATTTTGAATTTCGACACACACGCGCACGTACGCATACACACACATGCTTGCGAACACACATACACGCACTTGGGTACAGATAGGGTGATCCGCACCCTCGCATAGTCTCTTTAACATTTATTCCCATCCGAATCATATGAATGTATCTAAATTGCAAATATAATTAAATAGAAACGAATTAAATTACAAATGTAATTGGATTACAATTGTACTTCAATTACATTTATAATTTAATTACAGATGTAATTAAATTACAAATTTAATTGAATTGCTATTGTAATTCAATTACAATTGTAATTGAATTACAATTGTTATTTAATGCTCAATGCAATTCTTAATTTAACAGAGTCCAATTACACATTAAGCGTGAATGTGTAATTAAATCTTGTTTCAATTATCCATTACCCATTCAATGAGTAATTAATGTGACGTTCAATTACACATTACTGGAAAAATCTATAATTGGATTTTATTCGATTACATTGTTGCCCATCTCTGCTTATAGGTAACTTCCAAGCGGACATTTGGTACCCATTTGGACAACTTCTGGACAACTATTTGGAAATTGCTACCTAGGATAGCCCAATATTACCTATCTTTGGTTATTACATGGTAAACATCGTTAATAAAAGTTTGTATGCGAACACGTATTTACGTATCTATAAATACGCGTTCAAATAAAACATTTTATTAACGATGTTTACCATGCAATAACAAAAGTAGGCAATATTAAATATCGTAGACTATTAACAAGTTGATTTTGATTTTATAAAAAGGATACATACATATATATCCCCAATAACTAGATATCCATTCGATAGCACTTTTTAATACAGTAGAACCTCGATCATCCGAACCCTCAATTATTCGAACGATGACTTAGTTTATCCGAACGCTCAATTATCCGAACGTTGGCGCGAACGATACATTGTTGCTCGCTGCCACCGCCGTGTGCATCAATGAGCAGCCCAACGCAACTTCTCCTTCTCAAACGGCTGCGAGACTTAGCCGCTCAAAAATACGTTACAGTCGTTCGTCAATTAAAAATGGACGATTTTATTTTTAAAAATATTAAAAAAGGCATTCAACTTTTCTCAGGTATTTAAAACACCACACACACACACACACGCACACACACACGCACGCACGCACGCACGCACGCACGCACGCACGCACGCACGCACGCACACACACACACACACACACACACACACACATATATATATATATATATATTTCAACGTTAATATGTATGTCAAATTTTAATATATATGTATGTACTGTTTTTATGTAAAAAGGTGTTGTTCGTGATCTCGTCCCAAAAAAACCCACGTTTCGATTATCCGAACTTATGATTATCCGAACTAGTCTCGGTCCCAATTGGTTCGGATAATCGAGGTTCTACTGTACCGTTTGGATGCCTTTTGGACACCTTTTAGATGCATGTGGCATCTTGGCATTCTTATGCCATTAAAAGGGTATCTTTTGGATATATGGATTTCATAACTTTACGTTAACGTACCGACGACCGATAAAAGTTAACCTCTGGTTATCAATTTGTCAACCATTAAAAGTTGCCGTATATTTTACTACTCGGATACGAATAAGTTATCCCCGAAGCGTTCATTAGTAATACTATTTGTAATTCAAATTGGCATCTTTTTGGACAACACAAAAGTTATCCACATCCGTTTCGGGATATCTTTTGGATAGCATATAGATAACATTTTGCTATCTAGGATTGCCAGTTCGCCAACGGTCATGAGTTCCGAAAAATAGATTTTTTTGCAACTTTCCTTTTTTACAGCACTCCTAGGTCTACCCTAAGCGCGCGGACTCGATGTGTTTTTCATTGCGGCGCAACATTTTTGGATTTCAACACGCATTGTTTTATACATCAAAAAAATTAGTGGAACTACGAAGTGTGAAAAAAAGTATTTTCCTAGCTGGAGAGGTAAACTATCAAATAACGGATACAAAATTACCGTCGAATCGACAAGTTTTTGTAGTTTTGATCTCTAACATTCGGGAAGTTAAATTAACGTTGAGTGAAAGCGCAAATCTAGTAATTCGTGAGGGTATTATTTTTTGGGAAAAAGCAAGCGTCGGCTCTCCCTTTTGCGAAAAGGGAGTGCATTGAGTCGAGTGTTACAGTTTTGATAAATATAAATGTGGATTTCGTTGGGTTTTCATTTACTTCACTCATTATTTTGTGTTTAATAAACCATTCGCAAATCAAAGATGACAGTCAAAATTTATTCTATGTAAAGCTTTAAGGTCCACCCGTCACGGGTTAAATTCATCATAGAAAAACAAAATTTAATATGTAAGTAAGCCTCAGTGCTTCGAACAAAATTAGGGGTCATCCAATATAATTTTGAAAAAAAAAACATTTTGGTCGATATAATCCCAGATAGAACACTAACGTATCATATACGTATATACGACGTCGCCATCGACGTATGTAAGACGTATTTAGTACGTATACTATAGAGCTAAATGTCCGGCTAATATCCGTATAATGTATGTATATTCTACGTTTATTAAACGGTAGATTTTACGTATATAAGATGTCGAAAATACATATTAGCTAAACATTTAACTCTTTAGTATGAGTATTAAATACGTCTCAGACGCCGATAGCGACGTCGTATTAACGTATATAAGACATCATAAACGCCTTATATACGAATAATAAATTCATAAAAGATGTATACCATGCGTATGGTATCATATTTTATACGCATGGTATACGCAAAAATACGTATGGTATATGTATAGCATACGTATACCATAGATATGGTTGTATACATATATTGTAACGGGTCACTCCTAGTTACATTAAATTTATGAGGATTCAGGGCACGATAAGGGAGTAAATTAATGTAAACCTTTATGTCTCAACAAATAAACGAAGATTTATTCAGATTTCGCTTTATCTCATGGTACAGACAAATTTTGAATTGCCCTGTATCTTGGTTTCGCGCGCTCGGTCGGTTTGGCTGTCACGGCTTTCGCGTACCGAGGAGGCGGGAATTACTACGTCTCGAAATTTCGCGAGCCTCCGTTGCCTGGGTAACTTAGTCAATCCTTTTCTATAATGGCCGCCGTTTCATGTTTGCATACGTTTGGTGTATGTACATCTTTGAATTGTATGTATCTCACATTCCTTTCGAAATTTTAAATGCTCCTATTGTGTGTGCCTATGTATGTCGCGCGGTCTTCGCGATTTCGCCGGTTCGGCCTTGCTCGGCCACTGTTGTTGTTCCTTCTCTCTCGCTCTCGTTACGTGTTTCCATCTAGGCTTCCAGCTGGCTGTCAGCTTTAATATTCTGACGTTTATTCACGCGGGATGCTTATTTGTTTCGAGTTTCGTGATTCTATGCATTCTCCTATAAATTACCGAATTTTCTCTTTCAAATATCTACGAGATTATTGATTTCATTCTTTTTCTGATTGTCGCATTTTTTCTAATCGGATGGTGCCAATTCTTTCCTTTCTGTACTTGGTCCTCTTTGCCACTTTCCTTGTTCAGTCGCATTCCTTGCCTTTCGAGCTTGGACATGCGCTTATTTCACTACTTATGGCAAAGTCCACGTTCCATAGTCGTGAAAGGACGGCATCTCCGCTCGAGACTCGTGCGGAAATCGTTTGAAAAAGGATTCCCAAAAATTCTCTTTCTACCTTCTCTTTTATTATTTCGGCTCCTTATTTGCTTATTTGTTTCAACGATCCTCAACGGTCACGTTCCCCGCTGCAATCAGTGGGTACTTGCGTCCGGTACTAAGGCCTTCACAATAAAAGAGATTCTCGAATTTTATTGTGCTCACTTGCTTCGTCTTGTCCAATGCTTTCCCTAGTTCGATATTTTCCACGTTTAAAAAGCCTGTACTAGTATCTCGTTTCGGTACTCGCTCTGAAGCTGACTTGAAACAAGTAGGCCTTTCCTCTCTCGCGGTGGCCCTTATATACCCCTTATTTCCCGCTCTTTTCTTCCCCTTCCAAGAATCCTTTAAATAAACGTTACTTTAATATTGTCTCCCTTCCCAAGGAGAGTGACTGAAGGCAATGGCCGCGCCTGTCCACATCGCTGTCTGCGAATAAGTGGTGGGGGGATTCACGCCTGAGACGGACCTATACGTCTCATTGTCCCCCGAAATCTTCGAAATTTCAGGAAAATTCAATTTTTGAACTTTCATGATATTTAGAAGATTTCTCTATACTCTACACCCAGCTTATTCTTCTTTCGCACGCTCTCATTCGATTTCTCCCGCACGCCGTTACATAAAATATTAATTCTCTCTCGTGCCATCCCCTGATATCCGATTTCGTTCGCACGCCGGTAATAAAAAAAAGAATCAAATACAGTTTCTTTCATACGCCAATCATAACATAAGATGTTCGCGATTCACTAATTCCACGCCAAAAAAACACTGGACGTTTTTTTTTACTCATAAAAAAACACAATCCGCAAATTGCTTCTTTTTCGCAAACAACAAAAAAATGCTTTTTTTCACACGCTGTTTCGCGCTCCTAAAAAATCTTTTTACACGCTGATTTAAAAAAAATCTTTTAAAACGCCAATTCGCGAAATTTTTTAAACCGCCAATTGGTCGCACTTTCCGACCGCGAATACCGTTTCGCGCAAAAACACTCAATCATACTATAAAAAAAAAATTATTTGTGTGTTTTTTTTAAATACACGTCCTGCTAATGCGATTGAAAGTCCGCGCTACGAATAATTTTGCATAAAATTAATTGAAGAACGAAATAAAAGCAAACATCACGTTTTCCGCATATGCTAGAACATACTTCAATGCCGCACGCTCTACAGAAAATAGTTTTTTTTTTACTGGCAGAAATCGATACTTTGTCTCACTTCGTCTCACTCCAGCTTTTCGCGTAACGATATTCTCGCCACTTTTGCGAACCTCCTTCTTCTTTTTCGACGTCTTCTTCCGTCGCCTCGTCCAACCGGCCACGGACACGTACCCGTGGCTCCGAGTTTCTGCCTTGGACATTTGGACTGCCCCCTTCTGCTGTTGACTCGTACGCCAAATTGCCTGTGCCGGTCGTCCTCGGTTTCCATCCCGCATCCGGGATGTTGTCATTTGATGTCCATCTACCTCCCCATGTTTATTGATTAGAGGTTCTTGTGCAGCTTTCCAAAAAAGCGTCTTCCACATTCCCTTACGTATGTGGTTTTGTGGGTCCCATTTGTGCATTTGGTGTTTTGTTTTGGCCCGTGCATCCCCATATCTATCCTGGATGCATTTAAGGTTTTCCAGCGTTTGTGGTAGGTCCCCTAATGCCTCTAATTTCTGTGCCCAATCGTTCAACGGCACGTTGGCTAGCATTGGTGCTTGAGCGTCTCCCCCTCTCGAGCTCAGGTCCCTTTCTTCTGTTGGTTTCCCAGGTATCTCCTCGAACTGATTTCCTCCTCCTTGAAGAAGTTCCACATTCAGATGGTAGACCTTTGGTGGTAATGCCCATCTCAGGAGCTGATCTCCGGCCAACCGACACGTCATTAACGGCCTCAGGAACTTCTTGTCAAGCTTTATTTATATCGTTGCTTTCCACCAATCTGTTCGGAGTTTCTTCATCCCTGGACGTCCCTGCTGCTCCTCCATGAACCGTCGTCCCACGAATGCTCCTCTTAAATTGGTGCTGGTGCCTGACAGTCCTGGACCGTCTTGATAGTTATTTTCTTTCTCTTCCAGCATCTCTAGTTTTTTTATTACCCAAGACTTAGGTTACATCGTCGTAGTGGCCTCCTGGATCCATTTTTCTGTTTCCATTATCAGCTGGGGGTCCCCCTTAATCCCGCCTGTCGATTTTGTTTTTCCATTGGTGGTGGGTTTCCGCTGATTGATTTTTTTGTCTGTTGAGGCTGGTCTACTTCCGTCGTCCAGATGTTTACTTCTGTTTCTCGTTTCTGCTTTTCTTCCTCCTTCTTCTCCTTGTTTTCATCTGTTTGTGATTTGCTGATCTCTGATTGTGCCATTTTCCTCTCGATGATGCCGATGGTTCTCTCTGTTATTTTTTACTTTTGCTTTATTTCTTTTTTCTTTTTGTTCCTGTGTTGTCTCTCGCGAGCCTCTTCAAGCGCATATTTTGCTTCTTCGTCATCACTGGTTGCGCCTCGCGATGGTCCTTCCAGATCCTCGGACTCCATCATTACGGGCGCAACCGTTACTCGTTTCCCGATTGCGTCGCTTCGGGTGCCTTGTTGGATGCTTCCTGTCGTATAGCTGTTTCTTCCGGTCCTCGCCATGGTTGATCTTGGGGTTGACCTCCTGGCCTTCTTCCGGCTTCGGAATTTCAGGCCGGGGCATTTGGGTTTAGTTGACGGTTCTCTTCGTGCCCTGGATTTCCCTACTGTGGACCTGACTCGTATCGTCTGACTTGAGCCTATATTCTCGAATTTTCCCACGGTTTATTTTGGGACTGAAAACCTTCGTTTCCCTGGAATCTGTTCTGACTCCATGTTTGGTTACTGGGAGGAAACCTAGGTATATCTACTCCCCCTTGTTTGGAAAAATTCATTTTGTGATTGAGTGGGCCACTTCCTTCATTTTCCTCGCGAATTTCTAGAAATACTTCGATTGTTTTTGTTGCGCCGACTCGAACTGCCATACGTGTATGTTCATCGAAATGTTTGGCCAATTTCTTTATTATTTGTTCATCCTTTAGTTTTTCCGTTAGGTCCTTTGCGTTGCCGAAGATGCGGGTGGCATATTCTGCTCGTGTCATCTTATGCCCGTCGTAATCGTACCCCCCAAATTCCAAATTTCGACGGATCTTATCTGGCATTTCCTCGCTCCAATATCTTCCACGGAACTTCGTAGCGAATTCTTCGATTGTGTGAACTTGTTCCTCCACTATACACCACCAATCTTTAGCTGCGTCTTTGAGTGATTGGCTGATCATGTAGTGGAGATCGCCACTTCTGGTGAACCTCCAAAACTCCTCGAAATCCTTCAGGTATCGCATGGGTCTTTCCCGGCCATCTCCTGTGAACGTGGGTGGTTTTTGCTTGGCGGCGCACATCTGGCTGGTATTTAGTCCGCTGCTCCACGTGACGTTGTGAACGGCCCCGGTTGTTTGGTTCTTAAATGCTGCTTCACACCGTGTTATTCGCCTTGAATTCTCGGCGACGGTGCTATCCATCTTTCTTGATGATTCTGCGATTTGAGCCAGGGTATCCATGGCCTGCTTGAGACGTTCATCTATCTGCTCAGTCTCTTCTTTATTGTCGCTCTTTATCTGCTCAAATTTGTCTTCCATAAGTCCCTGTGCGATGATCAGATTCCGCTCGTTTCTCGCCTCTGAATTTTCCACCTTCTTTCGCAAGGTCTTCCTAAATTCCTCCTGTGTAACTCTGTTTCTGTTGGTGCAGTTTTTATCCTCTTCTTGTAATTGCTTTTGGGTTGTTTTTCTATCCAGCCGTTGTTCGTTCCTCATTTTATTTATACTTCACATCAGCGGTACATCTGCGGTACGGGGTTATCTCGGTATTAGTGTTAGGTATTTATATGGTGTATTATATATATATTAGGGTGATTCGTTTCAGGGCAACTTTTTTTTTGATCCATCGTGCCCGAAAACCTTTAGTTGGTACCCAAAAACGAAGTTTCGTGAAAGGGGGGTGTTGCCAAAAAATATTTAGAGGTCGCGAATCAAAATTGAAGGTTTCCCATTTGATTAACATCGAAAAAAATGTTTTTCTCATTATTAGTGTTACCATTCCGCGAATTTTGATGTCGCGATATTTTCCAAGTGGGTTCTCATAGGAAATATGATACTCCACAATAAAGTTGATTGAGCCATGGCCGTAAATTCAACCGTTTCAGCGGCATCATTATTTCAAGTGAATACTGTGCAAAATATCTATTCAAACGGCTGTAACGCCGAAGCTATTAGATATATCGAAAAAAATTCAGATGAGAACTTTGTAGAGAAAGTAATTTTCTACATAAAAGTCTTATAAGCCGAGCCCGAAAATTCAACTCTTTCTCAGCTATAGGTGGATGAAGTAAAATAAATAGATTCTTTTTAAACAAAATAAATCTATACTTCATTTACTTCATCCACCTATAGCTGAGAAAGAGTTGAATTTACGGGCTCGGCTTATAAGACTTTTTTGTAGCAAATTACTTTCTCTACATAGTTCTCATTTGAATTTTTTTCGCTATATCTAATAGCTTAGGCGTTACAGCCGTTTGAATAGATATTTTCATACAATATTCACTTGAAATAATGATACCGCTGAAACGGTTGAATTTACGGACATAGCTCAATGAACTTTATTGTAAAGTATCATATTTCCTATGAGAACCCACTTGGAAAATATCGCGATATCAAAATTCGCGGAATGGTAACACTAATAATGAGAAAAACATTTTTTTCAATGTTAATCAAATGGGAAATCTTCAATTTTGATTCGCGACCTCCAAATATTTTTTGACAACACCCCCCTTTCACGAAACTTCGTTTTTGGGTACCAACTAAAGGTTTTCGGGCACGATGGGTCAGAAAAAAAAAGTTACCCTGAAACGAATCACCCTAATATATATATATATATATATATATATATATATATATATATATATATATATATATCCCAGATCGAACAGGAATGGCTAATATACATATATAACATGTATATATGTAATATGATATATATGTGTATACGTCCATGATAGACCTGGATTATACGTATATTAAATGTGGATTGTGAATCTATTTAGCTGATAATAGTGAAAGAATTTCATATATGTATATTTTACGTACATTATACAATAAAAATTTGACATCGACTTATATACATATATTATATATATATAAGGAACATCTACTCGACGATAAAAATTACTCCAACTGCATTGCTGTCAATATCAAGTAACATATACGTACATTGGACGTGTTTTTTTCAACATTATCTCCGTGAAATTTTGTACATCTCATATACGTATAATAGTCGTTCAATATCCTACGATTGTGATTCCTGGATCTGAAGCTATTTAATGGACGTATATTCAAAATCAAAGATTCAACAAAAGAAGAAGGAACAGAATCCAATAATGGAATCACAATCGTAATATAATGAACGAATATTATACGTACATGAGATGCACAAAATTCCACGGAGATAACGTTGAAAAAAACACTTCCAATGTACGTATATAATACGTGATATTGATAGCAATGCAGTTAAATTAATGTTTATTGTTGAGTAGATGTTCCTTATACATATAATATATGTATATAATTCGATATCCAATACTTGTTGTATAATATACGTTCAATATACGTATAATACAGGTCTATCATAGACGTATACATATCATATACATATATACATATAATATATGTATATTAGACCTTCCTGTTCCATCTGGGAAGGGTCATCCTAATATATATTTTAGAAAGTTTCCATGGCTGTGTTTGATCCAATATGTCTTTTCTACCTGAAAAGATGAAGCAGTGAAGGAGGCAGGATCATTGAACTGCAGTGTGGACTTCGAAAAAATCTAAGCCAGACTTTGTCGAACTTTTTATTATTATCTGCAAAATTCACGACTTTTCATTAACTCACTATAAAAACTTGATAGCTTTGTCAACGTTGCGAGTGCGAGTACAATGAGTATAACAATTAGGCGCATTTTTCTCAATTTTTTCATCATGTATTCCTCTTAATATAGAACTTCTACTCGTATGTATCGAGCTAGTATACAATTCTACACGACTTTATCACCTTATTTATTATCTCCTTATTTATTGCTCGATGGGAGCTTCATTATTCATCGATTAGCGGTTTCGATCTCCATTTTTGCCTTATTCACACGTTTCCAAGGGTCCCAATGGTATTCGTGAAATCCTCGCGCTTACGGCACGGCTACACATGGATGTGTGGGTGGCGTGAACGCACAGAAAAAAATTGAGAAAACCACAAAGAAACTTTGAGAAAAACCACGAAGCATAAGAGCTCGCAAGGAAAGAGTGGCAGATCAAGTTCCCTTCTTTTCGCCCTGTTGCCCCCGTCCTTTTCAGAGATGTGTAGTTTTTTTTCTACGCGAAATTATGCCATTGATAGGTAACGTTTAGTTCGTATTAACTTCATTTTTCCTCGTACGTTGTTCCGTGCAATCGAACTACTGTTTCATTTGCAGGACGCTGCAGCAGTGATTGTGTCTCTAATGGCTGGAAATTCTATTCCGAGCCAATAAAAGACGCGCTTTGCTGCTGCGAGATTCAAGGGATTCTGACCCCAACAGTTTTTTTTGCTTCGAATTTAATCACGTTTTCAATAAATTAATTGCGTTTTTTTAATCTAACTGCGAAGCCTTTAAGTTCAATAAATTATCTGTAAAGAACGTCTGTACATTTTGAAAAAGTGTGGTTTCGAAAAAACTGAAGCTAGAAATCGCTTGGGTTCAATCTGACCCCATGTGCAGTTTCAGATTCGCTACGGGGCCCTCGGAGGCTTAAAGCTTAAATATTATGTCTCTGGATCACTCAGCCCCGTTCTACTTACGCTAATACAAATTCGATCGTGCGACATTATTAAACGACGCAAAAATATTGATGAGCATTCGACGATCTTCATTATGAATATTTTCAGGTCGAGTTGAATTTACTGTGCTGCTGGTCACCCTTTTCACGAGCAACAAAACTGTCTACTACGTTTCGATCACGTGACCACTTTTCTGCTGAGCACGCTCCCAATAAAGTGGGACAATAGTTTACGGAAAATCGTATTCCTGCAGTGTTTTTCGTTCGCGACGTTGATTCTTTCGTGCATCTGGTTTTTGTTTCCGCTTGGCGGAATTCTCCTTTTCCGTCCACGCGATGACATTTCAAATTATTCACGGTCGGCTAGTAATTGTTAAACTGTAACGCCAATTTCCCCCAGAATCTCCGACAACTTTTCCAGGTGTTTTCCTATCGACGTGTACTGCGGTTGACTCCGCGCGATCAATTGAAAGGCGTTCATGTACTCGAGCTCGGAGAATTGAGGACCGTTCTCCAGCACGCTGTTGAGAATTCCCTCTGGGGTCTCGTAGAAGAGTTCGAAATACTGGCGAGCGTAGTCGAGTGCGAGCTCGCGTGCCATCGTTATGTTCGTGAGAGTCTGTTGCAGGGTGAAAACGTTTCTGCACATTCTCTGTATCCCGCTCTCGTCTATCTTGCCGATGTACTGGGCTGACGTGATGAGAATCTTTGCAATCAGATGGCCCAGACCCTCGAAAATATACTACAACAAAGTAGATCGTATTTTTCGAACGGTCGAATTTGGCGATTGAGGTTAGCTTATTTGTTAATTTAAAAGACACGCCGTTGGATTAATATTTATAAAACAAACCCAAACGAATTGGTCTCTCTTCATATTACGAATAACGTGGAGAAAATTTATAAAACGAGCATTTGCGAAAGATTGCCTTGGGTTTGTTTTAGATTGTTAAAAAATCTTGAAAAAATCACTATTTCAAGATATTTTATACCAGATTCCTTATGGTGAAAACGGATGGTCTCTCTTCGTATTACGCATAGGTAAAACGTTCTTCAATGTTTTGGCACCGAATAACATTTTAGGGCCTTAAGTGTATTCCTTTCACGAACCCGAATATTTAACAATTATCTGATTTTCGTCTATAATCAAGTAAAAGTACATGCCAGCAACTGGTAAAATTTCAAGTCAAGTTACCGAACTTTTAATGAAAAATTACGACTCTAAACATCGTCTCATTTATACGGCACTTTATGGAGATGACACACTGGCCACATTTCTATCTAATAATTTATACACTAAATAGCTCTAGATGCCTGATATAAACTGCTCAACGCGTGTAAAAGATTATGAATAAATGAAACAGGAGGTCACCGAATGTTTCAAGAAAATATTAATGATAAAACTTAGAAAAATGTGACCAACAGAAGAATTTTTATAGACGCAACTTTCCAGAGAAAATGTCAAATGTCCAAATCTACTAAATTTGCGTGATTTTTTTTAATTTCAGTTAATCGTTGGGTATAATAATTGACTGTGACTTATTTTTATTAAGCGCCACTATAATTTATCAATGATCCTGGTGGCAATGACCTCCACGAAAGGAATACCTTAAGGGCCCGTTTATTTATCTTTTGTTATTCACCATATTTGAAAGTATTTGCAATTACAAACTAAAATGATACTCCTGGTCGAATGTGAGAGGTTTAGGAATGACCGGTTCAATCGGGAAACGCCAATGCCTCACCTTGGTTTTCTTCGGATGCAAAGTGGATTGCAACGCCTCGTCGATATTCTGGAGTACCCTGCTGAGCTCTTCGACTCTGGGATCAGCCTCTTGAGGGTCTTTGACCCCGCCGCACAAGTGGCTGTACTCTCCTTTCGGCAGTAGATAGTGGAAGCACTGAACTCGTACCTGAACCAGTTTTCAATATCTTGATCGTGTTATTTTGCATGGCAGCTTTTTTCTATACACGAATGACCATTTTCAACATATTTCACGAATTATTTTACATCCAGGTTATTTTGTCACTGGAGGTAGCGGATGCGCGGCTTCGGCGATCTCCCATATCGAGTAGCGTCGGCTTGGGCCAATACTTGGATGGGTGACCGCTTAGCCACGTATGGTCGTGGGCGCGAATGCAACGACAGCGTAAATTCGATTTTACCTCAAGATGAAGGACGAGTATGCAAGTATTGGCGAGCTCCTCGAACTCGTTGGCCACTTGTTCGAGCGATTCGACAAGGGGAACGGGCATAGGTGGCAAAAGTGTTTGACCGTCGAGGTCACTCTGGGCTTGATGCAATTCGGCGATCAACGTCCTAGTCGACAGGGCAAACCACTCCATGCTCTCTTGCAGCAAAGCGAGACTCCGCAATTGTCCAACATCCGAGAGTATCTCGTGAGAATTTATTCCACCCTCGCCGAGATTACTCGCCAGTATCTCAGCCTCTCGTAAGTTACGCTGACGTACTTCTTCGGGGCTTTCCTCGTCCTGGGTCTCCTGACGTCTCATCTGCCATCGTGTCGGCTTTCCAGATCGCTTGTACGTCTCGTTCTTCAGATTGTCCCAATTTGGCAGCGATCTTAAAGAATTGTAATCGACTTGATTTTGCACGCGGATGTTTGACATATATCGATTAAATATTCAGATGTGCCAATTTGAACATAACAAAGGAGCGAACATTGTGTAGAAAGATGGAGAAAAAATTATCGAGTGCTACCACTTGGATTTCAGTTAGAGAGCTCTAGTTTAGCATGCATTTTTTATACTTAATAATGTTCAAAGGGCCGAGAGTTTAAGGGGTCAGGCTACTGTGGAAATTTAAAAATATCGATAGTCGGTCAGGGCAACTCAAATTGAAGAAGAAGGTCCGACATATGGTGCACGAAGCGCAGATTGAAGGTAAACTTATTATTACAACGATAGAACTACTCGTAAAACTTTAAACGCGTTTTTCTCGAAATTATGTTTTTCAAAACGTTGCGCACGATTTCTCGACATCTAAGAAACGGATTGACTTGAAATTTGGTATACTTATTCAGTGTTGTAGTAGTTTAATTTTGACCGACGGTTTTCTTCTTAATGTGTCTTTTTGATTGTTTATTAACAATGTCATTTTCCTCGAAAAAACTAAAAAAATATTTTTTTTTTGATAATTGAAACACGGTAAGATAAAAAAGGTCGGTCAAGTCTTAGGCAATATCATCTATTTTTTTTACTGGTTTTTTTTGTTTCAGTTCAACCGGGTGGCCAAAATGAAGTACATCGTTGAGCCCCTCACGCTCAAGGTCCTACACGAGATTGCTTATAGCTTTTTTAATTATTAATATTTTTTATGAAATTTGGTACACAACTCTGTTAGTGAACATACAAATAAATGTCCAAGACATTTTTCAATCACCTTACTTATGCCTTCCAAATTAGTTTCTTTTCGATAACCCTAATTTTCGTGTCGTCACATCGACAAAAAATCATATACAAAAACTTCGATAATCTTGCATTTAATAAAGTCGTTAAATCAAAATTTTCATAGTATTCGAAAAATGTCGAGTATAAAATGTAGAAAAAGCATATAAAATTTCGTACAGTACTAAACAAATTTCACGATCATAGCCTTTGCGCGACTCAGGTTTTTTATTTTCAAAAATGTATTACGTACTTGATAAATCGACTGATGTCGTCGTCTTTCAGCCAGGCCGCTGAACATATGCGCTTGTCCTCGCTGTCCGGCTGTATTATACCGCGATAAGCGGCGTTACATGTTTCGCGATAATTGTGCAGTACGTTTAGAGCCAATGTACAAAAGTGTTCGCCCTGTAGCGGCAGAGCTATCATCAAAGATCGCAGCTCGGCGACGCACTGTTCCACTTTCACGGTGCTCTGAAAATCGATTCGATCAATTTAATCGACTCAACATACAATTCCCAACTTCGTCTCGTTCAAACGTCAACTCCAGAAGGGGGAAAATTGAACTACGAAAAAATCATCGTTCACCTGCAACAGAGGTCGTGTTAAGCCGAGATCTTTCATGAGCTCGGGTGGAGTCGTGGTGCGCCACGCCTCCGAGCCCTTCGTTGCTGTGTCGATCGTAGTCGCCACCATTACGTGGTGTCTCCCCAAAAACATCTCTTTCACGTAATCCGCAATGAAGCTGTTCAGCGTGCAGGGGCATCTGGAATCAAACACGATGGAAGTCGTTGAATGCGTTGACTGGTAAAAATTTACTCAACAGCTTGAAGATTTTTACCCGGGTTTGCAGTCGAGAGCTCGTTCGATCTCCTCGATGAATTGCATCATAGGCCTAAATATGAAGGTGATATTCTTTGGATCGGGTTCACAGACGAGCTTCTTGTCACCGACGGTTCGTCCATTTTCCTGAAGTCGTAGCGAGGAATAATCATTATTTTGCGAGATATCGCAGCGTAGCTTAGAAAAAGGAAGGAGAGCTAAAGCGTTCCATCGATATATGCTACTACCGTTAATAACGTTTTTGTAAATCGTAACGGGGCATTTTAAATTTAGACTCGCATCCTGTACCATTGAACGGTCGATTGGATATACTTATAAATTTTATCATGAATGCAACCCTAAGAATTTCGACGAATTGGAGTAAACCTATGGTCCTGGAATTTGCATTCTTGGAACACAACGAAAATTCGTTTTCATGTTTTCACTTCCACATTTTGATTATTTTACGAAATCGTTTTTTGAAGCTTTTCATTGTAAATCTCTAAACGAAGGAATTCAAGAAATAAAAAAACATATCATTGCATTCCAACAATGCAAGCTTCAATCTTATCGTGAACTTACGGTATTTGAATGTTCGGAATTTCGACTTTGGGAAAACTCACTTGGGGCTCTAGAGGCGTCGAGCGTTTCACCAATTTATGTCAAAATACGCTGATTTTTTTTCTAGACGTCGACGGGTCCAACGAAAGGTAAATGAAGTTTTCATAAGAAAAAAAAACTATACAGTTTGACGCAATCTCTCATAAGGAATCGCGAATTGAGCAGAATTTTTATTGTCAATAAGCGTAGAGAGTTTGTCAGCGAGAGAAATTAACTGCGGCTAGATTCACGATTTTTCTTAAGAAACTGTGCTAAATGTAGTAGTGCAAAGCAATTGTTTCGAAAAAAAAATCCACAACAACGATGCAGCGACGTTTATAAAAACTGCGCAGTTGATTTTTCTTTCAACGTATTAAGACTGTGTACGAGGTCAAGAACCCCGCGAATTTTACGACCGCGCTTTCTCATAGAAAACTTTTCCGAAAAAACACAAAGCGTCACGCTCTGTAGAATTCACTGATGCAGAGCATGCTCTCTCTCTCTCTCTCTCTCTCTCTCTCTCTCTCTCTCTCTCTCTTTGAAGAAAAAAGTAATAAGGAAATCGACAATTTACCACCAGACTGAAATTGCTGTATCGATGCTCTTTGATATAGCTGTCCAGCGCTTTTGGGTGTGACGACGGGTCGAATTTGAAGAGACGCCCGGTTTTTTGGCGCTGCGGTCTTTTTCGTGCGAAATATGTGTTTATGTCGCTGGTGGGTTCGCTCAGAGTCGTTGTCGCGTGAAAAGGTCCGTCGGCCATGTTTTGTATGTCCAGGTACTCCGTTAATAACAATTGAAGCTGCAACCAACCCTTTTAATCTTTTTCTTGGTTTCGAAAAGTATTTTGCGACTAGTTCCGGGTGAGCGTAAAGGAAAACAAATGAGAATTATTTATGCTCGTAGCGAAGGAATTGTTCGCTGTGGATGGTTTGTTACCGCAACGAAAGCCTCGACTATTTCGCCCGGGACTTGTCTCGAAGAGAAAAAGCTCCAAGAGAACACTCACAACAGCCTGAATCCTGCTCCATACGTCCGGCATCTCGTACAAACGAACTTGTAAATTGTACTTCTGAATGACATGAGAAAAGCTGCGCAACGCCATCGAGTGGGATCCGGCGACCAATCTCATCTGATCGAATACGGTGTTGAGCAGCAGGAGAAGCAGAGCTTGACTCTCCGTCTGATTGTTGCTACCGCTCACTCGCACCTCCATACTCTGCGAGGATAACGCTTTCCCGGCTGGCCCTTGTTGGTCGTGGTTCTTCTTTATTTGATCCGACGTACGAGCTATTATGTTCAACAGTTCCGTCTGCATCTGAACTTTTATTGCCTGAGGAAAAAAACACGTAATTTTGTAGATTTGCTATATTGACGAATCGATGAGACTTCGTACTGGGCATTCTTGACATAGAAATGTTAGAATTTCAATTACGGTATTTCAGTTAGGAAAAATGAAAATGATCATCGAGAACGACTGAAAATTATGATTTTCCTATATAATTATGAATGATTTGTTCATCGAACCCGAATATTTAACAATTGACTGAGTTTCGTCTATAACCAAGTAAAAAAACATAAAAGTATACTGGTAACATTTCAAGCCATGTTACCGAAGTTTATGGAAAAATTACGACTCTAAAAATCGTCTTATTTATATGACACTTTATGGAGATGACACACTGGCCAGATTCCTATCTAATCTAAATAACTCTGCTAAACGCGCGTAACAAATTCTAAAGACTCCGTAACGACAATGAAAACAAGTGATCACCAAATGTTAAATAAAATATCAATGATTTAACTTCGAAAAATATGACTGGCAGAAGAATTTTCGTAGCCACGACTTTTTAGAGAAAATGTAAAAATGTCTAAATCTACTAAATCTTTGCGATATTTTTTATTTGAATTAGTCGTTGGGCATAATAATTGATTGTGACTTATTTTCATTAAAGGCCACTGTCGTTTGCCAATTATTCAGAACCGCCGTGTTCATACCCCCACAAAATACGGCTCTCCGCGAAAGGAATACCTTAAGAAATATCATTTGCGTATCTAATTTTTACATTAATATATACCACCAGGAGAAAATATGATTGAAGTTTATGAATTCTGAATCGGGACGAAAGATTACGGATCTCTGCCGAAAAAGGAGCAAAGAAATTTCCGAACGTTCAAAATATGATAAAATTAAGCTCCATTGTGATTTTTATTAACATTCTTTACTACCTTGTATTTCTTACTAGGTAAACTTAAACACGATTGGCTTTTTTATTATTTTCCCTCTCTGATAAACTCGCGTGTCATTGTTTCGGAAACGGCGATGAAAATTCATTCTCCGCAGAACTCTGAAGGACCGAGATGTACCTCGAATTTGCCTCTAAACAATTTTTCAGTCTGATGTTTTTCACAAGTTTTTTCAGTTTTTTTGTGAAGTAAAAGTTGCGCCGTAACTTAAGAACTATGGGACTGGAAATTGAGCATCTTGAGGGAGTAAAGTTCAGTTTAAAAAAAATCGTTCTTTTACGGCTCCTGGTCGAGACGCGGAGAAAAGTATGCATACTTTCCCCCGGTAGTGTATACAGTACCTCCACAGCCTCGGGTATTTTGTTGAGCAATGCAAGGCATTCTATTATTATGGCTATAAAATGTTCCGAATTTTCTTCCGGATTCAACGAGTTTTCGTCCTCCACTATATTGCTCAAGTCTTCGAAATTGGCATTGACGCTGCCCCTGAAAAAAAAACAAAATTGTTAACTACTTAACACCAACGTTCATTTACCAATTGTTGCTTAATTACCGAACTTTTATGGCGGGCTTGAAAATGAGCTTTCGTAACCAAAGGATTGGTTACGAAAACCAATCCACTTTTGGTTTTCGTAACCTACATATATGACAATATATTCTCTGTATGATTTTGAAGTTTCCATCGTTGGAAGGCAACGAAAATAATTTCTTCCGACCACAATTTTATTTGGCCGGTCAAATTTGACCTCCAATGTAAATTTGTCGAACAATATGTCCGTTAAGAATTAAAAAATAAAGGAAAACCCGGTATCAAAGAGAATTTTCGTTACATTTGAACGATGCAAGGTTCGACAGAATTTGTCTGTTCTATTTTGGGTACTGGAAGTTTACCTCGATGTCTGAGTCCCGGGATAAGGCGGCATAACGTCGAGTAGAGCCCGTTTGACTTTATTGCCTCTTGAGCTGCGTGACTCGTTGCCCCGTTGAAAATCTCGGCCCGAACCTTGCCTCTTGAGAAAAACTTCCCTCGTAGTTTCGTGGTACAAATGCCTGCTCAATTCCTCCAGCAGCTTCATGTGCAATTGTTGCTTCTTCGTTTCCAGTTCCATTCTCACTTCGCGCAGGGCCTCCACGCCCTCGAGACCGCCGTCGCCCATCGACAGCGAAGAGACGAGCAATTGAGTCGCGTGAAGATACAACTTTTTGTTCAAATAATGGCTCAGGCGCGATGGCACGTCGCGCAGTTGATCTCTGCGAGAATAAAAGCAATGGTCGTTGGAATTGTCGCGAACGGACGATTCCTTGCGAATCAAAGCTTATCAACGTCTACACTCACATGTCGTTCAGAAGTTGTAAAACGTGTTTGTGCTCGATGCCCTCGAGCCATAACTTCATGAGCTCCTCCCTTCTGCATCTCAGCAGATGTTTGCATGCGTTCAAATTTTCCTTCACCGCGTGGATCTTTTCCCTCGAAGCTGTCACTCTCTCCGACAGTGTACTGAAAATCTGGCAATATCCGAAATTCGTTAAGTATCAATGATTGCTACAAACTCTTTGACAGAATCCGCATTGGGTTTAGACGTGTTTTTCAGGCGGTGCGATTGAAGTTCCCAAAAAATTACTAGGACTAATTAATAATTCTGGTAACTTCACTGTCTTTGAAAATTCTTCCTTGATACAATTTCTGCTAGTAATTTTTGGTGAATTCCAACCAGTGGCAATTTTAAGAGCAGACTCTCTGGTGTAAAGTATCAATTGAGATCTTTTAGAAAAACCAACGACTAATTAAATTCAAACCAAACCAAGATATCGACTGCCGAAAGAAATATTAATTTTCATTGCACCCCCGGTGCATACTTCAATCTCATTGATAGATACCGATTTTTGTCGCACACACCTACATGTGTCCGATAAAAGTTTGACGTCAAGGCCTTACAGATAGTTGACATTTTTTTCAATATCCACTTTTGGTTTTCGACCAATTCTCGATATATAATATTTCAAAAACCTCGAACATTTCTAAAAATTTCAGGTCGATCCGTTCAAAATTGAGGGAGTTTTGAGCGTTCATAGGTAGGTTCCGCAAATCAGCAAAATTAAGAGCGTTTTTCTCAAAATTACTTTTTTCAAATCGGTGATCACGATATCTAGAAAATCACTGCTTTGATCAACACCAAATTTTACAAGCTTTTTTTACATATAAAAAAATCAGTGCTTGAACGAACGATTTTTTTTTATTGCTTAGTTTTTTTTATCATCGAAAATAGGGCGTTTTTTTCACCAAAAATCAATACTTTTCGTTTGAACTGGAGCCATTTTTTTCAAAAATCAATATTCTATCAAATCCTTTGTCCAAGCACTAGATAATTTGGTGCAAAAACTAAATGCATTCCATTTTTTAATTTCGTATGATGTTTCCGAGCAGCAATGGTAACTGCGAAAAACGTTCTTCAAACAGCAGCCTGCACGCACCATTGTATCTACCACATTTAGAAATATTTTTCAATACAAAATTTTTTAAAGTTACTTGAAAGAATAATTCACGAAAATTCTCTTTCCGACCACCAGCAGGTGTAACCTGTTACATGAGTTCCGCAAAAAAAAACAAATTGACTATAAAGTTTCTGCTTGATTAGCGAATTCCTAAGAAACTGTATTTAATTGTCCAGATTTGAGTATTTCTTTTCTCAAAAAAGATGTAGTGGAACTTTCAGAATCTCTAAAGTTGTGCTTTCATCAGACATAAGGGTGACTAAAAAAAGAAGTTGTGGCCTTCAGCACTTATAGGT
This sequence comes from Ophion slaviceki, assembly GCA_944452715.1. Classification (NCBI taxonomy): domain Eukaryota; kingdom Metazoa; phylum Arthropoda; class Insecta; order Hymenoptera; family Ichneumonidae; genus Ophion; species Ophion slaviceki. The sequence continues at coordinate 50,511,384 of OX101785.1, read as the reverse complement.
GAATTGCTAGAGTCTCCTTAGGCAGGGGTCCTTTTGCGGAATTTACTTTCATGACTTCGGTGAGATCCTGTTCGTGCAGAGAAACCAATTCGTCTAGACGCCGGTCGCTTCTCTTGTATTCTTTTTCGAGCTTGGCCTTCTCGATTTCTCTCTGTTCGTTGGTCTCGCTGGCCGACAGTGCCCTTATAACTGAGATTAATAGTCCGCTCTGTCGAAAATCATTCAGGATCGGTCAGAACGTGATCGTGCAATCGTATAAAGTGAAACAATTGAATAACCTCTTATCGAATAATCGTAAAGTTCTGTAGAAAAAAAAGAGCGATTCGAAAATGGAATTTTGTTGAATCAGCGCGTCATTCACTTACAATCTCTTTGGTGGGTTTAATTCCTCGGGGAGGCTTGACGGGTGGTGCACTTGACATTTTTGTTTTTCCTTATTTATTTTGATATCGCTAAGTGTCAAAAGGTTTTTGGATCGGGGGGCGAGATCGTGGAGTGTCTCCGAAACTCACCGCCAGAGGCGTTCAGAATGGCTGGCACGTGACTTGGCCGGAGAAAAGCGCGGGAAAATGCAATTCGATACGAAACCTTCGAAAGTGCGAAAGGGATTCGAGTTCGGGAGCGAAAATTCCTTGTTAATTATTAAGGGGAGATATACACCTAGGAGCCGGAAAAAAGGTCATTTTTGTGAATTTTTTCAAGGAAAACTATTTGACATTTCGGATTGGGGTTTTAATTATCTAAAAGTATATACATTCAAAAATGTGTTTAATTTTCTTTATTTAAAAATATCAAAAATGTACAAGGATATTGTATGATCCTTGGGGCGTCGTAAAAAAATCTGCGTATTCGGTACCCACTGGCGTTTCTTCAAAAATCATCTGAAAAAAAAAACCAAAAAGATTATTAAATTAGATACTATAATCTAGTGCTTGTCATAGCCGATTTTGAAAATCGATTTATGACAAAATGGCGGACGATTCAAGATAAATACTAATTTTTGGGCCAAAAATTAGTTATTATTTTGCCTATAAAACAAAAACTAAGTAACGGCAAAAAAAATCCAATGACAAGTACTAGATAATGGTGTATAGAATAACCACCAAAAATCTCAAGGCAATCGGTTCATTCGTTTTCGAGAAATTTTGGGTACCGATTTGAAAAACGTGGTTTTGAGAAAAACGCGTTTGAAAATTTGGGAATGAATAAATCATGAAATTTGTCAACTCACATGGAATCATTGATACCAGGCTCATAGCGTAGGTCTTCTACGGTCGACGGAATGTTCATAGCTTCTAAATCCTCGACCTCGACCATCTAGGTGTATATCTCCCTCTAGACATTTAGACATTTTTACATTTTCTCTGAAACATCGCGGGTACGAAATTTCTTCTGCCAGTAACATTTTTCCAAGATTTCACATTAATATTTTCTTTAAACATTCGGTGACGTTGGGTTTTTTCGTCGTTACGGAAACTAGATTTTTCTACACGCGTAGGCAGTTTATGTCATGCATCTAGAGTTATTAAGTGCATAAATTATCAGATAGGAACGTGGACAGCGTGTCATCTCCATAAAGTGCCGTGTAAATGAAACGATTTTTAAAGTCGTCATTTTTCGTTAAAAGATACCGAACTTTTAACGAAACCAAACATTTGGCCAGAAATTGTACCACTGGGATGTACTTTTACTTGATTATCGACGAAAATCAGTTAATTGTTAAATGTTGAGTTCATGAAAGGAATACCTTAATTCAATTTAAATGAAACATTAGATGGGAAAGTTAAGTTTGGAAGAGGAACATGAAAATGAATTGCCAGGTAGCAAAATGTTATCCCTGTGGCATCCGAAAGATATGCGAAACGGATACGAATAACTTTTTGGTTGTCCAAAAAGACGCCGTTTTGTATTACAAAACGTATCACTTATGCATGCTGTCTAGGAATTATTATGGAGACAGTGCGGTAACGTAGCATTAAGGCGTCTGGCCACCCTGGCCGCCCGAAAAGTGGGTATATTTAAAAAAAAATAATAAACTCGAAAGTGTGAATCGGAAAATATCGTCATCGATTTCTCGAATATCGAAGTATCGATTCTCGAAAATATGTATATCGCCATTATTATTGTGTCAGAAATCTGTCACAATACTAGCGTCACTACTGAACTTTCTGATTTACCGTTTAATTCTGGAAATTACGAAAACTAAGAGTACCAGGAAGCAGCAATTTACATTTCGCCGATATGTCGAGTATGACAATATCTGCCGTGCGCTCGCGGACCAGTATACTCGACAAACCGCTGAGCAAAGGAAAGGGAGAGGTTAGCCTCAGTTGTTACGCACTGTTGTTTTCGGAACTCGTACAGTACTGTCAAAACCGTGTTTACACGGTGCCGGAATTGCAAAGCAAGTAAGTTGTCGCATTTTCCACGGTTATTTCAAAATCCTTTCGCAATTTATAACGAAAAAAGTACACCGAGAAAATTTCAAAAACTCCAAGCCTGGCGTACAATGCAAGGCGAAAATTTGCTGTGCACCTGAATCTTAGAATAGCAAGCGTAACAAAATGCGACAATGCGAAAAATAATCGTAAAAGTACACATGGATTTACAAAGGATCATAAAAAAAAACAGGCTAAATTCCTTAAGGCTTATATACGCGATTCCGTCAATTTTCGTAGCTACATTTAGAAGAACACCTCAAAAAAAAGTCACGCATAAATTGCCAAATTTTTTAAATACAATATTCAACTCTGTATAAAGAAAAACTGTTACGTAATTATAAAAGGGCGGAGTTGCTAGCCGGTAAGTATATGATTTTCCTTAATGCACATGTGTTATCGGTGATAGTCCTAGGTCTTGAACTGTGTCTGAAACAAAATTGGACATATTTATTATTACATTGACTTTTTCCTGTATTGATACAGGCGAGAAAAAGAATTTTTCATACAAACTTTTACACCCCATTTCAGCCCTTTAGCAGTTGATTTTCGAAAAATCCTTTCTTAGTGAACCACTACACCTTCTAAAAAACATATCTTCCAAATTTCATGTTTCTATCTTCATCGGTTTAGGCTGTGCATTGTGCACAGTCACAGGACTGTTTTATATGCATAGATAATAGACATCGCTTCGGTGCGAACCAACAAAAATGTGTTTAAAGAAGCATGTTAAAATGAGAGTACTTAAGGGGGGATTGTCTTTTTTTTTCGCAAAATTTACCGCTTTTAGGGAATTTTTTTGTGAAGAAAGTATACAACGGAAAACTTGTGAAACTTGGCATATAGTTTTATTGATCTGTTTACTACATACAAAAAATTTTTTAAACAATTTCATCAAAAAATCCGCCTCCCACCCCCCTCGACGCGCGATGGTCCTTTTTTGATGGTGTGCACGATTACAGCCTTCACGTTCATCCTGCAACAAAAACCCAAAAAGCATTTTTAGACACATATAGCTATCGTTCGATGAAGAGAAAAAAAATTGACGATTTGGTGACGTTTTGAACTTGAAGTATCGATTTTTCGAAAAAAATTGATCGATTTTTCGTTATAAATAAAAAACTATTAAACGTATTGCTTTTTTTGCTTCATCAAACGATAAAAGAATGTCAGCTGAGCATTCTGTCCAAATTTGAAGGCAATCGGTTGAATAGTTTTTGAGAAATCGTGCACACCATCAAAAAAGGACCATCGCGCGTCGAGGGGAGTGGGAGGCGGATTTTTTGATGAAATTGTGTAAAAAAATTTTTTGTATGTAGTAAACAGATCAATAAAACTATATGCCAAGTTTCACAAGTTTTCCGTTGTATACTTTCTTCCCAAAAAAATTCCCAAAAAGCGGTAAATTTTGCGAAAAAAAAGACAATCCCCCCTTAAACTTATTGACTCATTTTTCTACTAATGAATTTACATTTAAAAAAACGTTCATCAATTTTTGTACTTTTCGACTGTCACCCCATAGGTATCGATAAACAGAATATGCTGTAAAAACTTGAAAGCGATCAGAACTTCGATTCGTTAGTTTAAACTATCATGAGGTCAAAAAAGCGATTTGTGGGAAAACGGTTTTGAAGTTAGCGATACGAATCACTGTGCGGTATCTGGTACAAATATTATATTACCTTATTTAATAGCAGCCTGCACCCTCTGAGGGACCTACCTCGGTATCTAAAATTTCTCCAGCATGCTTCTCTCTCAGGGAAGCATGGTAGAGGCAACCAATGAAATTTCCTTACTACACGCACGCACGCATTACGAGAACTGTGTGCGTGTAGTTTCAGACACGAACTGCATGCGTGTAGATTCAGATGTAGTTTCAGCGTGTAGTAACGCATCTATAAAGAAATACTATAAGCGCGCCTGAAATTCAGTGTATGTTATTTCGCCGAAATGTAAACAACATTTTTTTTCATGATGTAAAACATGTCAAACTTCGTGCCAAAAAAAGTGTAGTAGTATAGAGTTTTATTTGCACAACTTTTTACAAAACATTAATATTTCATAGCCGTATAATGTTCAGATTCTCCCTTTCTTCATTTATTCGTCCACTCCGTCGACCTCTCCTCCCCCATGCTCTTTACTCATCTTTCTGCACACTTCCTCTATTTTCCTAAAGTACTCACATATCCCTATTTGTATTTTCCCTTCCAGCATATATATGATTTCCCCCTTTACTGCCAAATTATCCATTCCTTCTCCACTCCTCTGCTTTCTTCTTCGCTTTCTCTGATACTAACTCCCTACCTTTTTTACATATAAATAGGTACTCAAATGTCTCATTTTTTTTTCTTACATATCCTGCACCTCCAATCCTTTTCCTCTATCTTTCCCTCCCTTTTTATGTTCCCACATCTTAGCCTCGTCCCTACCCTTTACTCCCTTCCCTGTCCAATATTTCCATGGCATCTCGTCCTTTTCTATAATATATTTATACTTCTCATTATACATCGACTTCCGGTTTTTCCCTCTTCCCTCCTTAAAATTCGGTTTTTTAAGTTTTCCAGTCCCTCTTCTACCTTTTGTCGATTTTTTAACCTCTCCCCGCTCACTTATCATTGTTATTACATCTTCTATCTCCAGATCTGTTAATACCTTCACCAGGTTTTCTCTCCCATTTTGACACGTCACCGTTTGTTAGCGCTCTAATTTCATCTAATAAGCAATTATGCCAAAAAAGAGTATTTGAGGTGAATTTTACTGCACTACGTTGTTAAAAAAAAATCTGCGGCTGAAGCACACAGAATTTCCGTTGAGATTTATGGCGACCGAGCTCTGATGGAAACAACACGCAGAGATTGGGTTAGACGCTTCAAAAATGATGATTTTAATGTATTTAATTGGAGGCATTACTTCATGAAGACTTATGTCAGATGCTAGCTGAACTTGCAGAAGCATTAAAAGTTGATCACACAATAGTTCCGAAACGTTTGAAAGCTTTAGGAATGATTTTTTAAAATAGAGCATTCATTTTCACAAAAAAAAAACAGCGGAAGTTATTGCACATCCCAAAAAAATATTCTTAAAAGTTCAGGCCAAATTAGTATCGAAAAGAAACGAACAAAAAATTGCTATTTCGCGTATATGAAGCCTTGAAAAAATCGTATGTCGTAGGCACGATTTTGGGCAATGTTTATTTCGCACAAACGTAGTAAAATATATAAAAATAAGAGTTCAATACAATAATGTCCAAGTAACGTTTCGATGATTTATTTTATAATGATCACCATAAAGTTGACATTGGAAAAATGCATCCGTCGTCCTCGAGATCTAGTGTTCTACCGCCTAACTCTGCACGTCGTCAGCTCGACCGATGATGACGTGAGCCCACTCAACAGTCAAACCCTTGTTCTAGGCTTTGCTTATGCCTAAGTGATAAGAGACCTCTCAAATTCACCCGGAGCTCTGCAGTGTATTGCGACGAAAGATTTCGTCGTCATGTAGCACTTGCGCGTTTGAGATTCAGGGGCCATTCCTTTTTTCAGACTAGCCGAAATGGGCGCCGAGGTCGGCCACAGAATAACCGATCTTTTGGTAGTTCGCGATAAGAGCGGCAAGCGAGAAATCAAACTGTTGAACGCGCTGCTCTTTGTGAAGAGTACGCTGTGGAAGTCGCTTTTCGGTCGCGAAGCCGACAAATTGGAGCACGCCAACGACGACGAGCGTACTTATTACATCATAGAGAAAGAATCTCTTGTGAACAAATTCGTCTCGGTGCCCAAAGACAAGGGAAGCTTGAATTGCGCCTCCTTCGTGGCGGGAATAGTCGAAGCTGTGCTCTGCGATTCTGGTTTTGTGAGTATCTTCTTTGTCCGTTCGACGCGCTGCTGAATCTCGCATACTACCCGCATGACCCGGCGACTCTTGTTGTTTCAGCCTGCTAAAGTGACCGCTCATTGGCACAAAGGTACAACTTACATGGTTAAGTTTGACGACGCTGTTGTGGCGCGAGATAAGCAGCTGGAAGACCGATAATGCGATGACTCACACTTGTACAAATAAACGAAACGTAATTGATTCATTAATCGATGTGTCATAATGAAAATCGCGGAATGGAGAAAACGTGCATGGTACTGTGCGCTATTGTGTTCAGAAGGGAAAAAGGCCATAGCCATAGTTTTTGGATCATATAAAAGCGATTATTCACGAAAATTTCAAAAACACAAAACCTCATATCTAGCATTAGCGCATATGTAACGACCGGATGAATATATACGTTGATTCCTTGGCGTGGGCCAATACGTGGGAGATCACGTACCGCGCACAGGTTTTCCACAGTTCTCCCGTGCCCTTGTGCAAAGCTGATGCAGATAGATATTCAACGTCTTGTTAAATTGGCCTGAATCCTGGTTGAGGACATTTTGAGGAGATTAGGAAATGGGCATTGTGGGCAGCACTCCGGTCTCTAAGGAACTGGATATAGCAAAGTGGCAAGCTATGGCTAAAAGGAATGGAATAGCAAAAGCCCCCAAGGGCATCAATGGCCTAATAAAAAATTGAAACATACATACGTTTATCCAGAAAAACCGTACTGTGCTCGATTAACAGAAAAAAAATGAGTGCCTGGGACAACTCTTCCGTCAGATTGCTACCACCGTACGAGGCCTTTCCGTTCGCTTTATTCCCAATACACGCATTTACATATTCAATAATTTTTTCTACCCCAAGCTCGTATTCTCACAAACGTTTACGTGAACTTGTATTTTCTATCTCTGTAACTGACTTGTCCAGTGCGATAGCGGTCCTCCTGCCGGTCCTGCGTTTCAAAGAGTAAAATGTGGTTATTGGCCGAAACGATTGCCCATGCAGTAAGCTGTACTCGTTTTGGCTTACCTTGGCTGCGCAGACGATATATACGGTCGCAAATATCGGGATCACGACACAAGCAATGTAAGACAAGCCACCTTTGATAGTGGGTCTGAAAAATTGTGACCTGGTCTCTCTCATCGAATGGTAACGCTGCAAGCCCTCATCGAACTGTACAAACAAAGAGAAACGTAAGGGCCATAAGGATGCAGGATCTGATAACCCAGGCAAGGCTAGCCTAGATTTGAAATCCTCAAATATGTGTTACACATGTAGCAACAAGTGGCACCTCAAAATTTCCGATCGAACTGTTCCTTCTTCCAATCTTTGCTTCACCAGTTATCAATTCATATTACACTTTCTAAGGGAGAACTCCCAAGAGTAATTGCGCCACACCCTGTATCTCCCTCCGTCTTCACTCGACTGTATCCAAGCCAAACAGGGAAACAAGCAGAACTCTAGTACAGTACAGTTAATTACACTAATATTATGCCACGGATTGTAAAATTTTCCCAATTTTTTTTCCTACACAAAGTATCCAGACAATAAATCTAATACTTCTCGTACTTTATGTCATTACGTTCGTTCCCATCATATCAGAGAGTGAAACATGCTACAAAAACAGATCCTACTACTGGACCAATTTGAGATATCGCATAGATGCTAAGAACAAAGTGACAAATTCAGTTTTTATCGTCATGGTAGTATTTTCGCAAGATTCTCATATATCCTTCATACAAGAACCACGGATGACAAGCTTGCTTCCTCGATCACGATTGGCCCAGGCCAATACAAACATTGCATTTGTTTGTCCCAAAGTATAGAACGATGTACACATGTACCATGGGAGGGATTACATAACAAAAGTCATCAGCTGGGAACGTCGGCCATTCGAAGTGGACTCCAATCGCTCAAGCCCTGTGTATCGTTCAGTGAGTAAAAAAATGTACTTTTTGCAACGGCATTCGATTCGCTTCTATGGAGGGGTTACTTCGAATGTAATTTTGAGGTTAATAATGAGACGAAAAAGTACTTGCCACTGTACCCGATTCACCAGTTGCCATGCGATAGGGATTTCCTACTTTCTCCAAGTATTCGACACGAAGCTTGTCTCGTCTCGCGGCTCGAGCTAGCATAGATTTTCGTTGAACCGCCGGAACATCGAAGGTATCGCGCGGAGTCGACATTCTGTTTTCTCACTCCGAAGAGTAATCCTGCAAGATGCTCACCCGCGCGTCGCCTTTTCGAACCGCATGAAATTGCAGTGTATTGATCAAAGAGGAATTACGGTACGGTCTATATATATATATCAGCAATTGTGACGAAATGACGCGAAGTTGGCCGAAAAACAATGTGAACTACAGGAGTCAAACCAGTACTACATTTTTTTCTAATCGCGTTTCTACAATTTATATTGTTGCGGGTCGATGAAAATATACTTTATTCGAAAAACTCAACGTCTTGTGAAACTGTCTTGGCTAAGGACTTCTCGGGGCGGCGCTCATTTTTGATAAACTTTTTACTCAAAAACTCTGCATTATTTGTATTGATTGCTTTATATTTCATTCGATTGTTACTCGTATAATTGTGGATGCCCCTCGGCGAATAATGATGCAATGTCGGACAAAGTTGCAGTTTATGAAAAAGTGACAATTGACATGAAAGAATTGAATTCATAGAGAACTGGAGATGGCGATGAGTATGCAAAAAGGAAAGAAAAATGGATTAAGATCGAGAAATATTGAGGCGGAGATTCTTTTAGGCACATAAAAATATGCTAATTTTCAAGATTTCTTTGCGTCGAAACTATATTAATTCTATATTTATACCTGAGACACGAGAGCTTCAGTATCGGAGCTCTCAGCCCTGATGATGCAGACTGTAACGTTTGCGAAACGTCGGCACAACGCTGATCCTCAACACGGCCTTCATCCGGAAGCCACATACTCTTCTCATTATATTTATTCTACATAATTGAGGTTGTTACTAAATCGTTTTTTAAGCCTGGGGGAAGAAACGAAGTTCCAATGCTAATACATTGTGTGACGTCACCAGTGCCAACTTATTGCTGCAAAATATTAAGGACGTGTACGACTGAATATCGCAAAAATTTTCAAATGTACGATAGATAATCGTAATTATTATTTAGATATATAGTAATTTGAAGGAGTTAGGATTACCTTGCATGGTCCATTTGCAATATGGATTATATCCATTTTCCTTTAAGAAAATTGAAACCTTTACAGATATGTTTTTTTTGTCCATCGGATGTATTTGTAATGAAAAAAAAAAACAATTTTTCTGTAACCGAGTTTCGGGTAGGGTGGGTTCAAATGGATATAATGCATATGCGTAAAATACATATAATTATTGTAAAACTACATTTTTTTTACCAAACAATAAACCATCATAAATAACATCATTCTGTAGACGTATTGATTGATTCAATCGTTACCTCACCTATATAGAGTATACATGCCGGTCTTGAAATTAAGCCTTTTCTGTTTGAAAAATAAATATCTCGTTGTCACGGTCGAAATTTCTCATATTTTTTTTCAAAAGGTATGTCATTTCCACAAATAACTCGCGTTGGAAATTTGTATTTATACCAAAACAACGGAAGATATGGATGTTCATACATTCTTGCTTAAACAGCCTCCATTTCAGGGATGCCAAAAGTTTTATCGTACAGTTCAGAGTCCAAAGAAGACCCATGCGTTTTTTTTAAGATATTTCCTTACACAATAACATAGTCTAATAAGCGACGGACGCGAACGCTCTCTTTTTGCCAGTATATTCAGAAAACATCCCATAATGATTAGTGGAATTTTCATTAATATCTATTTACCCAAATACTTTTAAGCAACAACCTCAAAATTCGATGTCCATATTAATTCGAATGTTCTAATTTTTTTCTCAATATTTGAAAATGGCCGCCGGACGACACTTGCTTTTGATACGGTTGCCGCCTGAGTTGTTTTACGGCGTACCATCTAGCGTCTGGTGCATTGATCTGAAACATCAGAGCCAAGAACTTTTAGATTTCTAAGCCCCACACGCTCTATGTGGATCTAGAAAATGCAAAGAAAAATCAAAATCGATAAATAGTACGCGTATAACTTTTTTGTGTTTTCTCATGAAATATTTACTTTAGTATTTGTTAATGAAAAGGTATTTTTTAAAGATAGTTTTCAAGGAACTTTAGGCTCACACAGGCGATAATTATGTTATGTAAAAATCGGCAAAATTTCATAATGATCGATTTTTTTAGTTATCTTGTACGAGGTTTACGAAAAAGTGGTTTTCAGAAAAACGCGTTTAAAGTTTTAAGACTCAACAATTTTGTGAAAAGACCGACTGACTAATTTGCGATTTCGGAGCCATAAAGATTATCTTCTTGGCCCTTAGCTTCCTCGTGAGTTCATTTTCGGCCATAAGGTCTTCTTTACGTTATAAAGGGATCCCCGTCCCCCTTAAGGCGAAGCAAGAGCTGTATGACATATGAGTGCGAGAGAGATAGCTAAAATTTTCGTACAGCGTTTTCTCAGAGATGAATAATGTTTAGGACCAAAGAAAATCGTCAACTCTGCGTCAGCCAATACTACAGAGCCTGTTGCTTTGTTTCTCCAAAAAATGTAATCTATGAGGAAACCCTACTAAAAAATTTGTGAAGTTATATTGACCTTGTACATGGCCTTAAGGATAAGCTACGACGAAATGTGTTGTGAGTCAAAACGAACTCAAAGCTATTTCTCATTTTTTCTCCCATTTGGTGATATGGTAGACGTAGCTTAACCCTTAATAGTCACACTGGGTCCACAGGACCCAAACAAATTATTTTGATGCCGTACAACTTTTTTTTTCCAATAAAACATACATCTTTTGGATGCGTAATCGTTTCATTCTTTCCTTATAAATCGCACCTGAGTTGGATGAAATAAATATACTTTTTGAAAAGTCCACAGAAACCGCTATGTCTATTTCAAAGTACATTGTATCCCGATTGTAAAACCATTTTTTAATTTTTTTAAAAATAATTACAAGGGTTACATCAATTTTTGTAAAAAAAGTCATTTTTTCACGTTTTTTTTGCATAATTTTTTTTGCATATTTAAAATTTAACTTTTTATTTCTAACCAATATCCTTGTATTAAACAAGGTTCAAATTATACCTCACTATCTTTTTTCATATCGCTCAATGCATTATTTAATTATTTATAAGAATTTAAAAACGCCTGGGTCCCATGGACCCAGTATGACTATAACGTGATTCTAGGTAAGTGTGACTACTAAGGGTTAATTAAGGTATTCCTTTCGCGAGCCCGAATATTTAACAATTAACTGATTTTCGTCTACAATGAAATGAAAATACATCCCAGTATAGTCAGATACAAACTGTCCGGCATGTCGGTTACAAGTGTTGAGACCCTGGTCCACATATGTGAATGCAAAAAAGTTAAGGAATCAATAAACAAAAAAGTGGTAGATAATCTGATGGTATGAGTGAATCGCAGTGCAGGGGAAAAGTTGAGGCGATCTTTTCGCGAAACCGAATATTTAACAACCCGACTAGAAATGTTGCTACGGGGCAGACTAGAGCTGCATCTGGCATGATCAGGTAAAAATACATCCTAGTATGTATACCGGTAAAATGTCAATTCACGTTACCGAACTTTTAATGAAACATTACGAGTCTAAACATTGTCTTATTTATACCGCGTTTTATGGACACCACACAGTGGGCACATTTCTATCTAATAATTTATACACTAAATAACTCTAGATGTCTGATATACTAAACTGCTCTACGCGTTAAAAAAATCCTAAAGAATCCGTAAAGACAATATAAACAGGGAGCCACCGAATGTTGAAAGAAAATATTAATGGTAAAACTTGAAAAAATGTGACTAGCATAAGCATTTTCGTAGCAACGACTTCCCAGATAAAATGCAAAAATTTCTTAATCTTCTAAATTCGGGCGAAATTTTAGCCACAATCCGAATTTGCAAAAAAAAAATATACATATATACATATATATGTTAGTGTCCGGACCATACCGAGCCTACGAATTTTTTGAAAATTTTTCACCATGAAACACCAGAGAAAAAAAAGTTTAATGTGTGTAATTTTACGTGCCGTTAGATGGGCAAGACGTTCACACTTCGGGTGATGTAAGTTTTTTTTGCTATTTAGTACCAAGATAGACCATTTCTAACAACGAGTTAACGGAAACGAAACCTTCAATTCAATATTAAACGATCAAGGTTTGATGTAAGATCACGAGTATTGGCTGGCGAATGAAGAGCATTGTTGCCAACCACAATGTCCGCGAAGTTGCCGTATTGCGGCAAGACTTAATATTAAAATGGTGATAATAAATAATCTCGTGACATAAATACAAATAAGCATAATTATAAATGACTCGGAATTTTATTCTGAGTTGTATAAAACATTTACTGGCGCAGTTTATTTTCATAATAATCATCGATAATGTTATACTTTTTCACGTTAATAGTACCACCAATGTTTATCCCATTCACGTAATGAAAATATAAAAATGCACAATTTTGCTCTTTAATTATATATTGTATCAAAAATTAGCATCTACAGAATACATCTATAAATCCCAAGCATTTTTTTGAGGTTCGTTGAAAAAAAATCGTCAACGGTCATTTGACTTGACTGGACCGCTGGTAAAAAAATCCAGCAATGTCCTACAGTGACCAACTTCCGGTCAATGTGGTTTCGAATGCCTGAAACACACTGCCACGAGGAAATACTAGCCCTTGCTACATTTATAAATCTTTGTACTGCCTATGCCTCGAGTCTATGGGTCCGTTTCCGGCTGCATATTAGTCTATATTATTAATCCACACAATAATCCGTATATGATTTGTGCCCAAATAAAGTTTATACCTCCCCCACCCCGCTAGCCGCCTGCCATCCCATTGAAAAACATGACGAGATCGCTAACTGTGCGATCACAAATTACGCAACGCGAATATTTGTTCTACACACGCCATCTAAATGCTACAAAAATCGCCTTCCTCTTCTTTCTCTTCCATCTCTCGTTCTGTCTCTTGTTCTTCCTCCCCTTTGTTGCCCCTATCTCCGTGTCCATCTTCTTTTTTTCCTCGTATGTATACAATCACTGGAAGATAAGGGCTAATGAAAGACACGCAACTGATAGACGTATATTTTTATTATGTATCTCCGATAACAGGAAGCAACACATGAACACACACTATCAAAAAAACCTCGATTTTTTTTCCAAAGTGATTCACAGCAGTTCCTGGGATTTTATAGTGCATACATTTTCGTAGCGTTACGCGTAAACAGGTGCATTGGAATTCGTTTAATTGGATTGATCGAACCCCCCTCCCTTTTAAGGTATTCCTTTCGCGGAGAGCCTTATTTTGTGGGCGCATAAGCAGGGCCCTTCTGAATCATTGGTAAATTACAGTGGCGCTTATAAATAAATAAATTAAATTTCGCACAAATTCAGTAGATTTAGACGATTTTACATTTTCTTTAAAAAGACGCGGTCACGAAAGTTCTTCTGCTAGTCACATTTTCCTAAGTTTGATCGTCGATATTTTCTTGAACCATTCGGTGAACCCCTAATTTCTAGTCGGGCTGTTATGATTGTACGGAATATTAGAATTTTTTACACGCGTTGAGCAGTTTATATCAGGGAACTAGAGTTATTTAGTCTATAAATTATTAAATAGAATTGTGATTTTTAGAGTCGTAATTTTTTGACAAAAGTTCGGTAACTTGATTTTAAAATTTTACCAGTATACTGGGATTCTCATTTTTACTTCATTATAGACGAAAATCAGTTAAATGTTAATTATTCGGGTCCGTGGAAGGTAATACCTTAATTAGAGGCATTCAAAATTCGTTCAATTTTCCAAACCCAAAAGAAAGATTGAGATCGCGTGGAATAGTTGTGTCGTGCTGGAAAACGCCCATATAAGTCCATGCGCACAATGCATTACGTATTCTGGTCTACAATCGCATGACTCGAATCGCTCTCTCAGGTTACCAGTTCATCGAGGGAGGGAAAAATCTCACGTGACGAGATAAAAGACTTCTCGCCTACATGGGTTTTTACTTTCTGATAGCCATACGCTCCGATCGCGCATACCCGTGTACAGATGTGTAAAGGCAAGCACAACGGAGTTATGTTTATGATCGCGTGGTGCAGCGTTGCGCGTCCCTCTCGCGTTTTGAAAGCGCGACACCCGTCGGCTGTGGTGGGGGGAAAGCCGTGACCAGCGGCGGTCGAGCGTCGTGTTGCGCGATCCTTCGTTTCATTAGGTCTCGAGCGCTCGTCCGAGATTATCGTATCGCTGTCGTTCTCGAAGTTTTCTCGCATTCTTTCTCTGGTGAGTACGCGCACGATTGGCACAGATATTGAGTTTTTATCGTATTGATGAATAATGCAATAAATACATTCGAGTTTTTTACGCTATTAGTAGGGAAAACGTTAATGACGTCCCGATACAATTATGAAGCAAAATAACGCTACTTGTTCGGGCTTGGAATTGTTTTTTTACGTTTAATTGAATTTGGGAGAGTAATGAGGAACAATGACGATCGAGCGGTAGAATTTTTTTTGAGCATTTTTCTCGACGTATCGCGTCATGCGTCACTTCGTCTCAGGCTGTCAGACAAAGCGAGACTGCCTCGTATTGTCGTTCTGTACCGTTATACATACGACGATCACCCGTTGGTCGTCGATGTTCTTTGTTTCTTCCTTTTTTTTTCGTGCGAGTTCCTTGACGCCTTTTGCCGTGAAATTTCGTCAGAACTTTCTACCTTCGGTCCCGATGGTTGACTCGTTTTGCCTTGACATTACGTATACATGCCCTACCGTGATTCGAGAATCGGACGCGGGCTGAAATGTACGTAGCGCATGCATCCTCGCATTTGACCGTGGGCCCAGACACGAGATTTGTTTTCTGAATGTTTTGTATCCACATCTACAAATTGTCTTTCCATACTCACAGTTTACGTATGCGCAGGAATGTGGTCGATCGTAATGACAATGTTTTTCGGCAAATTGTCGACATTGGGTTATTGAGAAATCGCTTGATGTTTTTTCTTACACGGATACTTTGTTTTGTTTACGCGAAGGGTGATTTGTTGTGTTTAGGAAACGACGTGTAGTCTTTTTGTCGAACAATTGGACAATTCACACAATTTGTTTAATTACGTTGGTCCTTTGGATTTGATGGTTTTTTTTTTCATTAAATTTCAAACAACAACTTCATATAAATTTAATTTTTAACAATTTTATTTAATATATAGTCAATTTTATATCAAATTAAATTCAATTTTTACAATTTCATTTTATAATAAATCTAATTCAATTTTAAACTCTGCCAATCCTGTGAAAATGATACACCCTTGTGGACAAAAAATATCGATATTTTTTTAAGTGAATATGTTCAATTGCAAGGCCACTCAAAAGTCACTGTGACATATGAGTGCAAGAGATAGCTGAAATTTTCGAACAGAAATTTTTCAGAGATGAATAATGTTTAGCGCAAAAGAAAATCGTCAGGTTCTGCCACAGTCAACTCTGCAGGGTCTGCTGCTTTGTTTTTGCTTGAAAATTCAATCGACTATGAGAAAACTCCGTCCGAAAATTTGTCAGGTTATGTTGCTCTACATGTCTTACATATCCTTGAAGATATCAAGATATTTTAATGACCAAATGAAATTGAAGTTTGCATACTTGAAATGCAATGAAAATAATTCCTTGTAGCTAATCTTTGTTATGAAAGACCCTCGATCATTTTTTAAGGCGCTCATTCAAAGATTGAGAGCTTGAATCCGAAAACAATATTCTGTGAAATAATAAAAGTAAGAAAATATAAATATAAAAAGGAATATTCATTGCACACCAATGATGCAAACTTCAAGACCGTATCACCGAAAGTATGCTTGAAATAGAAGTAGTCTGGAGCTACTACTATTTGGAGCTTGAACCTTGTTTGGCAAATTTGGACAGCAAAAGCAAACTCGACCGCTTTTTAGAATCCTCTTCAGACATCCACAGCTAAAACTTACGGGATAAGACTTCAATCATGAAGAAAGTAAAGAAACAAAAGAGTGAAAAAGAATTTCCTTTGCATTCCAACTACGCAAACTTCGATACTATTATATGGGACAATTTGAACCTGTGTTTTATTTTCATTGATGCAGAACATTATTTACTGTATTCTATTAGTCGACTCTTTAATTTTATTGTTTTGGTTTGATATTTCTTCCTACGCACTTGCGTGAGTTCAATCATCATTTTTTTCCAATTTTGGTAATAATATTAATCAGTGGATTTTATTGAACACGCCTGTGTCTTTACTTTTCATAGTATAGATAGCCAAAAAGTTCTTGCTCGGAATATATTGCACGGGGAATCGTTTGAACGACTACTTGCAAAGATTCGCCAAATGGCGATTCGGATTGAGGCGCTCCGAGGGTAAAATCTCTCAACAAAGCAATCAGTCACGTGATAATTGCGCCAAGAGGCTAACATGTGAGGTGTACGCTTGTGGCGCAGCTCGGGTCAATAGGACACGAAGAATTTTATCAGTAATTTCACAATCATCTATGTCTTTTTTTTACTCTGCGTGTCTTTTGTCCGGGAATTCATTTCAATTAACGATAATTCAAAATTTATACACTTCTTTGTTGGATGTGTCGTTATTCTCCTCCTCCTCCTGAACTCCTGAAACTTTTATACATTGGGGATATGATATTTGTAACTGTGCTTGATTGTTTTTCTCGTTTCATTTGCAGACCGCGGATAAGCAGCCATGAAGACTCTTTTCTTCGTGTTCGTAGCTATTTTGGCTGCTGCCAGCGCCGCCTCGCTGACCGAGCTCTTCGAAGCCGAGTGGGATACCTTCAAGGTAGATTTTCATATTTTTTGTACAGCTCCAGAACAAACGTTTAGCGTTACCCACAAATGGAAGCCTTCAACAGTAGAACACGAAAAAGAAAGCATGTTTTTCGGAAAAATGCCTTCTCACCTGTTGACTTTTCTGTTGATAATAAATTTAACAGGAAAAATAATGTCTATTCGGAACTATTTTCTCGCTTGATAATTTATCCATTTATAATTCTTTGCAATAGGGTAAAAAAGATCCATGCGTGGGAGAACGCAGTCGACGATTTTATCGCATTACCATCATCGATACGTCCGATAACAATGCAATTTGGAACTTGCACTATTCTGGAGAAAAAAATTATCAAAATCTGGATCATTTAACGAAGTTTCTCATGGAGAATCGCGAACAGCAGAAATTTTATCGTCAATGAGCATACTCGATGCGTCAGCAAGAAATAGTAACGGCCGTCAAATTCGCCATTTGTCACAACAAACAATTGTGAATTGTCTGGATTTTATTATTATTATTCCTCGACAGCGATGATAGTCAAGCTTGTTGAAACTTCAAAATTGATTTTTTATCAGACGTATTGACGTGCGAAAAGAATCAGCATCGTTTAACATTCATGGGTCCAGGAAAATATGCTATTATGTACGGCAGGTTTCGGTTAACGGCGACGCGAGGCTGTATCGCGAGTCTCACGGTGAATGTGAACGTGCGCTTCCACGCACACGTGACGTAAAGCGCGATAGCTCCGACTCGCTACATGACTCATATCTTTGTCATGCTCGTATCTTCATTTTCACAAAGCATACTATGGGATCGGTGTACGTACCAGTGATACTCAATATGCACTTGTTTGGAAGCGGAAACGTTGGTCACTGCTTGTTCACTGTGTTTATGCCGCGTACGAGTGAACTGAGCACACGAAGAAAAAACAAACCCATAGCGCCTTTTTAGTGAAAAGCGCAATGCGTCGTTTTCGATCTTTCTCTCAATTCGACGCTGTCTGCTCTATTTGCTCACTTGAAAAGAATCAATGGAGTGACATTTTTGTTCATTCAAAAATATCTCAATTAGAAAAAAAAACGATACAATTGCAGATGATAAACATTAAAATAGGAAATCTAATAAAATAAAATACAAAATAGAATAACGTAAAATATTAAGCGCAGTAACATAAGAATCGTAACAGTAAATATTAATTTCTTATTTCATTGATAACTGCAAACAGCTCTTTTTTATATTAATTTTATCGAATTGATCCATTAAAGGGTTAAACTACTGTGACAATCCAAAAAACAGCGTTATTAAAAAAATATATTTTGAAGCCTTAAGATGATTTTTCAATCATCTGATTGGAAAATCGTTTGGACATTTATTTGTATGTACATTAACAAAGTTGTGTCCAAAATTTCATTTGAATGATATTAATAATTCAAGAAGTTATGAACAATCTCGTGAAGGACCATAGAACGTAAGGGGCTCGACGGTGTACTTGATTTTCATCATGGTTGATTTAAAACAAAACAGTAAACGAGTTTTTTTTTAAATAGATAATATTGGTTAAGGCTCGACCGAGTATTTTTTCGTTATTATGTTTCATTCATAAAAAAAATCTTTGAAACGTTTGTTTTTGATTTCTCGAGGAAAAGTGACAGCATTACTGTTAATAACTAATGAAAAAAAATCTTAAGAAAGAAAACGTCGGTCAAAACTAAACTACTAATACATTGAATAAGTACCAAATTTTAAGTTAATCCGTTCATTCGATGTCGGGAAAAATCATAGGGAAAAACATAGCTTTGAGAAAAACGCGTTTGTAGCTTTACTAGCAGTTCTATCGTAATCATAAGTGTACCTTCATTCTGCGATTCCTGCACCACATGTTGGACGTTTCTCTTCAATTCAGTTGCCTCAAGCGACGAACGAGTGTTTCATTTCTTTCACAGTAGCCCAAACCCCTTAATTTAGCTGTTTTATCAATTCGATGTCCAAAATAAACAGGAATATTTTCCCCACTAACAAATGATATTTTCTCTATCCGCGCATACATATCGAATTAAATTACTCCGTGAAAAACAAGTCAATTTTCGAGCCGCCGTATCATAGAGACGAACGACGCATAAAAATGATATCTTTGTTCTCCTCCTCCGCTTATCGAATTGCTGACCCAATGCTCAACTTTCGTTAGCAGCGTTAATCGCGAAAAAAGTTTGCTCACGCGTTCGACCACCCGAATGAATTTCGTAATTTAAACAGAAACGATCGAATGTATCGTACTGCGCATTAAAGTGGCGTTCCGTAGCTCGTTGGGTACGCGCATACTTGTAATATCGAAACTTGATAACTTTCCAAAAGTTTGCCGATTGATCTGCTGTTTATTAAAGAACGATTTTTAACGAAAACTGATAATTATCTATATTTGGTGTGTAACATTTTCCGACTGCTTTCAAAAATATGAATTCGACAGAATTTATTGAAATTCATGGTAGGTGGACAGTCCGATGTCTATTTGTCAAATTTGAAGGAACTTTACCGCTTCCAACTGATTGATTTTGACTGTTGAATGCTGACCAAATTCTTTTTTTTTGGCGACTCTATTTTCTCTACAGCCACACGATGATTCGTGCAGCTGTATTAATGATCGCTTGACTTTTATCTTTTTGACTAACATTCTCTGACTCAATCGCTGTGCTCTCTGTTGCTCAGCGAATTACGTATCGCGTTGCCAAAGCACACGAACAGACCACGTTATCGCGCTCGCTCGAATTTCGCGCCGACACGTGCACTTGCGCACTCAGTGACGAAACAGGATGACTCTACGAACACCTCTTTTTTTCCAGGCCGAGCACAATAAAAAATACGAGAATACGATAGAGGAGGCGTTCAGGATGAAGATTTTCGTGGAGAACAGACATAAGATCGCCCAGCACAATCGCAAATACGCGAACGGTGATGTTTCGTTCAAGCTCAAGGTCAACAAATACACTGACATGGTGAGTACATTGTTTCCTCGAATCAATTAATCACTCCGTGCAGAGTGATTATGGATAATCGGGAGGAAAAAATTCTGTCTCTCCGTGTTTCGTGCGATGAATGTAATTATTGAAGCCGTCGCCCAGTCCATACGCAAAATCTCTCGATGTCCGGATGGCCTCCGTGAGATGATAAATTTAAAGGTTTGCTCCTCTTTCTCCCACCTCTTGGAGAAGATCGTATGAGAAACCACCAATCCGCGATTTTGAACGTCTTTACGTTAATGCTCTACATTGCGATTGGTGTCTGAAAAACAGAGGGAAATGCATCTTTTAAATACGAGAAAATGTTAATAATTGCTTTCATGATCCCGAATATTTAACAATTAACTGATTTTCGTTTATAATAATGTCAAAAATACATCCCGGTATACTGATAAAATTTCAAGCCAAGTTACGAAACTTTTAACGAAAAAATACGACCCTAAAAATCGTTTCAATTTGGACTAGAATTCTATTTAATAATTTATACACTAAATAACTCTGGATGCCTGATATCAACTGCTCACCGAGTGTAAAAAATTCTAAGGATTCCTTAACGACAATAAAAACAGGGGGTCACCGAATGTTTCAAGAAAATATTCATGTGAAGCTTAGACAAATGTGACTACCAGAAGAATTTTCGTCGCAGCGACTTTTCAGGGAAGCTGTAAAAAGGTCTAAGCTTACTAAATTTGCACGACATTTTTTATTCCTGTTTATCGTTCGGTACAATAATTGATTGTGACTTATTACTATTGAACGCCAATGTAACTTACCTTAATTAATGACCCAGATGGGTCCTGCCTCCACAAAATACGGCCCTTCGCGAAAGGAATATCTTAATAAATAGTGAGATTTGGAAAAAAACAGCAGAACTTCTGGAAGTTATATTTCATGACGTTTTTTTTTGGCCGTGCACATGAAATAGTCCAAGTTACTCCAGTTGAATATCACGGACAATTTCTATGGCGCGAAAGATTGGAATATATAGTGTTGAAGTTTGCATCGTTGGAACGAAACGAGAGTTCTATCTATCGTATATTTTAATTTCCTTTAATTAATTATCATAAAGCATCTTTTCTTGCACATTTACATTATAAATCTCTAACGAAGTACGCTCAAAATGATCGAGGGATTTTTGTAGGAAAAACTGGTCAAAAGAAATTTAAAAAATGGAGAACTGACAATTTTCATTGCATTCCAACGATGCAAACTTCAAACTCGTTGGAAGGTTGCATTGCAGTTCAAGCAGGGTGATAAAGAAAGTATGTAGCTTGACACCCTGAAATGTGAGTAGCGAATGGGCGGTACACGGCGATCTCCGATGGCAAGTAGCGATGGCATGGGGTCAGTACTTGGAAGCGTGACCGCTTGCGCCCCCACTACCGAGCGAAAGATAGTTTCTCTGAGTTCCCCATGGTGAACAAAACCAAAACGCAGCGACAGTGTAATGGTCCGTATCGTGACGAATGTTTTCCAGTTTCCCTGTACCCTTGTGCAAATTCAGCAGTGTACAAGAAAACGTGTGGTGGTGGGCAACACTGCGGGCGTCTCTCAGCGACCGAAACGTTGTGAATTAAAAAAAAATTAGATATTTACTGCGCGACCTGATGTTCGATCTTGTGAATCTGTTTGATTAGCTACATCATGACTTCGTCCGTACTCTGAACGGCTTCAAGAAGCCTTCGGGCAAACTCCTGGGATCGGTGAGAAAAGCGCTTGGTGCAAACTTCATCGCGCCTGCAAACGTCGAGCTTCCGTCGTCGGTCGACTGGAGGAAGAGCGGTGCCGTAACGCCCGTTAAAGATCAGGGTCATTGCGGTTCCTGCTGGGCTTTCTCGGCCGTGAGTATCACACACGACACGTGTCTCAATTTATTCGTCACAAAGCATCAATTGATTCCTCGTCGCGACCCGCATCTTTTTCGTCACGTTGTAAACGATCGAGACGATTCAAGGAAACAAACGAAACTTATGCCACACGAGGATGAAACGGCCATTGAACTGTCCACGATGTGAACGCTTTCAGACTGGCGCATTGGAGGCTCAACACTTCCGACACACCGGTGTACTGGTTTCACTCAGCGAACAAAACCTCGTCGACTGTTCTGGCAAATACGGCAACAATGGCTGCGAGGGAGGCATGATGGATCGAGCCTTCAGTTACATCAAAGATAACAAGGGCCTGGATACTGAAAAGTCATATCCTTACGAAGCCGAGGATGACAAGTGCAGGTACGTTACTCCTTACTGATGAGCGAAAGCACCTTTGATACTTAGACTTTCGACTTGTCCACCAACCTTAAGAAGTCTCGAACCCAAGTCTGGGAGTTCAAGTCCTACAGTCGCCGGAGATAGAATATTCACGAAAGTATGCTTTGCTACTTTTCGTGGGTCAGCTACGTTGAGGGGTTAGGCTACTGCGACGACCCGAAAATCGGGGGTGCTAAAAAATTGAAGGATTAAGTGAGCTGATTCAAAAATCATTTGGACATTTATTTGTATGTATATTAACACAGTTGTGTACCAAATTTCATTTTAAAATATTAATAATTGAAGAAGTTATAAACAATCTTGTGAAGGACCTTCGAACGTGAGGGGTTCAAAGGTGTACTTGATTTTGGCCACCCGGTTGATCTGAAACAATAAAACGAGGCTTTTTTCTTAAAATAGATAATATTGGCTAAGACTTGACCGAGCTTTCTTTGTTGGCGACTTTTAATCATCAAAAAAAAAAACTGGAATTCGAATTTTTTTAGAAAGAATGACATTATTGTGAATAATTAATGGAATAAAAATTTAAAAAGAAAAACGGCGATCAAGACTAAACTACTATTACACTGCATAAGTGTAGAAAATTTCAGGTCAATCGGTTGATTAGATGGCGAGAAATCGTGTACGCCGATTTGCAAAACAGTTTCGAGAAAAACGCCTTTAAAGTTGTACTAGCAGTCCTATTGTTGTAATCATAAGTTTACGTTCAATCTGCGATTCCTGCACTATATGTTGGACCTTCCTCTTCAATTTGAGTTGCCTCAAGCGACTATCGATTTTTTTAAATTTTCACCGTCGCCTAACCCCTTAACGGGTTTCTTCCGATTTTTCATCTCTTCATTATATTCACTTCACTTATATTTGGCCACGATTTTAACACACTGGGTCAATTTGACCCGTATAGTACTTCATCCACCTGCCATGAAAAACGCTTCGGTCGTTTTTCATTGAAAAAAATCAGAGATAAACTTTAAATATTTCTTAATACGTCTGCATAATGGAATTTGAGAAAGTATAAAGTTGAATTGTTGTATAAAATTATTGAAAACTTTCAATTCTGGAAAAGTGTGCATGTTATTTCAAATTCGTCCGGGTCAAAATGACCCAGGGTGCCAACGTACGGTTAAAGGGTATATCGTAAGAAATCAGGAAGAATATCTATCGTACATTATTTATTGGTACTTGGGCGATAGGCATTTTTTAGATTAATTTGACATTAAATTATTCATGTGCATGTGCGTTGTTCAGGCCTCTGTCGAAAACACACGTCCCCATTGACTGCGTGATAACTGCCCCATGGGTTGAGAGATCTGAAAAATCCAGAAATAATTTTGCTAAATAATGCTATTGTTATAGTCTGTCGAGCTGAATTCTTAATTTAAACAAAAACACAAGTTACTACATTTTGAAGCCAAACTTTTTTTTCATCTTAAATTTCGCACTTTAAATGTCTATAAACAATATTTTTAAACGGCCCTAGCGACTGTAGAACACCTACTTCCGACGACGAAACAAAAATAGCCTTAATGATTCTTATAAAATGTCTATCACGCGCCCGGCCACATTTACCTTCGGAACCTCGTCCCTAATTGCGGTTGCGAAATAATTTTTTTTTATAGCGAATCATAATAAACAAAAGAAAATAGTTTTTCAATGCTCGAGGTACGTGACCCCTTAAGGATCATGCATTCGAATTCAAAGATGTAGAAAATATAAAAAAAAAGGTTGACTATGTCCACCAAGTAGCGAGAGCACGCACAAGAAAAAAATCCCAATCGGAAAATGTACGTCATGATTTCCCCTCCTTGTTCGAACTTTCTCAGCGTCTCCGGAAGAGACCGCAATCGGCATCGATTATTACCTCGTCGAGGCCAGTAAACAAAGCCAAAACAAGCGGGAAACGAATGTGGTGTCCTTGGGAGTATTCCATTCGGTCTCGATTGATAAGAAAAATCCACGTGACGGTTGAACAGGCAAGCAGTTGCGCGAATGCGATTACTAATAAAATTTAAAATGACGCAGGTACAATCCCAGAACCAGCGGTGCCGAGGATGTCGGTTTCGTCGACATCCCGGAAGGTGACGAGGACAAACTGAAAGCAGCCGTGGCCACGGTCGGTCCGGTCGCCGTCGCGATCGACGCCTCTCAGCAAAGCTTTCAATTTTACGCCGAGGGCGTTTACAACGAGACCGAGTGTTCGACCACGGAATTGGATCACGGTGTCTTGGTGGTTGGATACGGGACCGATGAGAACGGCGTCGATTATTGGCTCGTGAAGAACAGCTGGGGCGACAGCTGGGGTCTCAAGGGATACATAAAAATGTCGCGCAACCAGGATAACCAGTGTGGTATCGCCAGTTCCGCGAGTTATCCACTCGTCTAGACCTCTTTCTTTCTCTCTCTCTCTCCCTGTCTCTCTCTCTGACATCCGGTTCCGCCGCCACGAGGCCGAGATGGCGGCTAGCCGAGGGGGTCCTCGCGACTAGTGTAGATATAAGTACATAAAGAAAAAGAACATGTCACTACCTCGGATAGAGTAGGTGACCCCACGGAGGTTGGAGGACGTTCATCAAATCTTCATTGCGTTAGAATATTATCTTTATGGCCTTGTAACTGTCGGCAGTCTGAGCCCAAACGGGCCTAAGCAGTTCTACGAACCGAACGAAGCGGACACGTTGACGGAACTTTGGCTGCTGCGACCTCCAATTGACATTCTGACACAGCATGTACTTTAACCTCCTTTTACCTTTCGCACGCCTTAGCGCATTGTTTACATTATATATTTTTTTAATCCCCACTTGATGCCTGGATTTCATGCCTTTTTTAAAAGAGAAATATAAAGTTTCGTTCATCGTACGCTACGAGGTCGGACGTTTCTTTTTTCCTTCCACGTTAAGGCCGCGTACGATCTTACGTGTCAAGCAGCGTTGGTCAATACACGGTTAGGTGCCAGCCGTGTACTGGTGCGCGCTCACTACTGAGCGGCGGCGGCGGGGGGGGGGGGGGGGGTA
The DNA here is from genome assembly GCA_944452715.1 of Ophion slaviceki. NCBI lineage: Eukaryota > Metazoa > Arthropoda > Insecta > Hymenoptera > Ichneumonidae > Ophion > Ophion slaviceki. The sequence goes on along the minus strand of OX101785.1, from coordinate 50,485,877 downwards.
ATAAGTTGCGAACGGTAACGCAACTAAAAGGAAGGTGAAATATAGCTGTTGGTGTCGGCACAGCTTTTTCAGTTTCCCTCTGCCCTCGTGTAAGTGCGATAGCGCAGCATATTGGGCAACGAGTGGATGGTAACACTCCGAAGGGCTCTCAGAAATTGGAAATAGTGAAATGACAAGTGCGCGGTAAAAGTAAATGGGGTGGCATCGTGACGGTCTCAACGGTACATGGAGGGACTTAAAAATGTATTTCGTTTTTAACCTTCCGTTGATACGCTCAGTCATTTTGACCCGAATGCACTTTAAACTAAATACTCACTTAACCAAAATTTCTCATTTTCATACATTTTTTACGATTTAAGGCGTCTGGCCGCTCGGAGAATGGGTATATATTTTTATAAATCCATTCACTCGAAAGTATAAAATAAAATATTTGTTATTTTTTAACACAAGGTAAGAAACGGCTTTAAGAATGCCACAAATAAAGTTCACTAGAAAATATTAAAAAATGGCGGCGCTGCAGAAATTGCGGCGAAGGTCCTCCGCACGACGCGCGCGTATGTTGCTGCAGGTAAAAAGGTCATGTTGCACCCGAAAAAAATAGCTTATTCGTGAATAGTGTCTTTACAATGTAGTGTAGCGATATTTTTTCTCGACCATTAGGGAAACTGGTGAGCCGACGAAAAAAAAATTACATTTTTCACCGAAATTTTACGAGAAAAAACGTCAATAAAAAAAAACCAATCAAGTAATCGCAGAAATCCTACGTCACCTTCTAGATAATGTCTCTAAAAGTATTGTGTACAAATTTTACCCCAATCGGACCGATAGTTTACGAGATTTTCTTGACACCATTTCGAAAAATGTTGTTTCGAGATAAACGAGACAATTTTGCGATTTTCAATACCAACTACGGCTTAAATTGTTGAAATTGTGAAAAGATGAAGAAAAAAAATTTACGGTGGCCAGGCGCCTTAATTTCATATTTTCCGAATTTCGATTATGCAAACATACTGATGAGCGTCGAAAGTTTATTCACAATGATTTTCAATTAAAAAAAAACGACCGACGAAACCGTCGTTCAAGGCTTACACCTAGTTAACATTTTTGAAAATATCGATTTTTGGTTTCCTGGATTCTCAAAATATAACATTTAAAAAAAGTCTTGTCTGGAGATTTCAAGCCAGGCCGTTGAAAATTGAGAGAGTTATGGGTGCTTATAGGTAGGTTCCGCGAACCGGCGAACTTTAAGGCGTTTTCTTAAAATGACTTTTTCAAAATCGGTGACCACGATATCTCCAAAATCACTGCACCGATCAACTCCAAATTTTACAAGCTACTTTTATACATCAAAAAGCAGTGCTCGAAGACATTTTTTTCCATGCATCGTTTTTTTTATCAACGAAATTAAGGCGTTTTTCACAGAAAATCGATACTTTTACTTTGACTACGGCCATTTCTTCAAAAATCAAAATTTCATTGATTCCTTCGTCTAAGCATTAGATCATTTTATGCAAAAACTCAATGCATTTGATTTTTTTAAATTACGGATGATTTGTTTCCGAGCAGCAGTGGTCATTGCGAAGGCTGTTCTTCAAACAGCGGTCTGCACAAACCATTGTATCTACCACATTTGTAAATATTTTCCAATACAAAAATTGTAAAAGATGCTTAAAACCAAACTCTTTAGTGTTAAAATTTTAAAAAATTGAAAACACGCACACTTCATTTAAAAAAAATCACGAAAATGCCTCCTTCCGGCCACGTGTTGTCGGAAAATCGTGACCAGAGATACGTGTATCAACAGGATGGTTAAGGAGGAAGATACTTTAGGCGAGGAAAAACGTGCTGATTTTCATGTTTTTTTTAAGAAAAAAATTTCTTCATTTTTGTGACGTAGGGTATGTTGTATTATTACTTTTGACTATTACATGATATTTTTTTAATTAATCTTCAAAAATGGTGACGGTATGGCACGCTCTTCTAAACTCATTGTCAAAACGTGTGACGTATAGCTTAAAAACTAATCGACCAATACTGATAGAATTTGATATAAATCTTTCAAACCTTAATGTCTAAAAAATGATTCTAAATGCTGTAAATTTTTTTTTTAAGTATTTTTCATTGCAAAATGTAGCTATTTTTTATTTAGAATATTCGATCTTTTTATTTCAAAGTGTACCATTTAATCGATTATCAAAATTTCTCAGTTCATATTTGCCTATGAGTGTTAATGGAAGAAAAATCTCCATTGGTTTTTTTTCAGATTAATCCTTCCGACGTTACGTGTCACGTCGTCTGACAACATCCGCCTCAACCCGTTTAGACTATCGTGCCATATCTCCGCCATTTTTAAAGATCAATGAAAAAATACCATCCAACAGCCAAAGATAGCCAATCAAACCCTAAGTCGCGAAAATAGGAAAACGTTTCTTTAAAAAAAAAATGAAAATCAATTTTTTTCTTGCCTTAAATCTCCCCCCTTAAATTGGCACTTAGGAGTATGGCAAATGTACGATTGTTCGACATCGTTGCAAGTGGGTTGTCGTTCATCGATGCGCCATTTGGACGTGGGCTTCGGCGGAGAAAAGAAGCAGGAGGCTCAAATTCTTGTTTAACTTATTCACTTTATTTTGATGATTTTCTTTTCTTCTTCCCTTTCTCTCTCTCTCTCTCTCTCTCTCTCTCTCTCTCTCGCTCTTTCCCCCCTCTCTGTCTTCCTCTCATTAATCTCTTCGATATAAAATTTGTGTCTAACGATGCCACGCGCAGCGAACAATCTCATCCGGATGAAAAATCGTTAACCGTTTAACACGTTCGTTCCGTCATTATTATTTACACGACTAGGTCTCTAAGGCCGTAGACGTTGAACTCGTATTATTCTTTTAGGTTTGCATGTTCTTCCCACTCTTTTTTTTCTCGTGTTCTCTCCACTCTTCGACGTATCCATGAACATCATAGTTGTGCGCCGAGTACGAATTCTTCGATAATGCGACTGTCGTCATGTGTTATCCCCCGAAAATTGGCTGTTACGTTTACTTTTTTTGTTCTTTAAATGCAAGGAAACGAGCGCGGGCGTGTCTATTTATGTCGTTGCCTCGGTTCGCCTGTGTCCGATTGTAAAATCTCGGCTACAGATTTTCCGATTTGATAACGGAAAACAATTTTATAAAATCGGAAAACTCGAGTTTGGTATTCGTCGACGGACTCGTAAGGGATTCGGTTTTTTTTAATGCTTGTCCTCGTGTTTTGTTTACAACTCATCTCGAGCTTGATCGACCATTCGGCTTGTCTCGAGCTCTCGACGCGACAATTTGGAATGAAGAGCTTGTCGCATAAATCTCCGATAGCCGCGGGAATCGATACTTTTTTACTTGCGCGTTCATCGTTCGTGTATCTCGTCCTGGAACCGTGAATTCACGGCAAATACGAGCTCTCCCTCCAGCATCTCTCAACAAAAAAAAAGAATGATATTCTTCAGTATTAACAAACTCTGCAGAGCCAAACGACCTGACGGTGTACGCGCGCTCTGCGTCTTTAACGCCTATTTTTTACTCGTTCTTTCATAACATTGAGACTTTTGTCTTTGTCGAGTTTTTAGACCCTCGGTGGGGTGCCTTTTTTAAATTCACTCATCAAATTTCCCTCGCCCCCTCTCCCGCTCTCCCTAACAGACGCGCTCTTATTTCCTATGTCTGTTCCTCGGACAGCGGAAAATCGATGGACAAACAAATTTTAAGGGCACTCTCTTCGCTCACAAAGAGGCCATGTTTTACGCTCCGATATATCGTTTCTGGTGAGAAACCGTATTGAGGAAAACTTGTTATCAATTTCTTCCTTCGCGACCGATTTTCAATTTACGCGAAGTTTTTGCAAAAACATATTCAACTCTGTATTCCATTGTGATTCTCTCCCTTACTCTTGCTCTCTCTCTCTCTCTCTCTCTCTCTCTCTCTCTCTCTCTCTCTCTCTCTCTCTCTCTCTCTCTCTCTCTCTCTCTCTCTCTCAGGCTTCCGATTAAAGATGAAATCGCGTTATTAACGTGATATGACGAGTGTACAGGAATACGACTTCCGGTTGGCAATGAATTTGCACCCGGCAAGCGATCGAGGAGAGGCGGACATACGTAGGATGAACGGAACGCCGAGAGGATGTTTCGGCCCGTCGAGCGGAAGTAAATGTTCCGCAGACTATTTTTTTCTTAATACGGATAACAAAAATTTGGGAGATTGAATGTCTCCAGCCAGAGGGACGTAGGGGGTCCGCGGTAAATATTACTGAACAGCATTTTCTTCGTTTTTCTAATAACCCCTTTAATTTGAGGACTTCTTCCCGTGACGAAAGATCCCGTGTATCAAAATAAGCAAATGTTGCTATCACGGATCATGTCCGTGAAGGCGAAAAAAATTAAACGTGAAATTACTGAATCGATTGACTTTCGGAAAGCGAGCTTCGGATGGAAAAAAGACAATGTTCGGCCGTCGAAAATGTCAGTCGTAATTTCTGTCACAAGCTTCCGAAGGATAAAAAACCGTCGGAACGCGGAAAAGAGAAAGAGCATCCGAGGGATGCACAATGGATTTACAAAGAGCAACTTATCACGTTCGAGAGTGGCTCCTCGAAAAAGCGTAAGATATCGCAATTTTTCTCGTTACGCGTTACCCGCGTGCATATTCGGTACCGCGTGAAAAAACATATAATATACGGTACGTATGATCAAGCGCGCATGGCGGGGGTGAACGTCCGAAAGAAAATGTTTTCCCGTGATTGACTCGTGATCGAGTGTGAAATGAGCGTTTTCTAATCAAGAACAGATTACGTTGATTCGGGCAAATGAAACTAAAAAGGATCGTTGATAATCGATGTACGATATAACATCTGGGCGGTGACAGTTCCCTCTTATCGTGCTTGCCGAGAGGGTAACGAAGCAATCGCTATACGTTTCGAGCACCACTCGCAAAGGTCGTTCTTCCCTCTCTTCTTCTCTCTTTTTATCTCCTCCACTTATCGATTTAATGATTGACGTCGACGGGCACGAAAAAGGCGCTCGGGACTTTGATCACTCACGAGAAAGACATACATTGTGTAGATATCTGTCCCTCTCGTTTTTCTATCTTGTTTTCATCTTCTCCCCTCTTCACCCTCGATATTATATTCCCCGTGTCGCTCGTCGTCTCATCGTTCGCTTTCTTTCCCTCTCTCTCTCCTCCGCGTCGCTGCGGGCGGGGACGAGAAAAAGAGAAGAAAAAAACTGACTAACGTTGCTCTCTACTGGTGTATCGCCGCGGCTACTGATTGTGGGGCAGTATGATGGTCTGTTGAGCACCAGGAGGCGGCTGAGGCGGCAGATACTGCATGTGCTGCGGCGCCATCGGTATATGAGGCGGTATTATCGGGCACATTATCGGATAACTCGGCGCGTGTCCTTGGGGTGGAGGCTGTGGATACGAAGGTTGCGGTGTACCCGGTGGATTGTAAGCACCCGGTGTATGCTGCTGATTCTGATTCGCTGGTGAGGGCGCCTGACTCGGCTGCTGCTGGCCGACGTGGGGATGCGGATGACCGTGCGGTCCCATGTACTGAATACCAGGATTCTGGGGACCCTGGGATTCGTGATGATGGTGATACGGCGATGCCATATGCGGCGGTGGCGGCGGCGCCTGTACCATTCGGACCATTTGCTGATACGCCGGTTGGCCTGGATAAGGCACCTGGAACGGTGGATGCAACGGCGCCGGCGCCAACAGCGGCTGACCCGTCGCCGCTGCAACTTGCATCTGCGAGGCTATGTCCGGGCCTCGATGTTGCATCATTGGCACTGGAACAACCGCAAGCGATTCTACATGAAGCGGTCTATTCTTCCTGCTCGGTTATTTTCATGCGGGTGTGTGTATGTGTCGATGAGTACGTGGAAGGACCACGGTTTTTTTTTGGTTTCGCGACGCATTGGTCCAACAGAAAGACACTTTTATTTTCTCTTAGAGGAAACTTCGTTAAGAAGACGAAGGGTGAAAAGATTTCGATACCAGAGTACGTAGGCTTTTCGGATATCGGAATTGGCACATCTAGAGAACAATGCTCGCGTGAAAAAGACCGACAAAGACGTGAAAAAATTCATCAACGTTTCGTGTTCTTGAGAATCTTGATGGCCATACAGAAATATGCAAATCGCACACAACTTCGTTATGAAGACGAAGAGTGGAGAGATTTCGATGCTAGAGTATGTAGGATTTTACCGGTACCGGAAGTGACACATTTCCAGAACAATACTCGCGTGAAAAAGACCGGTAAAGACGTGAAAAAGTTCAGCAAAGTTTCGTGTTCTTAAGGGACAACACCACTGTGACGGCTTCAAAAAATCGATTTTTTGAAAACCATCTAGAAAAATCTAAAATACATTTAAGATTAAGATGCCGTTGGACCCAGGTCGAAAAAATAATTATTTTCGGAGATATTGAATATTTTGTGGAGCGGTGCAGCGCTCCGTGACGCTCGGGGTCCCGCGCAGCTGCGCGCCTCAGGGTCGGCAGGTATACCGGGATATATAAATTTGAGCAGAGACGATTTGCTGCAGCGTTGTTTGGGCGGCTTCACGCAAAACAACAGCGAAAGCTACAACAAATCAGTTTGGGCAATAGCCCCCAAGTGTCAGTCCGGGAGCAAAAAAATCGTCGATATCGCGGTATTATTATTCAATGATGGCCTGAGAAGCCTCATGAAAGTTTTGGAGACGTTGGGGATAACTATTGGCCCAAATTGTTTCAATTTTTGCGTTGAAACCGACGCAGCGCGGATCGAGCTGGCGGAGCGCTCGCTCACAGACGCTGCAAAAGAGGCAAGAAGAGCCTCTACAAGTTCGAGAAAAGATGCTAGGGACAATGATTTGCTTCTTGAAGGCCAGATATATGGTGCCGGCATCGCTGATTAAAGGTAAAATTTTTTTTTTCCAATTTATCGCATAAATTAGCAAACCTAAAACTTTGAACGCGTTTTTCTCAAAACCACTTTTTTGAGTGCGGCACGCAGCAGAACTCGAGCAATTTTTATCCGATCGACTTCAAATTTGGACTGCATCAATAAAACTAGATTATCTAAAGAAGTACATAGGATTTTTTCGATATCTCAATAATGAAAAAAGTTATAGTCTATTTTCGACGAGAAATTATGCTCGAAAATCGTCCTTTAATTTCAAAAGCGTGCCTATTTTTTAAAAATCAATATTTTTTCAAATCCCTATGTACTTCTCTTCAAAATATCATATTATTAACGAAAACACTCGGTATTTTTTTCAGATCGACTTTGAAGAGAGTTCTGCTGCGTGCCGCGAACCACTGCAGAGGTACCTGACGCGGGAGCTTCCCCAGCGTCACCATGGGGCGTGAAAAATTTGAATTTTTTTTTTATATATCTTCAATAAACAACGAAAAAAAAAAACAAATTTTTTTTTCGAATATCTCTTTTTTTCCCACAAATAAAAATTCTTGAAAAATGGCAAAAAAACAGGGGGTCACAGTGGTGTTGTGCTTTAAGGATCTTGACGACCGTACGGAAATGTGCAAATTACAAACATCAGCGCACGTTCGATTTTTCTTAGAGGAAACTTCGTTATTAAGACGAAGGACGGAGAGATGTCGATGCAGTATGTAGAATTTTTCCGATACCAGAAGTTGGTACATCGGGAGAACAATGTTCGCGTGAAAACGCCCGGCAAAGGCGTGAAAAATTTCATGAAAGCTCGTGTTTTTTTAAATATTGATGACCGTACGTAGATTTGCAAGTTGCAAACAACAGGGCACGTTCGTTTAGAGGAAATCTGTTAAGAGAAACTTCGTTATGAAGACGAATGATGGAGACATTTCCATGCTAGAGTATGGCGTTGAAGTTTGCATCGTTGGAATGCAATGATGCTCGAGTAGGTAGGATATTTCGAATATAATATTCTTTCTCGTGGAGAAAGCGAGAAAACTGTATCTCTCAGTTTTGCGGTTCTGTTTTCGGCTTCAATAACGTTTCGACCATATAATTTTCTTCACGACTTCTGTTTTTTTGTGTCGACGAAACCATGCACAGTGATTGAAAATTTCGGCGAAAGTTCATGCGATTAGATCGTTGCTCTTGTGTGTGGAGTATACGATTGGTGGTTGAATGTTGGATAAAATAAGTAGTAATGCTTGTAATAACGATCGACGGTTGCTACGATACCTAGATACTGACCCTTCCGGAGCCTGGTCATGGGCTGGCCCTGCGGTTGCGAGAAGGGCCCGGGCGGCTGATTCGTCACTACGTAAGCGGGCATAACGACCGTTGTTGGCATCGCGGCAGTGGAATACTGCGGCGTCTGGGGCGTGTGAGGCCTGCTCGGTGTCGGAGTGCTTGGCGAACGCTTTTGAAAATATAATACATATATGAATATACATATGTGTATATTAGCGTGTTGAAAACATAAAATGTTCAACTCTTCTAAAGAGCAAGTTTGCTCTTTACGTTCAAACTTGAATAACTGAACAGCTAATTAATATTTACTATATCCGGTTAGAGATTTTGAACGCTGATCTTTGCAGCTTTAAAAAGCTTTTTTGTTAAGTCATTGAAGTTTAAACATAAAGAACGAATTACCCGTGTAAGTCAAATGGGGTAAAAGTCATTGAGTTAGAGACCAGCCTAGAGTTAAAGACCTAAAATTTGGCATGATCTTTTTCATTGTTTGCAACCGTAAGAATTGATTGGCTTTTTACACGCACACATAGGGTGCGTTCGACTTGGGCGTTTACACGCTTTCAGCATTTGTGAGCATCGCTCATGAAGTTCAATTCGGGCCTGTGCGCGCTTACAGAAGCATTAAGGCAGGATTCTACTTTAAAACTTTGAAAAAAAAAATTTTTTTTTTTTTACATTTTTCGAAAGTAAATATGTTCAAGAATGTTCGGTCAAAATTTTATAAAGTTCCAAGCAGTCTAACTATCCTTTTTCGCCTTTCGAACGCACCTACCTGAGCGCGCTATTGTGACTCACCAAAACTTTAAACGCGTTTTTCTCGAAACGACATTTTCAAGTACCGTGGTCGTGATAACTCAAAAAGTACTGAACCGATCCTTATGAAATTTGGAACACATATTCTATATGTGTGTACCAACCGACCTAACTACAATCAACTTAAAATTTTGATTAGAACTATTTTTTTATTGCAAAAAAAGACCCAAAAAAAACGCATTTTTTTCGTATTTTAGCCGCCATTTTGTTAATTTTGCACGTATATAAAATATTCTAGTTAGGTCGGTTCCTGAAGACATACTGAACATGAAACTATTTGATTTTTTTGTTTCAGACCATCCGTCGGGAAGATTTCACGACCACGGCAACGGTACCTGCTTTTCGAGGCGTTGGCTTTAAACATATTTTACGTGTACAAAAAATGAATAAAATACATTTAAAATTTTTTTTTTATGTACTTAAAGAGTGTATTTATTGAACAGTTTAAACCCCATATCGATATCTTTAATAGTATTCTCAGAAAAAAATGACGAAAATAGCGTTTTTTTCATGGTTTCAAAGTAGAATCCTGTCTTAATGACCCCATTGCCGCTGTCATATTGTGCTCACAAACGCTTCCGCCAGCGAGGTAGGGCAGCAAAAGCGTGAGTGTCAAAAGCGCGCTTATTTTCGAAACGAACTCAAGGTAAGCACAACGAACACGATGATTTCCCAGGTAGCAATTTCCAAATAGTTGGCCAGAATTTGTCTAAATGGGTACCAAATGTCCGCTTGGAAGTTACCTACAAGTTTATCATGTGTCCAACGCACGACAGTTATCTTTTTGGATGGTCAACTCGAAGATTAACTCCGGGCGGACATTTGGTACACTTTTAGCCAACTGCTGGACAGCTTATTGAAAATTGCTACTTGGCTTACCAGTTCTTTGTGAGAAATTATGAAAATGGCGGCAACAGCTTCACGCGAACTGTTTTTAGTTCATTTGGGAAACCCTATTTCTAATAATGTAACCTCTTCAACATGGTTCTGTATCCGCGTTAGATAATTTCTTTTAACACGTTGACTGCCGTGTCACCCGAATACGGGTGCCACGTTACCCGTATTCGGGTGACACGGCAGTCAACGTGTTAAGAGAGATAGCCAAAAACAAGGAAAAATGTTCCCTTTTTCATCTCTTCATCACTACTGTTTTCTATTCTCCTGTAATCTTCATAACTGTTAGTTTCAATGTTAATTATGTTAAACAGCTCGTCAATAATTTGAAAACCAACAAAAGCTTCTGCTGCGTCCGCCTTCTTGATACTTATAATGCCAACCCGAACAATTTGAGATCTGAAAAGCGTAAGCTCGTCGAAGCGTGCACAGTTCAACCAGGAAGTGCCACAGCACCGCTAATATAAGCGTAAGCGTGTAAGCGCCCAAGTCCAATGCACCCTTTATGTATCAGTGTCAGAACATTTTTGTCTGGATGACTGCCAAGCCATGTCTCCGGTAATTCGTAGAAAGACAATTCTCGATCGACATTTATTAACCGTAAATTTTGTCCGTAAACGAGGTCAGTGGTACTAACCGGAGTGAAGGGCTTCGCGTTGGGGTTGAATTCCTTGGCGTTCGGATTGAGCGTCGACTTCTTGAAGGCAGTGGTGATCTTTTCGACGGCCGGCTCGACCACCGAAGCCTGTTGCATAGGCGGCGATGTTTGCTGCTGCTGTTGTATCTGTTGTGGAGGACTGGAGGTTCTCAGTGGTCCAGGACCCGGTGGTGGTTTACTGGTTACTAGTGTTTCCTCCTGAACTGGTTGATGTTGTTGCTGATGGGGCGCCTGATGTTGCGGCTGTTGCTGTTGTTGTTGCGATTGCTGTGGCGGCGACGGGTGCTGGTGAACCTGCTGATGATGGGGCAGCGAAAGTTGCGGGGGAGCTTGTGACTCCTGATGGTGTTGTTGTGGTTGTTGAGGGGGTGATGATTGCTGTGGTTGTTGTTGTTGTTGCTGCTGAAGTTGCTGTTGCTGTTGTTGCTGCTGTTTACGGGAATGCGAAACGGAATCTTCCCTCGTCGTTGTATCCGCCAATTTGAAGTCCGACGAGAATTGCCGGAGCTCCGTGTGTTGATCCTCCCGACCTCGCTGCACCGGTATTTTTCGGTGCTCCGGTTTCGTCGACGATATTTCGCATCTCGGGCCGTCCACGGAATTTTGCTGTTGCAACGGCGGATGCGACGCGTGGGGCGTTTGTTGCTGCTGTTGTTGTTGTTGCTGTTGATGCTGCTGCTGCTGTTGTTGTTGCTGCTGCGGCGGCGGCGGCGGCGGCTGCTGCGGGTGCGAGTTGGCGACGTTCGCTTGAGAAAAAGGAGCCGGTGGCGCTTTGTCCGCTTGATAAACCTGCTGCCTCCCGGGACGCTCGCGCTTCTCCAAATTCAATTTGTTCGGGCCCGCTGATTGTTGTTGGGATTGTTGCTGTTGAGATGGAAATGCCACCTGGGTCATCGCCCCCGCGATTTGCTGATTCTGAGGCTGTACCTGCGTCATTACTGCACGGAGAAAGAAAAAAGATGCAAAAGACAATGTAACACAACATAAAGCTCGGTTAAGGTGTTACGTACTTCGGGCATTTTGAAAGATCGATTTTTTTTCATTGATTACTATGCTTTATACTTTTACGCGGATTTAAGGTTGTTTCTAAATCATTTTTGAGGGGTGGGGAGAGAAACGAAGCTCCTATGCTAATGTATTGTGTGACGTCACCACTGCTGACTTATTGTAGCAAAATATTAATGATGAGTACGAATGGATATCGCGAAAAATCTTCACGCATACGGTAAATAAGCGCAATTATTATTTTCATGTATGTTCATTCAGCGAGAACATGTTAGGATTTTCAGAAAATTAATTTTCGATGTTTAAAAATCCTATTAAAACAGACACGAGCTTTGGCAACGTCGCACGGTTCTCTCGTAATGCGAGACGGTTAGGATGACTGCAGTGACTGTTACCGGACGGCGTTTTCGGGGGTTATATCAGAGCAAAAGGAGGCAACAAATGATTCGGGAAAAATGATTAGTGCACCCCAGTTTCCGATGGAAAAGACCATTTGTCAGTGCTCGTATTCACAAATACAATACCATGCTTTGCGAAGCTAAAAAAAAAGGAAATACATCATAATAAATAAATGAATCAGTTCCCCTTACTCGGAGTTAACTTTAGCGCATTTGAAATTTGCATGTAGATGTCTTCGACTGGTTCTGCTATTCCCACAGTTCCAACGTTGCCGCATTTCAATACATACGTCTCAAGTCTCACTTTTTCGTAACCTGGTCGTATATTTTTCATACATTCTCATTATTTAGATCAGTAACCCGTTTTCTTTTTCGGTAATATTGTACCGTACACTATCCTGCACAAAATATTCGTTTTTTTTTGGGTTGATTTTTTTCACATATACGGAAGCTACACGCGGGAAACTCAAATGATAAAGACGTTGCCCCTTAAAACCAACGCAAGCGAGTGAACGTTGCCATAAACTTGAACATTTAATATTTAGTAAACGAGTGCGGAATCCTCCGTTCTCCTTTTGACAGTATATTCAGAAAATATACCATAACGACTATTCACCTCAGAATTTTTAAGCAACAACCTTAAGCAACAACCTATTTTTAAATAATCATTGGGCAAGCTCAATTGCGAACGGAGTCATGATATCGCGAGATAGCTCGAGAGAAAAGGAAGGATCGTTGGGGCGCGAAACTCACGCGGTATGGGTGCACCCGGGGGCGGTTGAGTCGTAGACGATGGTACAAATGGAGGTGGTGTATTGTAAGCTACGACGACACCGCTTGGCGGCATAGTCATTCCAAGTGTTCCCGGATGTTGAACGGGCGGATGAATCGGTGGACCACCAACTGGAATGTTGCTCGGTTGTGGACTCACGTTTGTCGTGGGCGGTGGCTGATTGAAAACGTTTTTTCCACTCGCCACCGGACCGGGCGACGGCGGCGGTGGTGTCGAACGTGTCAACTTTCCAACGTTTGTATCTTTTCTTTTGGCAGGTGGCAGATATTTACCCTCGTGTGGCCTCACCTGCATAAAAGTATAGTCGCATGGGTTTGTATGTGTGTGATGTAAAGAAAGAAAGTAGTCGAGATTAATGTAACTCTAGGAAGTCCATACAATCTGAGGGTATCACCAACTTCGGAAGATTTGTACATTCGTGAGGCTTTGGTGACTAACTGATACGACTAATCGAGCGATATTATGAAAACCATTTCCCACAGGCACCCGATTAATATTGAAGGATACTGACTTTTTTGACACGTAGATAGATCCAATAAAAGTTCAAATTCCAGAAGATCGTTTTTGAGCAAAACATATATTAAGGGAGGTTTCTACTTCGTTGGGCCAACAATTGTTCGATATTTCACCAATTTTTTTGTGCGAAAAATATTAAATATAGGATTTTGAAATTTGGTCTTTGGACCGTCTAAGCGGTCTTTATTGAACATGATACTATTTTTTTAAGTGGGACAAAATATGGTACTGGAAGTGGGAAGAGCCACTTATGTCGATACGCCGGCGATGATATTCCAAATTTGTGGAAGTAGTCCTACTCGTCCTAGATGAGCAATCGTCATGAAATTTGGCAGGCACGTGTACAACAAACGTCTTCATTAGTTGTACTAGAATTATCGAAAAATATTCGAGGGTTTTTATTTTATTAACAAAAAACTGCAAAAATGTTTGGTAAAAAACTAAACTTCCTCTTCAATCGCTAACTATTTTTTTTCTTTCCAAATTCCTCTTCTTGATTCGAGAGACTCTTCTAGTTCGACTTTTACGCAATATTGTACAAGGTGAAAATATGTTTGATTTTTTTTGCCTCTGATCACCTGTTCAGGACTTAGGACTTCCGCAGCGCGAAGAATATCATCGCCGGCGCGCCGATATACGTGGCTCCTTCCATCCCCAGTACCATGTTTTGTGAAACTTTAAAACATATTAACCTCTTCAACGAATACCGCTTAGTAAACATACCAAATTTCAATATTCTATATTTCATATTTTCGCATTAAAAAATGGTGAAAAGTCGAACATTTTTTGGCCCAAGAAAGTAGGCCCAACCTCCCTTAAAATAGAGGTTATTCAGAAGAATTTCTCAAGAAAAATCGTCAATTTAGTCCGTAATTGATGGTTCTCGTTGACATTTCTACCACGCTCATTGACAATAACATTCCAACTCAATTCGCGATTTTTAATGCGAAACTGTGGTTTTTTCAGGTTTTTTCTTTTTTTCTTTCGAGAAATGTTTACTGGACGTGTCTACGTCTAGAAAATAATGAATATGGTGACTAGGGAAATTTTGAATTTCCAAAATTGGTTTGCGTCCAATTTTGTAAGCCTGCAAATAAATATGAAACTTTATCTTTTTCAGAGGTATTCATTATAACGTTATGAAAGAAGAAAATTTCTCGGGTTTTGTTCGCCGGTCAGTGCTATCGGTGCTCAAACGTAAGGAGGCTATGTCCAATCGAGTTTTACCGCGATATTTCGGACACCGCAGGAGATATCAACTCGAAATTTGTACAAGCGTTGCAAAACACTATGACGCACTAATGATAAATGACATCCGATTGAAGAAAAAAAAACGTTCCTATAATTTTATAATTCGAATTTTTACAGATTTTTCGTTATCTAGACCCCATCTGTTCATTTTCAATTTTTTAGGAATCTTCGCAATAGAGGGAAGCATAAGAAGAAATACTCCGGGGATTTTCCAAAATCTTCATCCTTTTGGTTGAAATCGTGCTAAAATCGGATGTGCCATTGCCTTATTATTTTCTCATTTTATTTCTTATTTTATAATATCGTCGTGAATATCCATAAAGTTTTATGGATATTCACGGCCTTGTTACAATGAACTGTAATTCAATTTTTGAAATGAAAAATCTCTCGTCCCCTCAACATCCATCAGCGAAAAACCCGACTCTTATTTGTCGTAAATTCTTTTGGATTACTTCATAGACGAACAAAACTTGGTGATTTTTTGTCACGTGACTTTCGTGAGAATCGTAAGAACGAATGACGACAAGAAATAAATTTCAATTACCACCGCAGCGAATCTCTCCTCCTCGTCACCATTCTCGAGTTCTAAGCGCGCTTTGTGATTCGGCTGCGATTCAATCTCGCTCGCGATCTCCGCGGCTTTTTGCTCCTGATCCTTGTAGTCCTTAGTATCCTTGCGCTGCAGTTGCAGCGTGTAGTCCACCAGTTGAGGATCGAACGTCGACGTCACGCCGAACATCTGCTCGTTCGTTCTGAACATCTCGATCACGTCCCAGCCGTTCTGTTTGTAATTACATTAAAGAAAGAAAAAAACTTGTAATGTTTGACCGGCCAGCTTGATAAATATGGAATAATGATCTTTCCGAGAGACGGCAAAGTTCGTAGAGAGTTATTGGCGTTGCTTTTGTACCGCTTTCGTTGAAAAATTTGAAATCAGATCGCCGCTGCATAACGAACCGCTAGGATTTTACATTGAAGATAATCGATTGTTTATCTGTGGTTTATCGATGCACTCACAGAAGCGCCGTCCAGGGTAAATTCGTCGCCGTTCATGGTGATCGGTGGTACCCAAGGCTCGAGTTCCTTCTCACCGACCAAACCGTTGAACTTGCTGATCGCCGTGTCCGTTTGAAACGTGTCCTTTATCGCGTAATCGAGGTCAACGTCCTTCGCCGACATCGTTATTATGTCCTGCGGCTTAAATATCAGTTTCTCTACCACGCTCTCGACCGTTATTTTACCGGTTCCGTCCACACGATGCGCCATTTCCAAAACTACGTCGAACTGACTCGAGAACGTCCGAAATATTCCCTCGTACAGTGAGCCATTTTGAGTTTGTATCTGGTGACGGATAAGCAGAATTTAAAATAAGAATAATAAAAACACTCGCGTGCCGTATCAATTTGAACGTATGTTCAACGACCGAAGACCCGGAACTTCTCGATGAATCTCTATTATTATACGTAGACGTATAAACACGGCTCAAACGGGGTATCGCCCCGAACTTCCGGGCTCTCTACACATCATGTACGAGCTATTCCACGTGTAGCGAAACGGACTTCTATCGATAGTGGACGATCATGAAAAAACATTCACAATGTTGCATATGATGGCGGAGTTCTTGCACCGCAATGCAATGAAAATCATTTTCTGTTTACGTTCAAATTTTCCTTTGACGAATTTAGGCTGCGCGAATTGCTAAATTATTTTTTTCTATAATTCTCAATAGAGACCTACAGCTTGAGGCGGCTCGATCTTTTGATCGGCCGATGTTGAAGGATACTGATTTTTTTTAAACGTGAATACTTCGAAGTTTTCGTGAATTCCACTACATCGTTTTCGAGTTTTTTTTTTTAAATCTAGACAATTTAACATTTTCGCATGAATAAGTGCGAATTGAACTCGAAATTTAATATTGGTGAGCGCAGTTGATTGGTCATCGAGCGGTATTAAGGGGTCTGCGTTAGGTTGAACTTTCTAAAATACGATTGTTTATTGCATTGTTGTGTAGTCCGGAAAATTCCGAAAATTGGCCGCATTGTAACGATCTTTGCAAAGGACCGGAAGAATCGCCCCGTTACGATTTACCCTTTTTACTTCTGCGTTTTTTTTCGAAACTGTTTCACGAAAGAGTGTAATGTCGTATTTCAAAATCTTTTCGTTCAATTCAGTTCAAACAGAGCATCGTTTATAACATTTTCCATTGTGTGCTTTTTCCAAAGTATCCGGTATCCGGTTATACGAAAGTTTTATCATTATATTTAAAGTACATTTTTTGTTGTTCGTTTCGGATTTACGACCGGCAGTACTTTCTTTAAATAATAGTAATTATATTGTTAATCAATATTTTTCAATTAAAAAACTCAGATTGGCAAGACTATGTATCAATCGTGTGTAAAACCCCGACCTCCTTATCCCAATACTCTCAGCCAAAGAAAATATTGAAAATCGACCGATTTTTTGGTCCACAAGCTCATGTGACGAAATTCACGATTTTTCAGCGCAGACCAGACCAAGTTTAAAGTATAACAAATTTTCTCACAAAAACGATGCAGTGAAACTCATGGAAACTTCGCTGTTGAAATTTAATAGGACGTTTCTACGTTTGAAGAAAGCATTCTTCAACATTCATCGTCGACACGTCCGTCACTCCTCATATTTACAAAATAAGATTTTGTATGGTATCAAAAGTAAGGAAATGAAAGAAATATAAAAGCATTTTTGTCGCGTTCGGCGATGCAAATTTCAACACAGTTCAGTGTTCTTATCAAGAGAAGATAGGGGCGCTGTAGGTCACGATTGTAATTGGAAACTAAAATATTCTGAATGCAGATTTCGTGATTAACGAAGCTTTCGAGATACGACGGAAAGTATACGTGCTACCGAAAAAAAATTCAAAACATCGACAGTCCATTGAAAATTGCTCCACTTTACGCGGAAGGCTGCACGCATTTTCTATCTGCAAATTTCAATAATGATAACGAATATAATGCGATATCAAAGTCGATGCATATGACTGGGTTCAAATTTCATGATACTCCATGCAAGGAAATGAAAAAAATGAACCATTTGCGCGATGGTACTTCCCGATAATGCAGAGTTAACAAGCAATAACGCACAAACTGCCGAGACCTGATACAATCAAAATCAAAGTGATCAAAACTACGGTCCGTTTTGGAAAGGAACGAAAATAATTGTCCATTCCCGATGATCGATGTTTCAAGATCTCTGCAAAGTCTGAAGGCACTCTACCACGATACGTCTCATAAGGTAGTTAAAGTTCGTCACTGTCGTTTTTACATTGCCAACTACTGCAAAAAATTACCTAAAACGAATATAAAAACAAACTGTTGCGATTCATAGTGAGTTCCAGAACTTCACTGCGATCTCCCTTGTGAATGCAAAATTCCTGTGACGTTGAAGTTTGCATAGTTGGAACACGACGGAATTTTTTTTATTTTTAAATTGCTCAAACTTTATTTAGCCGATTTAGGCTGTGAGAATTACTCAAACGGTTTCACGTTTTCCTATCAGAGATTTACGACCTTCATTGCAAAAAAAAGACTTTGCATAATAATAAAAATGAAATAATGAAACGAAAGAAAAAAAATCGTCGCATTCCTATGATGCAAACGATTGAAACAATGATGCAAACAAATTCCGGTGATTTTACTTTCAAAATTAAACTTCCCGACTGCGTTCAGACAAAATCATTAATTAGGTAAATATCTTCGTTTTTCAAGAAACTAATGGCCACAATGAAACTCATCGCTGAACTCTTTGGAAGTTTTACGTTTTAGGCGATTCTGCTGTCTTTGTTTAAGCTCGCCTAGCTCTCGACCAATCCTGAAAGTTCAAGGCTGGCATTACTTTCCCGATTTTTATTTGTTTCCGTTGGCTTTCAACCCTTCTCGGTAATCTTCCCTATCTCGTTCAAGTGAGTTTAGGTTTCTCTTCCTGGGTGTAGCCAGCTCAAACAACGTTGGGACTGCCCAACAAGTCAATGTATTCTCACCTGAACTACATTGCCTACGTGGCTCGTAATGGCATGCATGAAGTGAGCATTGTTATAAACTCCTTCCGCAGTGACACATCTTTCTTGAGGACCCCGAGCCCGCGGGGATCTGAAAACAAAAGAGAACACATTAGTCGCCACTTATTTTCCCTGGTTCCTATGACTCTTAAGAACACGGTGCGTCGGCTCGGTCCGAAAGTCTTATCGCGCCCGTTCCTTGCAGTTGTATTGACGGCATGGCAAACCTCGTAGTGCGTACTTTGTTGATACATTAGCACCTTTGGCAAAATTGCTCACCTGGTAGGATTTGAGCGATTCTTCCTTTTGCTATTCATCCTGCTAGTCGACGTTTCGTCGCCGGGTCGCGGATATTTGTCGCCTTGTCTCTGGCCTCCTTCCCGTTTCCTGGTGGGGACCGGAATTTTGACTAATTTTGCAGTAACTGCTTGACGCCGAAAAACAAACACGCGTGCTTATGCGTATGTACAATATATATATATATATATATATATATATATATATATATATGTATAAACGTGTTATAGCGTTAGGACAGGGCGAAATTTTCTACGGAAAAAAGCCCGCTACGGTATTTGCCCGAAATAAAGTCCCGGCGCGGCGAGTAACAGGAAAGGCGACCGTCGCAGTTTGAATTTCGCGCGTTTTTTTTTGTTCCGCCGCCCTCAATTACACGTCGAGTGGCCAAGAGCGACACACACACAGACGCTCGGAAGCGAAGGTTTTTCTTTTTCCCTTTGACGCGAAGGCTTATTTATCCGCCTTTTTCTCGCTCGCTTTTCTTCTTGAAATCTCCGTAAGATTTTTTCGTCTTCGAGGCGCACGCTCGCGTACACACAAACACATGCGCACTTTTAGGTTATGGACGACGGGACCATCGGAAAAACAAAAAGATTTCGATTGACGAGAGGATTGGGGCGCAAGCTCGCGAATTTCGCGAAACGTTAGGCACGATGTATATCACACACGTTCGAGCGTTTACACGACTTTTTTCCCCCTTCCTCCTTATCCTTTACGCGGTTCTCTTCCCCTGTCTGTCTCTAACTCTTTCTCTCTCTCTCTCTCTCTCGCTTTGGCTCTCGCACTCGGTTGGGCGGAGAGTCCAAGCACACGAACGTCTCGGAACTCAACCGAGGTGTTGGCTTGACGCAACGCGCGAAGTTTTATCCTATCCACGGGATACAGAGATACCTCGCTTCGCGAACACGAGAATTTCGTGTCGTGCGCTCTGTGACGTAACGCGTACACGACCTCACTCTCTTTCAGTACACCCTTCACTCGGAGGGGTATAGCACAGTCGGGAGGGGGGGGGAAGGGAGGTGCCTCGGCAGCAGAGTGAACGAAAAAAGGGGCGCGCGGGGCTTAGGGAGGATATACTTGGCGTTTTCAACTCGGCCATTCGTTTACCGTTGTGATTCGTTGAATATCGATACCACTTCGGCAGCCCATATATATATATGTATGTACACGTACTTGTATACGTTCGCACGCGCGCGGCGATATGCGAGCCAGTGGCCTTTTTCTCCTACTGAGACATTCTTGGAATTTATTGCGTTAAATCAACATGTGGTAAACGCGCACGGATATTTATTATATATGTATAAACGCATTTATATCATCTACATATATATACGTACATACATATAAAACATTAAAGAGCAGACCGTTTCGCCCGATCCCGGTGGCTATTCCCTTCTCTCTCTCCGCCGTTCGACGGCGAGGAGGTTCACCAAATAGATAAATAACTATTTGCCGCGGCGGCAAATAGAACATGCATCGCGCGCTGTGCGCTGGCTCGGTCCCGCTCGCGGGCTTACATGTAGGTTGGAAACTATCTCGAATTCCAATGGTGTGGGTAGGTCGCATTTTGTAGAAATTGTTTAATATGTAGTGGCCGCTAGAGTCGCCGATCTAGATTTACCCGCCAGCACGGTCTTACATACAGGTCTTGCAACGAAGCCAAATTTTCGTGGTGGGGGTAGGCACGGTTATCGGCTCCACTTTTCGATTCACTAGGCGCAGCTACGCGTCGCCACTAGCGAGGGGAAGTGCATTCCCCCTTACCTCTTAACCGTGAATTCGGCCAAGGTGTTTATATCTGTTTTTCTGGCGCGGTTGTCGAAATCACGGTCTTACATACAGGTCCGGAAACTCCGTTAGTTCACATGGTTCCTTTGCTGAAGTTCGCCACGAGAGGCGCTGCAATCGAGGAGTCAGTGTGCGAGAGAGACAACAATACTCACTCTCACTCACCAATGCTTGCAAGCAGTACTTATCGGAGTTACTACTTGCAAATATTTCTACGTATTACGTGTTCATCATCTCTTGTTTTTCCTAACACTATATATGGTGATAACATTTTATCTTATAGCGCAAATATAATTTCGCGTTTATCAATCATATAATAACAATTATTTATTCCTCAGAATTCAAATAATGGCGTCTTATAATGACAATAAGGAAGATTTTTAGTCATTATCGTTCTGCAGGGAGGGGGGGGGGGGGTGGAATGTACAAAATAACAAGAAAACCAAACCTTTATTTACTTTTTGTTGATCGTTCGTTTATTGGTTTATCAATTTAGACATCTTTTTTACGACGCATTTTTTTTTATTTCATATTTTCTTGAAAGGCGTTTTGCCTCATGCGCAACCTAATGTAATAAATTATCGCGTATAATAAGATATCCGAACCGTGTTTTTCACATGGAACGGAAAACTTTATCCCGTTAATACATCTTCGAGTGTTAAATCAAACACGTTAACCTTTGAGGAATGCTTCGCAAAACACGTTTCAACGTAGTGTATTAGATTGAAGAATTTTGAATTGGTATGGATTAACCCGCCACAAGATCTCATATCGACCAATTTAGAAAGAGCAGGTGAGCTATTAGAACTCTAGCAGCAGACCCCTTCGCGACCGATGACACACGCATCATTTCTCTTCAAAACTTGCTTGCATAAGTGCTCTGAAAGTATTCACGTTATGGTTTTATTAATTTATTGACAAACACAGAATATAAACACTGCGAAGTGCAAAAAATTGTATTCAAATCTAAAATTCTATTTAAATTTAACTTACGTCCCAGTAAAAAGGAACGCATCAAACGTGATAGACATAAAACCAATAATGTTAGATAAATATATATTATTTAAATTATCACCTGTAATTAATAGTAGCGAAAGAATTAAAAACAATTATTTGTACTGGGCTGATGATTTCGACGATTCTATCATCGTGCTATGAGAGTTGTTCGTTTATTCTACGGCTACCTACGTTAAGTTAATAAGAAGCCTTCTTCATGAAAAACTAGTTAAAATAAAAAACCTGTCGCGTAATAAACTAGTCCATAGCCAGAGGAAGGGTATAATCGTGATCGACAGGGTACTCGATGACATCGTCGGTTTCCCATTCTCCTTTATCTGAAACGGCGTCTAATTTTCGTCGAACTTCGTCACGATACTTGACTATTTTGGGTTCCGATTTTTCGCCACTCAAAGCTTTCAGATCTCTTAGCGATATCAAAATCTGCGGCTCAGGTCGTTCTGTAATGGTACAATTACCATATTTTGGAGGCTTAATTACGCTATATACTGACAGCAGTTTATATAGCTGCAAAACATTGATAGTTTCACTTTTAGGCTTCTGTAAGCCTTATTGCACTCCGGTACTACGCAGGACTTCGGCATTACTTCGCGGTTACTCGACGACCATATTCAGGTAATGTGTTCGCTGTCAAAACTGACTCCTCGATACTAGCGACATCACGATTTCTGTTTCAATAGTGGAACCACCCCCACCACCCGAATTTCATCGAGTTTCCAGACCTGTATGTAAGACCGTGGTCGAAATAACCTTTATTTGCGACCATGTACCACGAGGTTCTACGCGATTTACGGTGATACTTTTTTTTTCATCGTGTTTTTACGCATAAATGTGAATTTTATTGGTAGCGTTTTCGAAAAAAATGCGAAATGGTTAAGGGTTGCGCGGTTCGTAATTGGAAATTGGATACAAAAGTTTTAAGCTAAAATGCTCCGTGTTTTTACTGCCCTGTAACGTCGAACGATACAAAAAATAGCTCGATGCTATTCTGGGACTGAAAGAGTCTCAGTACGTGTGTGAAAAATATTTCGAAGAACGATGTATTGTGAGACATTGGAGAAAAAAGGATGTAAATGGTCGTATTATCGCTTTTTATAGGTTTCGTATATTATGCAGTTTACACGATACTACAGTATATTTACTATATTCACAAGTTAGGGCAAACGGCGCATGCGCTGCGGTCAGGAGGGAAAAATACAGAATAGCTATTTCTCTCTTCGTCGCACCAGTTCTTTCCCTTGCCGTTACGCACCAAGCGGCAGAAATCGGAATAAATAACAGAGCCGCTAAGGGTGCCTACTCCCACTACCGCCGTTGTCAGACCTGTATGTAAGACCGTGCCCGCCAGGCGCGGGACGGCAGTTGCGGGTGGGGGGATTTTCTCCTTAGGCTGGGAATAAGACGTCCGATTTTTTCTTTCCGACAACCCGATCCGACTATCGGAAGGCACTCGTGCCATACATTTGAGTGAGCATGCAATACACATCCGATTCGATAGTCGGATCCGAGTTCCGATAGTCGGATCCGAGTTTCGACAGTCGGATCGGATGTGTATTGCATGCTGAGGCTGGGAATAGACGTCCGATTTTTTCTTTCCGACAATCCGATCCGACAGTCGGATGCGACTATCGGAAGGCACTCGTGCCATACATTTGAGTGGGCATGCAATACACATCCGATCCGATAGTCGGAACTTGGATCCGACTATCGGATCGGATGTGTATTGCATGCTCGTTCAAATGTACGGCACGAGTGCCTTCCGATAGTCGCATCTGACTGTCGGATCGGATTGTCGGAAAGAAAAAATCGGACGTCTATTCCCAGCCTGAAACAAATGTATGGCACGAGTGCCTTCCGATAGTCGGATCCGACTGTCGGATCGGATCGTCGGAAAGAAAAAATCGGACGTCTATTCCCATTAGTCGCACCGTGGTTCTACATACAAGCACGTCCGCGGGTGGAACTGCGACTGAGATCCACCCCGCAAATGCCGTCGCGCACCTAAGCGGGTAACCCTACACCGGCGACTCTAACGACCACTACATTATTAAAGAATGTCTAGAATATGCAAGTTACCCTGACCAGGTGGAGGCTTTAGACCTCTATGCAAGACCATGGAGGCTAGAGTAGGAGTCCGAAATCTTATGGAGAGACTCAGGGAGGCTAGAGTGGGAGGAGTCCGATCTCTTATGGAGAGACTTGAAAAAAGTGGCTACAAAAATGTGGTCAAACTGGGATGGCGCCACTATTGCTAAGACGTAGAGAAGTGAGCTGCGTGTGCCAGAGACGGAACAAGTAAATAATGAGAAGTAAACTGTGCACCAGGCAGCATGATACTTGAGAAGTAGGCTGCGTGCGAGAGAGATGCAAAATGATATATATCCAGATCGCGCGCAAAAGTTACCCCCTCTCTAGCCTCTTACGCGCCCATCACACAATCATAGTAGCGCGTGTTCGTGAGCGAGCGACGCTCGGACATCTTCGGAAAGAGCCGAGCACGCCGAAGTTTCCCAACCGCGCCTTCGGCAGCTACACCAATATATGGACGCCGAGCTCGTTCATGTGCGGCCAAGCCGAAACGAAAAGCCAAGGCTTTTAGATGATTTCAATGCTTATTTAGCTCTTGATTCTCTGCGCTATCAATGTATACAAAAAAATGTATCGGGCACCCTGATCGCTTATTTTTTTAGTTTATACGTTAATTTAAATATAACAATAAATCCAAATTACAACTTATTTGTCTTCTAAAAAATTGTTTACACTCTACTCACACCCATCCTTAAGCCAAATAAATTATAATTCATAAAAGTAAGCGGAAATATATTTATATTCGTATTATTATATTAATTCTCATACTTTCATCAAGCGATAAAGCATTATCCCCAAAAACAAGCGAATCATTCACCTGGCCGCGAATCGTTAGTACCAGAAAGTGCATATTCTACAAGCGATGAGATGGTCCCGTTGGTAGCGTTCCTGGCTTCGGTCCGAAGGGGCGCAGGATCGTTCCCCGCGCTCAGTGCTTTTTTTTAAATTGTGATTAAGTAAGCGGAAATATATTTATATTCGCATTATTATATTCATTCTCATATACTATCATCAAGCGATAAAGCATTATCCCCAAAAACAAGCCACATCCATCCAGCCGCGAATCGTAACTTACGAGAATGATTATAATAATACGACTATAAATATATTTCCGCTTACTTTTATGAATTACAATTTATTTGGCATAGAGACGGGTGTGAGTAAAGCGCAAACAATTTTTTAGAAGATACATAAGTTGTAATTTAGATTTATTATTACATTCAAATTAACGTACAAACTAAGAAAATAAGCGGTCGGAGTGCGCGATAAATTTTTCGGCACTAAAAGATAACTAATTAAAATAATAATGATAACTAATAAAACTAATCAAACAAGAATTAATAGTAATAATAATTTTTTTTAAAAAGCACTGAGCGCGGGGAACGATCCTGCGCCCCTGCGGACCGAAGCCAGGAACGCTACCAACGGGACCATCCCATCTCTTGTAGAATATGCACTTTCTGGTACTGACGATTCGCGGCCGGATGGTTGATTGGCTTGCTTTTGGGGATAATGCTTTATCGCTTCATGAAACTATGAGAATTAATATAATAATACGAATATAAATATATTTCCGCTTACTTTTATTAATTATAATTTATTTGGCGTAAGGACGGGTGTGAGTAAAGCGTAAACAATTTTTTAGAAGATACATAAGTTGTAATTTGGATTCATAATTATATTTAAATTAACGTATAAACTAAAAAAATAAGCAATCAGGGTGCGCGATACATTTTTTTGTATACAGTGATAACGCAGAGAATCAAGAGCTAAATAAGCATTGAAATCATCTAAAAGCCTCACGCGTTCCGTCGGGTGACGTCACGCGCGAGTCGTGCTCACATTCCTTTTTTCCTTGAAGCCTTCGTTTCGGCTTGGCCGCACATGAGCGAGCTCGGCGTCCATGTATTGGTGTAGCTGCCGAAGGAGCGGTCGGGAAACTTCGGCGAGCTCGGCTCTTTCCGAAGATGTCCGAGCGTTGCTCGTTCACGGCATGGAGCCTAGATACCAGGAGGTTCAGCGGCAATGCAAAGGCGCTGAAAAAAGCGTCCCCGAAAATGTCCCGAAGTGATGGCGCTGGGGTGCAGCGGCACCTACATATATAGTAATATATTGGTCAATGAGGTGAAAGTGATCGGATGAGTCATGGAGGCTAGAGTGGGAGGAGGCCGATCTGTGCATTTCAAAGTGGCTACAAAAATGTGGTCCGACCGGGATGGCGCCACTATCTCTAAAATCTCGAGCAGTAAACAGTGCAGCCAGACAGTGCAGCCAGATCGCGCGTAAAAGTTACCCCTTCTCTAGTCTCTTACGCGCCCATCACACAATCATAGTAGCGCGTGTCCGTGAGCGAGCGACGCTCGGACGTCTTCGGAAAGGGTCGAGCACGGTCGAAGTTTTCCGACTGCGCCTTCGGCAGCTACACTAATACATGGACGCTGAGCACGTTCATGTGCGACCAAGCCGAAACGAAGGCTTCGAGGGAAAAAGCAATCTGAGCACGACTCGCGCGTGACTTCACCCGACGGCACGCGGGAGGCTTTTAGATGATTTCAATGCTCATTTAGCTCTTGATTCCCTGCGGTATTAATGTATAAAAAAATGTATCGCGCACTCTGATCGCTTATTTTTTTAGTTTAAACGTTAATTTAAATATAATAATAAATCTAAATTACAACTTATTTATCTTATATAAAATTGTTTACGCTTTACTCACACCCGTCCTTATGTCAAATAAATTATAATTCATAAAAGTAAGCGGAAATATATTTATATTCGTATTTATATTAATTCTCATACTTTCATCAAGCGATAAAGCATTATCCCCAAAAACAAGCTAATCATCCATCCGGCCGCGAATCCTAAGTACCAGAAAGTGTACATATTCTACAAGCGATGAGATGGTCCCGTTGGTAGCGTTCCTGACTTCGGTCCGCAGGGGTCCCTAGTGCAAATTTTTCTCCAAATTTTTCACAATTTCTCATATTTTAGTCGTATTTGAGATTTTCGGAGAAAAAATTATTTAAAACATATTCAAGTTCTGGTCTATTTCCCAAAAACACATTTTTTTTACTGAAAATTCATGATTTCTCATTTTTTTCCCCGGAAATTTCTCTTTTTCATATGCCCTATATGCCGTATTGGAGCCAAAGGTGAGCCCATTGGTAACCCTGAGATTTGTTGGTAAATTTTATTTTGAAATATAAAGAAAGTTGAGAACATGATGTATTCTATGGCTTTAATTATTTCGTTTAAAGGAAATGTTTTTGAAAATAGATTTGATCTTCTTTGAAGGCTTTGAATAACAAGTTGTAATGGGATGTTGGTATAGAGAGAAACAACATCAAACGAGACCAATTTGTAGTTGAGTGGAATTGAGATGTTAGAATGTGAATGTTTTAGGTGGAAACTATCTTTGACGTATGAATTAATCGTATTGATTAATTTAGAAAGTTTAGATTGTATAAATTCAGCTAGTTTATGTGTTGGACTATTTATTGATGATACTATTGGATGAAGTGGATAATTATTTTTATGAATTTTTGGCAGACAATAAAGACGAGATAAGTTGCAATTTTCAGCTTTTAAGTATTTGTATTTTGTTTCATCAATGAATTTTAGGGTTTTCCATCTGGAGAGAATATTGTTAATGCCTTTTTGTAGAGTGTCGATGGGATTTCTATTTGTTAATTTGTAAGTTGAGGAATCTGCGAGTAAATTATGAGTTTTTGTAATGTAATCTGATTTGTTAACAATGACTGTTGAATTTCCTTTGTCAGCTCGTGTAACTAAAAGTTGAGGGTTGTTTTTTAAGAATGAGGACGTGTGTTTTATAATTTGATTAGTGTTGGAAAATGATGTTGGAATATTTATTTTGTTTAAGATTTTAGTGAATCTGGTTCTAATTTCGATTTGTCTAGGTTTGTCGAGTAAAAAATTTAATTTGGACTCAAGTTCGGAGATCGATTTGTGGATATGAGTTTTTATGTTTGAAAGTTTGAGGTAAGGAAAACAAACCTTTTCACCTAGAGACAAGAATGTGGAAATGTGTAGCGGAATATCAATGTTGGAGAGATTTATAAGCCATTCTTTCGTTTTATTTAATGTGATTGTCGAACTTATATTATTCAGAGGATCAGTGGAAAGATTATTATTTGTGTCCTGTTGTCTATTAGTAAGAGTTGAGTATAAGATGTTGTGATTTTGTGTTGTTTGATTTATGTTTTGATAATTTAGGTAATGTATATTGTTTTGGTTCAGATGTGTTTGTGATGATATTGTTCTTAAAAATTCGTCATGATTGAAAATGTGAAGATGTATGTTCTTGGTTCGTTGAAATCTAAGGTTTTGAAGTTTTTTTTTGGTGTTTTTCATATGAGAGTTTTCATATGAGAGCTATGAGAATTAATATAATAATACGAATATAAATATATTTCCGCTTAATTTTATGAATTATAATTTATTTGGCGTAAGGACGGGTGTGAGTAAAGCGTAAACAATATTTTAGAAGATAAATAAGTTGTAATTTAGATTTATTATTATATTTAAATTAACGTATAAACTAAAAAAATAAGCGATCAGAGTGTGCGATACATTTTTTTGTATACATTAATAACGCAGAGAATCAAGAGCTAAATAAGCATTGAAATCATCTAAAAGCCTCGCTCGTGCCGTCGGGTGACGTCACGCGCGAGTCGTGCTCAGATTGCTTTTTCCCTCGAAGCCTTCGTTTCGGCTTGGCCGCACATGAACGTGCTCAGCGTCCATGCGTTGGTGTAGCTGCCGAAGGCGCGGTCGGGACTCTTCGATGGCGCTCGGCTCTTTCCGAAGACGTCCGAGCGTCGCTCGCTCACGGACACGCGCTACTATGATTGTGTGATGGGCGCGCAAGAGACTAGAGAGGGGGTAACTTTTGCGCGCGATCTGGCTGCACTGCAGCCCACTTCTCATTATTTACTTCTTCCGTCTCTGTCACACCCAGCTCGTGTCTCGAGATTTTCGAGATAGTGGCGCCATCCCGGTAGGACCACATTTTTGTAGCCACTTTTTTCAAGTCTCTCCATAAGAGATCGGACTCCTCCCACTCTAGCCTCCCTGGGATGAGTTTCTAACCTCACGACAGACCGATCGTGACATCAAACGTCGAAATATCCGCCGATTCATAATTTCCTCATGACGGTTCGGGAAAAAAACGCAAAAGCGAGAAAAGATCTCAAACTCAGAATGGCGGCGATACAGCCCATCTAGAAAAACGTGTTTTTTTTTTACATATAGCTTCACGAGAGAACGGTTTTCTCGTAAATTATAAGACCTGAAACAAAATCCAAAAAAATGATAATTTATATATTATTAGTTATGAGACTACCTAGAAATTTGCTTTCAAAATTTGCAAAAATAGCGCACTTTGAAGGAAATAAATCGATTTTTTGCCCAAAAAAGCAGTAAATTGTTAATAAAAAGAAGTTTACATTTAATCAAAAAACGGCTACGTACTCCCATAAAGAATATAATTGTGAAGCTGCTATCAAAATTTTAAATCGATGCAGGCAAAGGTGGTCGAGTAATCCGTCTTCCGAGATCGAATAAAGTGGTTTCGAGAAAAACGCGTTTAAAGTTTTACGAGCAACTCAGCGCGCGTTCCAAGGCGCTGCGGCCAAATCGGTAATTGAACCTTTAAATAAAAAAAATTGCTACAGGACCAATTGCATATTGTTTTTATGACACCAAAGTATTTTTAGGAAAGAAAACGTCTTTCCAAAATCCTAAAGTGGTGTTATCCCTTGACACTAATGAGGGTTAGGTACATCATCTGTGATCTGTCTTAGATCGCACCCATGTTTAGCGTATATCTATATACATATAGGTGCCGGAGCATCCCAGCGCCATCATTTCTTGTTCCCGTTTTGGGGACGAGTTGAAAGGCCTCGCTGAACCTCTTGGTATCTAGGCTCCATGGTTCACGGATACGCGCTACTATGATTGTGTGATGGGCGCGTAAGAGACCAGAGAGGGGGTAACTTTTGCGCGCGATCTCGCTGCATTGCTTTCTGGGATGCGTATTCGATCCTCTTCCATCCCTCTTACACGACATCGATACTCAGCTCACTTCTCGAGGTCTTAGAGATGGTGACGGCATCCCTGTTTGACCACATTTTTGTAGCCACTTTGAAATGCACAGATCGGCCTCCTCCCACTCTAGCCTCCATGGAGGGACTGGAAAAAAGTGGCTACAAAAATGTAGTCAAACATGGATGGCGCCACTATTGCTTAGACCTCCAGAAGTGAGCTGCATGTGACAGAGACGGAACAAATAAATGATGAGAAGTGAGCTGTGTATGAGGCAGAATGATACTTGAGAAGTGGGCTGCATGCACGGTCGTATATACAGGTCTGGGCACTCCGTTCAAAAATGCGTGACTCTAAGGCTGGGAATAGACGTCCGATTTTTTCTTTCTGACAATCCGATCCGACTATCGGAAGGCACTCGTGCCATATATTTGTTTGACCATGCAATACACATCCGATCCGACTATCGGAACTCGGATCCGACTATCGGATCGGATGTGTATCGCATGCGCACTCAAATGTATGGCACGAGTGCCTTCCGATAGTCGGATCCGATTGTCGAATCGGGTTGTCGGAAAGAAAAAATCGGACGTCTATTCCCAGCCTAAGTTACGCCTCTCTTTGCACATTCCACCGTGGCGCTAGTGAAGGGGAGGCACTTTTGTTTGTACCGCGTTTACACCTCGTCAAAGTTAGCCCCCCTACTTTGACTAATCGGACTTTTTTTTACGAATCGTTTGGTGGTCGTTTCGTAGCGTTTGGTAAACCATTCAAATCGTTTGGTAGTTCTCCGTTTTTCGAAAAAATTACAATCAAAAATTGGGCAGTAAGTTGGCCCCCCCACTTTTTAATCGAACTTTCTTTTTCGAATCGTTTGGTAGTCGTTTGGTAAACCATTCAAATCGTTTGGTAGTTTCCCGTTCTTTCGGAATGTCAAAAAGAAAATTTCGATCCATAAGATAGGACGATGAGCAGCGGAAAAAGACTCGACAACCAACGCCATCTATCGCAAAAACGTCGTATGTTATCGCGACCAATCGCAGTCTTCCGTTTCGGATACACATAATTTTTTTTTCGGTTCGGTCGGAGTTTATAAATAAATGTAACAATGAAAATGTCACATCGTTCTGTCCCTGCGGCTTCGGGCGACCAATCACAGCTCTCTATTCCTGATACGCACGTATTTTGTGTTATCGTATTTGAATGATCGACTACCAAACGTCCCGAATAGAATACCAAACGCTACCGGATGTTTTTCTATCGATCGCGGCCCATTAGAACGTAATCGGACAAGAAATAACAAGTGAATCGACGCTAATAAATAATTCTGCCAGTGCGGCTTCTGGCGACCAATCCCAGCGCTCCATTCCCAATTCGCTGTATTTTGCGTTGGCGTTATTGATTGATCGACTACCAAACGACCTGAATAGAATACCAAACGCTATGATTATTTTTCTATTGATTAAGTCTCATCACAATGAATTAGCCACAAAATAATGGGTAAACTTTTGTTATAAATTCCTTTTTCCGCTGCGGCTTCTGGCAACCAATCACTGCTCGCCGTTCACGAAACACACGTATTTCTCGTTGGCGCAATCTAGTGATCGACTACCAATCGTTCTAAATTGAATACCAAACACTTCCGGGAGTTTTTCTATAAATCAAGACTCATTGGAGGGAAATCAGACGAGAGATAGCGAGTGCATCCGTGTTTTACAATTTTGCTCTGTGGTTGGACCAAAGAACAGATATTACATGGAACAACAGGTCTTATGGGACGATTTGGTAAGATTTCTTGGGGTAGCTTCGTAGTTACTCCCCCAACCACCTAAAGCGCTGTCTGTATCGATGTGCACCGACAAATCCGCAGGCGCGCTCGGCTCCACCCAGCTCCACCTCTTCCTATGCTCGAGCCAACTACGGTGAGGTAATTTCGCGTCTCGCTCGCTCTCTTGCAGATTCCAATGTTAACAGCAGCGTCGGTCGAGCGGTCTAAGGCACGTGCTCGTTATTCCGGCGGCCCCGGCTTTAAATCGATCTGTTTTCGCTTCTACTCTCTCGCTCCTTTCCATCTCTTTTTAGCATGCTCTCAGTGATTTCTTCCAAGGAAGGAAGTAAATTTCAATGGTGAGCAAACAATAGCACAGTAGTTTCAGCGTCCAAGCAAGAGTGGGCGCGAGTTCGAATCGCCGTTCGCGCAAGTGGATGCAAATCCTTTGATTTTTGTTAAATGGGAATTGAAATTGAAAGTTCAAACTTTCAATTTCGGATGTTGAAATTTGAATTTTGAATCTTATCCAGACGCCCAAATAAAGTTTTAATCAATAAATAAAAAATGGTAGACAAAATTGTCCATTGTTAACTCGGAAGATGCAAAGATCTAAAGATCTTTACATCTTCCGTTCGAGTAAACAATGGATAACAATTGTTTACTCCATTGTTCGAGTAAACAATGGATAACAATTGTTTACTCCATTGTTCGATTAAACAATGGATGACAATTTGTAATATGTTTATTTATTATTTAATACTTTATTTGGCGACTGGATAACGTTTAAAACTGAAAATTCAAAATGAAAAATTGAAAGTTCAAATCCAAATGCCGGAATGTGGATTCGAACCCGCGCGCGCGCTCGCGTGGACGCCGAAACTACTGTGGCATTGTTTACTCACCGTTGGACTTTACTCGTAAATATCTCGGCCAACTTTTGTCGCACAACATTTAAAAAAAGCGTTTTACTTTTAAAAAAATATTATTCTTAAAAATAGGAATACATTTTTTTATTGTTTTCAATGTATATCCCGTCTTGAGGCATTCTTTTCACGAACCTAAATATTTAACAATTAATTGATATTCGTCTATGAACAAGTAAAAATACATCCCAATATGCTGGTAAAATGTCAAACCAAGTTACCGAACTTTTAACGAACAATTGCAACGCTCAAAATCGTCTTGTTTGTACGGCGCTTTATGGAGATTACACGCTGGCCACATTTCCATCTAAAAATTTATACACTAAAAAACTCTAGATGCCTGATATAAACTGCTCACGCATGTAAAAAAATCTAACGATTCCATAACGAGGGTAAACTTCCGAAAATCTGTTACACCCGATTTGGCTGAAATTTTGCACAGATGTTCCATTTAATATATAAAGACATCCGCTAAAAAGATTTTTGGCGTATTCCAATAGTTTATGAGATATCGAAATTGTTTGTGTTTGTGTGTTTGGGTTTGGTTGGCTTTGTTCAGGTTATATAGATATACTTGCAGGGGTAAGCGCGGGACGCTAGCCACAAGTGAAGTCGGAGGAGTGGGGATATCGATCGGCCGTGGCGAGCGATATAGATATACACGTGTGGGCTAAAAAATCAACATTCAAATTCGATTTCTCGTGAACCATCGGAACGCGCCAAAAATCCCTTCAGGGGATTCCTTTATACACTAGGCAAAAGAATTAAAGGACATTGAAAAAGTCCGCCAATTTTAGGGTCATTTTGAAATAGCCGTAACTCCTCGAAAAATGGTCGTACAGCAAAATAGGAAAAAGCGAATTGAAGGTGTGAATCTCTAGTTTTGAGATCTTGAGCTCAAAAATTTTTCGCATCAGCCAATTTTTAGTAGCCATAAAAAAACCAAAGTAAAAAAAATCAAAATTTCGCCCATCTTTCACAGTCTGCACGGACTTTAATAAATTTTTTGAATGATCCGATTGAAAGGATCGTCTAGCTGGATTCTTCCCCTTTAATTTGAGCGGTAGGAGAGCTCTGTACGATTTTTTCTCGCTGAGTTATCGATGTTCAAAGCAAAAATGACACTTTTGACTTTGATGACTGATTACTCAGAGACTAATGGTCGCACAGAAAAAAACCAGAGGGTTTTGGAAACTTTGAAGTATTCTCTATAAGATGCTTTTATAATTTTTTTATCAAGATTTTTTTATGCGGGAAAATGGACTTTAAAAAACGAAAAATGGCATATTTACGAATATTCTTTTAACTAAGGATTATTTTGCCAATATCGAATAGATAAAAAAAATTTCGGTTTTTTTATGACCTCAAAGTATACTAAAAAAGCCCTCAACAGTTTAAACCCTTGCGATTTCTTTTTTCATTGTGTTCCGAATGATCGAAATTGTGGTTTTTGCCAAAAATCGATTAAAGGCTAGGATCTACCACCTTTTATTCGTCTTTTGAGAATCACAATTTTTTTTGGCACTGATCCGAATTTCTGGTGCTAAAAAATGTTGATTGTTGAACAACGGGAACAAATTGTTGTTTAATGAAAAAAAAAAAATTGAAAAAAAATTTTCTTTGACAAAAAAAATTAAAAAAAAAAACCGAAAAAAAAATTGTTAGATTTTTTTTTATAGCCCTGAACGTTTTTCATGATACGACGAGCGATTGGAGTTGTTGGAATTCACAGTTCTTTGAATGTGTGCGTGT